>OY740778.1:40813997-41350764 GCA_963513935.1 Aphrophora alni
GACACCTCAAAGTCATCATCGTCTTATAACAAAAGGAAGAAAATAACATAAACTAAAGAGAGCTAGCTCTGGAATACTTTAATAGCATCAGGGTCGGAGGTGAACAAGAGTTCTGTTAGGCTAGCGTTGAGAGATGATAATGGAAGAGAGAGATCTAAAAAGACAACATGAAAAAAGTGCAGCTCCTGATAGGTTCCTACGGGATATTCAAGTCTGTACTCACTAAAGTAAACCTGATGGTTTGAAGTTATTGAAAATATAGAAGTAGATTGTAAAGTAAAATAAGAAATTGAATTAAATATAAAAACTCGACAGTCTGTTTTTACTCGTTGCTTAAAGACGAGAAACCTCTTAAGTCTTTAATAGGATCAGGGGCGGATAACAAGAGTCTAGGGTTGAGAAAGGAAAATGAAGAGGAAGGACCTAAAAAACATGAAAAAAGTTGAAGATCCTACTGGAACCCATCGTGATTCCTACAGCTGTAGTCAGTATTGTGAGCGATTTGATGGATACAAGAACTATTGATGAAGGTATAAATATCCAGATAAATTACCAAGGGTTCGTGAAAAATGTCTGTTCACAGTTTTCGTAATAAAAAACATTCTGAAGAAGAGTTATTAAAAAATAATGAAAACAACAAAACAAGCCACTTGAATGTTTTTCTTTGTATTATTCTTAGTGAAGAACAAGGGTACAGATATAGGAAATTTGTTTGTATTGTTTTGTTTGTTTTTCACTGTTGTTCAAAATTTAAAAATTGTTTTTCTATTTTTAATCAGTCTGACTTTAACATAATCTAGTGATAACAGTAGGACAAATAATTTATCAACCTACTGACTATTTTTATGGATTTTAGGCTATTCATCTAAAAGTCTGGACTTCCAGACATCATAATTATCAAACTTATAATATTAAAAAAACCAATTGTTTTCTTCAGAAAATACAATGATCAAATACAAACTTTTAGTAAAGGTACATATAATGCCAAAAAAAAATCAACTACATAAATCATAAAAACGCCAAAAAAACAATTATTTACATTAATACATAAAATCAAACACAATTAGAAGGTGGTCTGTAACAAACATTCCTTCATTTAAAGACAAATACGTACCCAGTACACAAAATATAGGCTAAGTTTGATAATCTCAAAACTGTCGTCTTCTCTTCACGTTACATGGCCTCAGAATATCAATAAATTATTTTCGACATGCCAACCATCTAACAACCCCCCCCCCCTACATTTCCTGCAAGATCTAAGAAACCAACTTTTAGTGGATCCGATGTTATTGAATTGAATGATTGGGTTGGCTATTAACTTGTATTGTTGTGTTGATAGAAAAGTAATTCAATCCAATTTCAAAAAAAATAAAATAAATGCCTCAGTATTCCAAGAATTACATTTCTTAATATACAATTTTAAAACATATAAATAAATTGTCGGTCTACACCAAAGTACAATTGATTTACTCCAAAATATAATAACACTGTGGAGAGGAACAAGAATTATCCAAAAACCAGCAGGTGCCCTGACGTTGCAAGCAATTATACGAAAATTAAAAACAACCTCACAGCAGAAATTTTGTTGATGATATGAGGAATAAACTGCAGGGCAAAGCTTATGATCCGTTTGAGCTTTTCAAAGAAAACAGGATGCTTCCGCGTATTGTGTCTGTAGCAAATTTCCGATTAGATACTGGTCACGACTGTCTTGCCAAGCATTTATGCAGAATGACAATACTAACCTCTGATAAGTGCACAATTTGCTCACAAGAATTGGACTCCATGTATGTTATGGACAAGGATCATCTACTGGTCTGCAGGGGTCTGGACGAAGAGAAGCAAGGACGAAGGGACTTTCCTGGACTTTATTGGGAGGCAAGAACCAAGATGGCGTGAGCCAAAAGGAGCCATTGGAAGAAGAAGAAGATAATAACAATGTTTCAAACTCCCTACACATATAGAACATCAAAATTGGTTCACAATTAGACCTCCTGGTTGTGAAATAATGGAACAAAATGTCAAACCATCATTTCCTTTGGGAACTAAACTTTAACGGGATATAAAAATTCATTCTTTGATGTTTTAAAAGGAAAATACCTCTTGCTTATCATAGCCTTATAAAAACAGAAGAAAAAAGTAAATATAAGTTCTACATTAGTGTCGAATTGTGCTATAAAAAATTATAAAATCGTTAACTATTTACCTTATATTCCAACAATCAGATCATATTTAATTGATTTTGGAAGATAATCTTCAAGTCACAAAATACAATAGTTTAGTAGAAAAAAGATATATAAAAGTACGAAATCCATCTCGGGTTACGAATGCCTACGTTAATATTTATGACTACGTTCGTCAAGTTAGTGAGTGTCATCGCTTGTTTTATTAGATGACTATAACTATTTAGGCACTCGTAATCAGAGCTATATTTGCAATATTTGCATTCATAGTCAACTTACCGGACCTCTATTTAACCTAACAACAACTGCTGGATCCCATTGTTTTCAATCTGTCATTCGACAGTGAAGAAATGCATTTTGTGACTTGAAAAGTGTCTTCCGGAATCAAATTTAATCTGATTGTTGTAATATAAGGTGAATAGTAAACGATTTTATAATTATTCATAACAAAATCCGAGACCGACGTAAAACCGATAATTACCAAATCGCCATAAAATAAAGACGCATTGCTGCCGAATGCTCTAATTGCGTCAGGTTAGGTTAAGTTAGGTTAGGTTAGGTTAGGTTAGGTTAGGTTAGGTAAGGTTAGGTTAGGTTTGGTTACCAATAAAACCCCATAAAATAAAGACGCATTGCTGTCGAATGCTCTAATTGCGTCAGGTTAGGTTAGGTTAGGTTAGGTTAGGTTAGGTTAGGTCAGGTTAAGTTAGGTTAGGTTAGGTTAGGTTAGGTTAGGTTAGATTAGGTTAGGTTAGGTAAGGTTACCAATAAAACCCCATAAAATAAAGACGCATTGCTGTCGAATGCTCTAATTGCGTCAGGTTAGGTTAGGTTAGGTTAGGTTAGGTTAAGTTAGATTATGTTATGTTAGGTTACCAATAAAGCCCCAAAAAATAAAGACGCATTGCTGTCGAATGCTCTAATTGCGTCAGGTTAGGTTAGGTTAGGTTAGGTTAGGTCGGCTTATTGGTTAGGTTAGGTTACCAATAAAATCCCATAAAATAAAGACTCATTGCAGTCGAATGCTCTAATTGCGTCAGGTTAGGTTAGGTTAGGTTAGGTTACCAATAAAACCCCATAAAATAAAGACGCATTGCTGTCGAATGCTCTAATTGCATCAGGTTAGGTTAGGTTACCAATAAAACCCCATAAAATAAAGACGCATTGCTGTCGAATGCTCTAATTGCGTCAGGTTAGGTTAGGTCGGCTTATTGGTTAGGTTAGGTTACCAATAAAATCCCATAAAATAAAGACTCATTGAAGTCGAATACTCTAATTGCGTCAGGTTAGGTTAGGTTAGGTTAGGTTAGGTTAGGTTAGGTTAGGTTAAGTTAGGTTAGGTTAGGTTAGGTTAGGTTAGGTTAGATTAGGTTAAGTTAGGTTAGGTTAGGTTTGGTTACCAATAAAACCCCATAAAATAAAGACGCATTGCTGTCGAATGCTCTAATTGCCTCAGGTTAGCTTAGGTTAGGTTTGGTTAGGTTAAGTTAGGTTAGGTTAGGTTAGGTTAAGTTAGGTCAGGTTAGGTTAGGTTAGGTTAGGTTAGGTTACCAATAAAACCCCATAAAATAAAGACGCATTGCTGTCGAATGCTCTAATTGCGTCAGGTTAGGTTAGGTTAGGTTAGGTTAGGTTAGGTTAAGTTAGATTATGTTAGGTTAGGTTAGGTTACCAATAAAGCCCCAAAAAATAAAGACGCATTGCTGTTGAATGCTCTAATTGCTTCAGGTTAGGTTAGGTTAGGTTGGCTTATTGGTTAGGTTAGGTTACCAATTAAGTCCATAAAATAAAGACTCTTTATTGCTGTCGAATGCTCTATTTGCGTCAGGTTAGGTTAGGTTAGGTCGGCTTATTGGTTAGGTTAGGTTATCAATAAAATCCCATAAAATAAAGACTCATTGAAGTCGAATACTCTAATTGCGTCAGGATCGTAAGAGCAACAGTTGGTCAAGAGAGACCTGATTTAAAATATGAAAGAGAGGAATCTAACACTAGACTATAATGGAAAAAAGTGTAGATCCAATTGGTATTCCAATGTGAATTGCAGGAGCTGAGTAGAAGGCTATGCCACCTTACTGGTCCCACTTTATACCAATGGATTTTTATTTATAGGTACGTTAAAGAAATTAATAAACATTTTTTCCTTGTTTTTTAAAGAGAAAAAACCTCTCGGTCATCAACCTCTTTTTAAAAATCAGGAATAAAAAACACAGTAAACGGCCTAGAATATTGTAATATAATTAGGATTGGAATAGAACAAGAGTTGGTGAAAAACAACCTGATAGAAAGATGAAATAAGGAATACAGTATAACTAAAGCTACATTAAAAAAGTTGAGATCCAGCTAAGGTCCCTAGATATTTACATGCCAATACTCACAAGAGTGAACTAATAACGGTCTTAATGTAAGAAACCCCACCCTAATTGTAACATTTTGTTTACCTTATTTAAAACGAAATTGATTACGTACAATGATATTTTCAATGGAACAATTAATTCAATTTTTTTTTTTTGGTTTTAATCAAATTGTTTCGTATTAAAAAATATCTAAAACACTTACTCCATGATAATACAACAAAACTCTAAAGTAAGTTATAAACTACCTAACCTACAAAATGCACACCCTCAGGCTACATAAAATGAAGTCAATTTGTTTTAAAATGTTTTGATTAAAATAACAAAATCAAATTGCAACATCTCATATTTAAAACCAGGCAAGACAGCTGTCACAAGGTTTAATTATGTAAAGTAAGGAAGATGTTTTCTTTACATTTCAAGATGGCGGACAGATGGAAAAGTTTTATTCTACATTAACAATTCCACTCAAGTAACCTATTAAGTAAGACATTTTGTTAGAATTATATTAACTTTCCCATTATATATATATATATATGTAAGTTTCCTCTATTAAAGTTAAATATATTAATTTGTAACAAGATAAAAAATCTCATTATAACGTTAATATATATATATATATATATATATATATATATATATATATATATATTACAAACTCTTTAAAATTTATAACTTTAAAAATAAATAAAATTAAGAATTCAGATTTGATAAGATGCATTTTTTATGTTACGTTTTGCAAATATACCAAAAACCAAGAGACCAAATATTTTCCTCATAGAATGACAAATATATATATATATATTATTTTATATATATATATTTTTTTTTACATTTTGTCTGTATATCTGTATATTTAAAGGATAAAAGAGTTACTAACGAAAAACTGAAAATTTTAATATCTTGTTAATTGTCTAAAATACCCAACATTACCTTAAAAACAAACAAAAATTCTAATTCTGATCATTTTATTACATTAAGAACCACATTAGGTAACCACAAATTTGAAAACGTCAAAACAAATGAGCAACCACTTTAATACTAAAAAAAAATAATAATAATAATAAATTAATAAATATTGTTAGCCTACCAAAAAATTTAACAATTTAGTTATATATTACAATTTTCTTAATATTTATTCTAACTAGATAGATTTCGAATATAGATTCCATGACTATAAATCAATCTAAACTCATAATAATGCGCAGAACCCCAGTAAAATAATAAAATTAGTGTAGGCCTAAAGTTTTTTAAGGTTACACTTGAAATTGCAATTAATCCAAATTAAAGTACTCTAAATTAAAAGTTTAAATAGTTATTCCATAAGCTTAATACTAACAAACAATAAATGTATAGCAAGAAAAATAGCTTGAATTTGTCTTACCTTAAATTATAACCTCAAAATTGTAGATTCTGAATTTCTGAAACAAACCATACAAATGCCACTATACTTTTTGTATATAAGATATAAGATAGGGTAACATCAGTGAACACATATGAACGAACTCACAGAAAGAGAGAGAGAGAGAGAGAGAGAGAGAGAGAGAGAGAGAGAGAGAGAGAGAGAGAGAGAGGGAGAGAGGGAGGGAGAGAGGGAGAGAGGGAGGGAGAGAGAGAGAGAGAGAGAGAGAGAGAGAGAGAGAGAGAGAGAGAGAGAGAGAGAGAGAGAGAGAGAGAGAGAGAGAGAGAGAGAGAGAGAGAGGGAGGGAGAGAGAGTAGAGAAAGAGAGAGAGAGAGAGAGAGAGAGAGAGAGAGAGAGAGAGAGAGAGAGAGAGAGAGAGAGAGAGAGAGAGAGAGAGAGAGGGAGAGAGAAATATCAATAATTGTAAAATCAAGTCAATGACGCGCTCATTGGTGAGAAGGGGAAGGGAATATGTTGACTAGGTAATGTTTATTATAGATTACAATCAAACATGTTTTATCGGATAAAATGAAATTAAAGAATGTTTCTTTTAAGATCTCAATAATTAGGTTGTCATTAATTCACTGACAAGCTATTAAATAAATATTATTACCAAAAATGCTTTGTTTTCCTTCAGGCGATCCATATGTGTTTCTTTGAATAAAAAAACTATTAAATTTAAAAAAAGATATTGTTATAAATTTGAATAATCATTTTGTACGTGACGTTTTGTCACATGATAGCCAACAATATATTTTGTACATTTACAAAATTGCGACAGTTTAAAATGTAATATTGGAAGAAAAGATAATAATATAAACAAAATATGCATCTTTATTAAAAATTATAATTAAAAAATAGCCTAGGGATCGGAAAAGAAGTTGTCGAGAGAGACTTGAAAAGAAAGTTGAAAAAGTGATCTAACACAAAACTACATGAAAAATGTGTAGCAACAGATACAGTCCCTGGGAGAAATTCCTCAACAAACTGTGGATTGGAAGTGGATGGAAGGCTTGGTTACCTTGTTCACTCGACCTTACTTTTATAGACATTTATTTATTAATCCAATATGGCCGGAAAACCCGCAAAACTAGAATGTGTTATGCTACAATGAACATATACCGAATATCAACTATTTCCCATGTTTTCAATGTATTCCTTCCTTTATGGAAACTCTATGTAAGTACGTTTTTAAAAACGGGATTCGTGGATTATTTTTACTTTTTGATGTAAAATTACAGCAACGATATTATCGGTAATTATTTTTAGTTTTGAGGATGTGTAGGTGGGAAAGTCTGTGCAAAGTTTTGCGCCAAAACGTTATAACGTAAACGATTTCACAAAAAAATTAAAAAAATCTTCATAGTAACTCTACCTTGTTACAAAACTTGTCAACTTTATTAGCAAACATACAAAAGCAAATCATAAAGTACATAGCCTTCACAAACTGTGTTAAACTGTCCCTCTTATCACGTACATGGATCTTCTCTCTCACTCACTCCAGGTAGGTTTGTCGCAATCAATTTCATCCAAACTCTATAAAACTTTCCAAAAGCCTGACGTGTCAAGACGTACAGAAATCAGAAAGATTTTCTTTTAAAAACTTTAACAAAAATTTTCAACCCTCTCAGGAAGACAAGTAAAAACTGTTTCAAAAGTTGAGGTTTTTGTTTCCTCAATAATGTCGTAAGTTGTAAACTTTGTTTGGGTTAAATTATATTCAGTAAAAACTTTCAAAAATGGGATTAATTTGTATAAAAATAATTCACCCTATTTTAAATTTTTTAATAGTTTATAGAAGTAGACATGTTTCTTAACATGAATATATGATAATCCTTTAGAGGCTCATTTATAGTAAGTGAGGATATAGCAAGCCCGAGATAGCCTAGATGGATCTACACGTTTTCCATGTAGTATTGGGTTCTTTTATCTTTTCAATCTATGCTTTTAAAGACATACAGTGTTTCAAAACTTGTCTACTCTCACAGGAAGGCAAGTTAAAATTTGTTCAAGAGTTTTATTTTTGTTTCCTTAATGTTGAAAATTGTAAATATTGATGTGTTCTTTATTATTCTTTTTTTTACAATTAAAAAAAAACACGAAATTAATTAACGCATGAGCTAACTATATTTCCAAAAACTAGAATGAATTTTGGGGAAGGAAAAAAAAAATTAAAAAAAAAAAAAAAAAAAATGAAATGTTTGGTTCTGAGTATTTGTGAGTGTTTCGTCTCTATTGTAGAAAACGTATATTTTTAAAACGAAAAAACAACTCGTTTTAATTTATAGCTTTATGTAAAATTTTAATTTTTACAAGGAAATTACTGTAAACAGTTTGTTACTGTAGTGTCATATTTGTTTGATTTTATAATTAGACTAAGGCATAATATCATATTGTCCCGTAGACAATAATTACATAAATGAATAATAAATTATATCCGTCTGTGTGACTTTGTAATTTAAGTATTTTACTTACTTCACATGACGCGTTTCGGAACTCATTCCATCTTCAGATTGTCGCTCTATTGAGTACCCAATGGAGTAGATAAATGTAGTATATGGTGTGCACACGCGTTGTTATTGTGCGAGAGTTATATGTTATGCTGTACTATAATCTATTTTAATGTAATAACTACCTCAACAGAGCGACAATCTGAAGATGGAACGAGTTCCGAAACGCGTCATGTAAAGTAAGTAAAATACCTAAATTACAAAAAGTCACACAGACAGATATAATTATTGCTTTATTCATTGGTGGCTTGGATACAAACACAATGAGTTTTAAAATAATTATTTGTTTTATGAATCTAATATACAGGATGTTTGTGACCACCGTCTTCCCCCTTACATTACTCAAAGGTACGATGAGTTGCCTATCTTTGGGTGTAAGGCGCTCCGCTGATGAGTATTTTAGAATCAATGGCAACAGCTGTGCAGAGCGCAGAGTAGTGACTTGTTGTTTTATCCTGTGAGCGTTTGCGTATGACAATTTGACCTAACTCCACCCAAATGAAAGAGTTGTTGTTTTTAAGATTTGACAGACGACTCATTGAGGTTTTGTGCCTCGCACTCCGTAATTATTAAATTAATTTGTAGTAGAGAAACAAAATGACCGATTAGGCTTTTGGTGCAACCACTCGTGCAATCTCAATTCATCTTTCTCTATTCCGTCTAAGTTTAAATTAGTAACATTAAATTTAGCTATAAATTAAGATAATTTAGAATTCGTCAAAATTGCTGGTCAAGTGAGAAAACCCGCGTTATAGGAGCGGCGTGCGGCATGCCTAAGCTGGGAGATCGAATAATTGTTGACCAATGACCACGCAAACAATATAATGTCAATTTAATTATAGTCCTTAATCAACTAATCATAACGAAAGCTTCTGTCTTGTGGTTACATGGTGAACCTAAGATTCTTATTGATATCAAAATATTAATACTAAAGTGGGCAGCGCATTTTACAAAGGATGTTAGAAGAAAGAATAGTAATGAAGATAAAAGCCGGGAAGAGGAGGGAAGACGAGGGAAAGAAAACTTTTTTAAATATGACTGGATGACCTTTGGTAGAACTAAAGGGATTAATTTTTTTTCGGGATTAAAATTTTTAAATGCCTACTTTTTGGAATTTTCACATCGGTTATAGAATAAAAGCTATACGTTCGCTAAATTTCAAGTTTCTAGCTTATCTGGAAGTATATTCGACTTTGTATAGATTAGTAAGTCCAAGAAGAGGTTATATATATATATATTAGATTTAAAACTTCACTAAATTACTCTTAACGGAATTACGTACACATAAAAACAGCTGTTAAAGATTGCAATACAAGTGTAGATTATACTCTAAAACTTCCCCTCTAGCATACTTAAACAAGCTGATAACAAGTTAGCTTGTTGAATGGTTTCACTGTTACGAGATTAGAGAAAATAATTAAAAGCACAAAGATCATTTCTACATAGTGTTAATTCCCATTGTATTTTAATCAAATCTCCATACAAAATACATTTCATTAAAAGTTCCATTATTTGGATAAATTTTACAACTACTTCAATTTGCATTCTCTTTCATTTAAAGGTAAATAGAATTTTATATCAGTTTTATTATTTTATATACAAATTTATACTGAAGATATTATTCTATTTCTAAAACATAGAGCTGATGTTATTTCTATAGACAACTGCGACAGAGGGATATTGTGTTGAAGCCAAAAAAATGCACGGTACTTACGTATTAGCCGGAGGCCACCCTTATACAGTGCGCTTTTATATAGGTTTTTATCCCTCTGAGGAAGGTAGCTATGTTACCGAAATGTACATAGGGTGTAGGAAACTTTGTAACTGTAATTGTGTTAGTCTTTTATTTGTGGTTCCAAGATCATTTGTTTTATACGAGATGCCAATAGTGCCCACAGTAAAATAGTATATTCTACGAGAGATCTATGTTTTCTTTCCAAAAGAGCAACATAATATATCTCATAAGCATTCTTTTAAAAAGTTTCATTTTATTACAGCCGTCATTAAAATTCCAGTAATTCTAAGTATTTAGTTTGTATAGTAAAAATAAATAGAATTAGTAAATCTAAAATGTTCAATGGAATGTGCTGTTTTAAAAGGTATGTAATTCATTAAATTTAAAAGTTAGTTAACAAGCTTAAGTACTTTTTATAAAAACAAAACATTCCAAGGAACGTTTTGCATTAGTTAGCATTGTTTAATTATAATTCATTCATAATGTAATTACAGAAACAAACACAAATCTGAGAGATTTCTGAAATTTCAAATAAAGTCCAAATCAAATGAACTTGTAAAATAATGCTTCAGAAAATGTGTGACGCTTGTGAGATGGAATTCCTTTAATTACTTGCATACCTCATTAGAAATGTGACTTGTCAAGTTTATTTATGATGTTATTTTCTAATGAATGAAAATTGACCAAAACCACAATAAAACACTAACAACACAAAGACGGTAGAGTTAAAGTTTCTTCTACTTTATGTACATTTCAATAGCACTGCTATCATTTTCAGAGGTACAATAGACACTAACCTTAATAACTACAATTGCTATTGCAGCAATGTGAAGTTACCGTTGAAATCGAAACATCTTGAGTTTCGTCAAAATCGGTTCCATTATAAGATCGTGTATAATTTGTCGGTCTACATCTATTTTTACCTCCAATCTTCAAACAATTAACAGCGATAATGACCGAAATGGTTTTTCGCCTTAAAAGACAAAAATCTAACCTCCAAAAATCCTTTCGTTCTAATTAGTCACCTTCCCCACAATAAAAGTTAATCGGTTCATCCTTACTTGAAATATTTCGACACCAAAATGTTTACACAGAGAAATCTTTCAAATTTAAATTTGTGTATTCAAATCGTCTTCAACTATCGAACATTTAATATAAACATTTCGTAAGTGTTAATAACAGTGTGACCAACATTTTTCTCAATAAAACTATTACTAGGGTAAACGTTCCGTGAAATCGAACAATATGTTGTAAATTAATATGAAGTTTCCTCATTGTTAAGTCGACGCATAATTCTCATGTAGTTGCGGTGATAAACACGCCTTCCGTATAAGTTACTGTTCCCCTAATTGGAGAGACTGCTACGGTTAAAAGTACAATGAAACAAAGTTTAATAAACTTAAAAACTTCATGGAAAAAACATTGCAAAATTTGTTAACAAACTTAAAAAAAAACTCATTTAAAAACATTATTTAAGGAAGTCAAAATGAACTGATAAATATCATATATTGCCAAAAACAAATAACCACAACACAAATAACAACTTTTTTTTTAACAGTCACATTTTTGTTGAGTTTGCTTCATATTATTTTGTTTGTATCAATAACAGCTGATATCACTTGACTGGTTTAGTTTAAAACGTATGGCTTTTTTTCCATTAAAATAAATTCCTAATTTAAAGCCACATGTTCTTAATAACAGGTGTTTATAAATTCCTGAATTAAAATTAGCACGGGGTTAATGGTAAAAACTCTCATGCCTTTCTACTTTCCCACCCTTATTTTCCATCTTTTTAAAATTAGGGCGGAAACAACTTCAGGTTGCGTGCTATCCAACGACACTTCAATCGTCAAAATCTATTAAAAAATGTCAGAGAATGTCTTCTCAAAAAACCTGATAGCCTATTAAATAAGTATAAATTACTTTCATATTTTTTTTCAATGCTAGTATATATCCTAGACGTTGAGGGAATTATGTTTAAGATGTGCGATAACATCGCGATTAGGTTAGATTAGGTTACGTTAGGTTAGGTTTGGTAAGGCCAGGTTAGGTTAGGTTACATTAGGTGGAATTGAATGTAGCTTAAGATGTGCGATAACACGACGATTAGGTTAGGGAAGGTTACGTTAGGTTAGGTTTGGTTAGACCAGGTTAGGTTAGGTTACATTAGGTGAAATTATCGCTTAAGATGTGCGATAACATCGCGATTAGGTCAGGTTAGGTTACGTTAGGTTAGGTTTGGTAAGGCCAGGTTAGGTTAGGTTACATTAGGTGAAATTATCGCTTAAGATGTGCGATAACACGGCGATTAGGTTAGGTTAGGTTTGGTTAGACCAGGTTAGGTTACATTAGGTCAAGTTGAGTGTAGCTTAAGATATGCTATAACATCGCGATAAGGTTAGGTTAGGTTTGGTTAGGTGATGTTAGGTTAGGTTACACCTGGTTATGACGTATAATCGCTAGGTTAGGTTAGGTTAGGTTAGGTTAGGTTAGGTTAGGTTAGGTTAGGTTAGGTTAGGTTACTTTAGGTTAGGTTAGGTTAGGTTAGGTTAGGTTAGGTTAGGTTAAGTTAGGTTAGGTTAGGTTAGGTTAGGTTAGGTTAGGTTACACCTGGTTATGATGTATAATCGATACACGTAAATTAACCTCGATTTCTCGACTTTCGTAAATTTCCTATTTACGGGGGCGTTAGGTTAGGTTAGGTTAGGTTAGGTTAGGTTAGGTTAGGTTAGGTTAGGTTAGGTTAGGATAGGTTAGGTTAGATTAGGTTAGGTTAGGTTAGGTTAGGTTAGGTTACACCTGGTTATGACGTATAATCGATACAAGTAAATTAACCTCAATTTCTCGACTTTCGTAAATTTCCTATTTACGGGGGCGTGAGCGCTTTATTTTTTATGTTTTCCTATTAAGTGGGTTGTTGCTCTATAAAACTATCTAAACAAAATTGGCCGTTAACCTGGTCACACGATCCATAACCATTACAGTTTTTACAAATTCACAATAATTAATCATTCCATTCTATTTATTTACAAAGTAAATTTCTAAATTAACTAACCTATACAACTAATACACACAACCTAAGGTTGTATACAATAAAGTGTTCATTAAAATAATAAACATAAAATAGATCTCACATTTATTTAAAACGAGGTAAGACAGCTGTCACAAGGTTTAATTATGTAAAGGTAGATGTTTTCCATACATTTCAAGATGCCAGACAGATGAAAATCTTCTATTTTGCAAATATTTACTTTAACAATTTTACTTATGTTAGACATTTTGTATTAACTTTCTTCTAAAATAACTTAAATTTCTTTCTTTTATATTCTGAAAGTTATATTTTGCTTTTTTTTCTGAGTAAAATAAATAACCCACATTTATATGTAGTGTAAATCAGTTTTGAAAGATTTTAAATAAAAGAATTTATAAATCCAATGAAACAAGTTATAAAGTTTCATGTTTAAAAAATGCCTAAAATATATGGCGAAAATATGCCACCATTTAGAATTTGCTCTGAATCGGTCCAGTTGTTTCAACGATTTTCATAATTACTAAACTTTGTTTAAACTTGCAAAATATACTGCATATATTAGCAACAAAATATGGTGAAAATGAAACAAAAACTGTAGAGAATAATGGAAAATCCCAATCTGATTTCTTCCTGGCTAATAACGTGTCCAAGTTTATAAAACCGAATTAAAAAATAAAGTATTATAGAACAATATTTAAACAAAAAAATCGCCAAAATACCTGTAACGCTTTATGCAAATAATTATCAAATTTTCATACGCTCGAAATTTTGATAATTTATGAGATAAAGTTTTGATTCTTGATACCTGGTAACAAGTAGTATAAAAAATGTGTACACAAAATTCTGAATGGAAAACTAAATAATTTCTAAATTTATCGTTATTTTTAAAATACGCAGTAGCTGAGAGACGTACAACATAGTGTTTCAGGACATATGGTTTACAAAATGTTTTCTTAATTTTGATCCACAATCACTTCCCAATTTTGGACACATTTTTAAAACAATCTGTATTTACAAATGGTAATTATTTACTGTAGCGCCCCAATTTTTTCCTGTTATTTTTGTACTAAGAAAAGTAACATTTTTTCACGCAAAAAAACATAATTTCAAATTTTCTAGTTTGAGGTCCATTAAGTGAACTGCACTTTAAAATAGGTTTCTACGAGAATTATTTTCACCTTGCAAGATGAAGTAAGGTATATATATAGAAACTATTAGATCATCCTTTAGCTAGGAAGACCCTTTTCAAGTATGTAAATCCTTTATTTCTGTTTAAAATAAGCAATTTAAAAGTACGAAATCCTAGGCTTTTGAGGTTAAGGCATTTGCCAACGGTGGTGAATATATTGAATGTCTCATCACTCGGTGTTTATGTTCATCTGCACAAACAGGTCTGGTTAGGTAATTATATATATGGTGACCTAGTAAAGGAACTACTGGTCTGTGTAAGTCAATATATAAAGTTACCTTACCAGACCTTTAGTTCCTTTACTAGGTCTGGTTAGGTCAATATATATAAATCTATAGCTACCTTGCCAGACCATTCGTTAGTTTACTAGGTTTGGCAAAGTCAATATATATATATATATATATATATATATATATATATATATATATATATATATTTACCTTATCAGACCTTTAGTTCCTTTACTAGGTCTGGCTAGGTCTATATAAACATATTGACCTGCCGAGACCTAGTTCACATGATTCTGAAATCATACAGCATAGTAATATTTACCTGTTCGAAGACAGTTTATACGCATACATCTAAAGATACGCTAAACTATTAGCTATGCTTAATAACTTATGAAACAAAGACGCATAGGCTCATTGTGTATTCTGAACATCGAATGCAAACTTGTAAATTGCTTATTTTTGACATAAAATATTGGATTTTGATACTTAAAAAGAATCCTCCCATGTAAAGGATGATTCAATTGTTTCAAAATGAGGTACGTACAACCCGATTTAATTAAATTTCAATATTAAAATCGCAACGGGATCTACACTACACATTTACCAAAATATGTCACTATTGATATGAAGACAGGTATGTAGTACGAAAATAACTAAAACAAAAATATCAAAATTTGGGAGATACAGTAAATAAATTACTCTATAAATAAGAAACCAAACTTTGACCCATTACTACTTCTTCTCAGGACAATGTTCTATGCACATTTCATAATCAGATGACTAGTTGTTTTATTAAAACTAAGGCAACAATATGGTAACTATCTAAAATTGATTTTATTCAACCTAACCTAACTTCAATCTCCATCGAGTCATTTATCACTTAGAATTGTATCAGCTGTTCGAAGATTTTTATAAAAAACAAATTTTTCAACTATACAAGTTCATGAACATAGTTTTTAAACTTTTAAACACACATTCATGAGCTAAATGTTTTGATACTATTTTTGTTTGTAGGTCTAAAGTTAAGTATAACCTATTCAATAGTTTATATTAATATAGACGAAAGTTTAGTATATAGGCTACTTATTTCAATTGAAAATAAGAAAAATTGAAAATATAAATTGTGTTTACACACCTCAAACTCAAAAAATAGAAACATAATGTCTTACCTTCAAATTATAACCTCAAAATTGTCGAATTGAAATATCTGTAACAAACAAGATAAATAACACACTACAGTTAGTGTTTAATATTTGTTTAAACAAACACATATTAATAACACAATATTACTAAAACACACACACACACACACACACACACACTCACAAATACGTTAAATTTATTGTAAAACCAAATAGTACTAAATTGCGTGTAACTTAACTTTATACAGAAAAGTAGAACTGGGTGGGAGAAGCCTATGACGTCACTTATTGTTGATAAGCCGCGGAGGGGAGGGGACTCTCTAAACAAGTATGTTTGTACTCCTAAGATCCCAGTCTTAGCTGATAACGTTAGAAGAAAGAATTGTTTTAATCGTAAATAATTGTTTATTGATATTTATCATTATCTAAAGATTACACAAACTTTCTCTAATAATATAAACACGAATAGTCTTACTATTGCTAAAAATATAACTATTTCAATACAGGGTGATTCAAAATTAAGTAAATTAATTTCAAGATTTTGTTTTCTTGTTGTTGAAAGTTGGGTAATTATATAGCAGAGTAGCCTCACTTCAAAATCAATTTTTAAAGGTTTTATTCGTCAAATAAATGTTGGAAAAATATTTTATTATCGAAAAAAAGTGTCGGAAAGATGATTACATAATATAATTACTCAAGAAAATCTTAATCAGAGTCAAATTCTGCTGCAAATTCAGTAGAAGAGGAATTTATTGAATTTAAATGTATTTCAATCGTAATTCGCCATAAATGATGAAAACGAGTATTATACTCATTGTACTTTCTCTTAAACATAAATTCGCCTATATGGCCATGGAAATGTTGTTTTGAATTTCCATATCGCGGCACATTTCCTCGCACCTCTCTCCATTGACGTTCAATTGTCTGCGAATGTGCTTCAGTGTACGCATATGTAGGGCTGTATTATTATATGTCACGAAAGGTTTGGCCAGGTTGCTATATATATATATAACCACCTGGCCAAACCTTCCGTACGTTTATTGAAGTGAATGTCATGAGTATGAAAGATAACACAGAGTTAATTTTTTCACGAAAAAACTAATTGTGTAATTGTATTATTGTATTATGTAATCATCTTTCCGACACTTTTTTTCGATAGTAAAATATTTTTCCAACATTTATTTGACGAATAAAACCCATAAAAGTTGATTTTGAAGTAAGGCTACTCTGCTATATTATTATAATTACCGAAAGTTGAAAAACCTTACGGTCATCCTCGCCTTATAAAAAAAGAAGAAGAAAATAACATAAAATAAAAACCCACTAGACTTTGAATACTCTAATAGTGTCAGGGTCGGAAAAGAACAAGTACTGATCAAGAGAAACTTCGATAGGAAAGTCGAGAGGGATCTAATACAAGAGTACTTGAAAAAGGTGTAGATCCACCTAGGGACCTTTGGGATTGCCACACCCTTACACAGATTTTTTACAGGGGACTACGGTATACCCATGTAAAACCTTATTAAAATTCAGAAACATTTAATTAAAAATTTCAAAATGGCGGTCAATTTAATCAGTTTTTCGTTCTATCTTGAGTGTTATTCGACTTATAACACAATAAATTAGATGAAATTTTCAGATTTCAATTCTACATAGTACCAAAGTGTCAATAGTGAAGTTATTGTCGAAAATGAACTTCGAGCTCCTAAAAAACGTATAGTCGCGAGATCCGACAGGGACGAGTTACCGACACGAGCGTAGCGAGTGCGGGTTTTTAATACACACATCTACGAGACTTGTTAAGACCTAAAGGTCGTCAAGAAACTTGTAATTACACAATTAGGATTAGAAAACCTGTGTAACAACTATTTTAAACAAACTTAACCTACTGGTAAAGACCTCATCGTCTACCAATACAATTTAACATTTCCAACAAAGTAAAAGAAACCCACTCTAAGGAATTACATTTAGAACATCTGATTGTATTACATTGTATGATAGGGCTGGGTAAGTACCATGATCCCTTCCAATAGTTTGTTTTGATATGGATTTACGATAATTTTAGTTGAAGTGCAGGATAGCTAATGGGTGCAGTAAAGTATGACCCTAGAGGTACAAGGATTACATGTCGCCACGTATTGGATTGTCTAATTGGGGCTTACACATCCTTTATCCTTGTCTAGTACTGAACTGAAAGCAATGTTTTTGTTGTAGATATTTTTAAATTAACTTAAACCTCTCTATAACACAGCTGATGTGTTACAAAACTTGTCAATTGCATCAGCAAATCAGACGGTAACAATTCTTTCTCTCCAACTTTGCTAGAATGTCCCTCGTATCACGTACATAGGTTTCCCCCCTCTCTTACTCCAGGTAAATTTATCGCAATCAATTTCATCCAAACTCTATAAAAGTTTCCAAAAACCTGACGTGTCAAGACGTACAGAAATCAGAAATACTTTAAAATATTAAAACTTTAACACAACTTTTCAACCCTCTCAGGAAGACAAGTTAAAACTGTTTCAAAAGTCGAGATTTTTGTTTCCTTACAGTGTTATAAATCGCAAAATTTTTTGTGTGGATTAAAATATATTTGATATCAACTTTGAGAAAAATAGGCTCAAGTAGAACTAAACAAGTTTAAAAAGTAGATATGTTTGTTAGCGTGTATAGATATTATAACACTCAGGGTGGTCATTTCTAGTGAGAACGGATTGAGCAATCCCTAGTACCCTTACTGGATCTACCCCTTCATTCATCTAGTCTGGGGTTAGAGCCTTCTCTTTTATCTGTCCACTCAAGTCTCTTTTGAACAACTCTTGTTCTCTTCCAACTCTGATGCTATTAGAGTACTCGAGGGCTAAAGTTCTTTATTTTGTGTTTTTTCTTCCTTTTTTTAAGACAATGATGACTGAGAATGTTCTCCCCTTTGAGCAACAACAAAAAATATATACCGGGTGTTCCCAAAGTATGGGATCTTTCTGCAATTTGTGGACGGATTGAAAAAGGAAAATAAAATTGTGTATATCGGGGATTTTTTATCGGGGATGCCACCACAGAGAAAACTATTTAGAAATTATTTTCTGAATGAGTCCAACTATTCCTTCCATGACTATACATACCGAAATCGGACACGGTTCTACTGCATTTCACTTTTTATAGCAAAAAACTTCTCTTGTACACTATTTCGCTCTTTTACCTTCCAACCATTTTGGTTTTTTTCTGTTGTCCATTCTCACAAAACCCCTTACAATCTCCTCAGTTTTAAGTGTCTTTGCTTCTTTGAAGTGACAGTAAATCTCATAGTTATCACTTATTCATCAATTCACTATTTCTATTTATAAGACCTAGATTCGACCAAAAAAGCTTCTTTTGGATAATCTTCAAAGGTTCCAGTGCTTTTTATGGTAATATCTATGCTTCACTACTATAAAATAGGATGAGTTTTGTCTGTTTGAGGATATCCCTCAATTTAAATGTTCACATGATCGTAATATAAACCTTGTTGGATGGAGTTACACTTATATTCACCTCCGTCATCCTCAGATATCATAGTTTTTAAACACATAAAACACACCTACTGATATTCAGTCATCTCCTATGATCATGTCTTACATACCAATTTCTTTTTCCATCTGGACGATATACTCGTTTAATGTTTCTTTTTGTATCAAGGGTACTGTTAGGATTAAGAACAAATGTTAGAATGTAGATAACTAAAAATAATGTAAAGTTATATTAACGTCAGAATGGAGACCAACTGTTGTGAAAGACACAAGAGTAACTATTATGAAATGCTTATCCTGAAAGTAAAATCAACGCCACAAACAAGAGAGAGCTACATAAACTCTTGGACAAAAGGAGACTGTGTCTTTTGATCACAGGGGGAACCGCTTAAAAAACTTGAAAAACTCTAGGTTTGTGTAACGTGTTTGTACTTGAGAGGGCTTTGTGGCCTTAATTTGGGAACATTTTATTTTATTTTATCTCATCACATATACACCTAACAGCAAGGCTGCATAACTAATCTGATATGTCACATATATTTATGCTAAAACTACAAATACATAGTCTACATTCCACCTAAATATACACATATATTTTATATAAATTCAATGTTGAATGTAAACATAAAATATGTATTTAAACACAAAATTATAATATCAACTTCACACATAAACTGAGGTACTTCTCTACTGAAGGAAAGCGTATTCTATGAGGAGGAGTCAAAGTGAACCTAAGACAACTACTAAAGAACTTTTGTTTTTTTAATTATTCAAGAAGGCTATTAAATATTTTCAAAACAAAGAGGGTAGACACAACGTTCTAAAGTTTTAATCTATGCACAGGATATTGTAACACTTTTTTCACATGGGATATTCATGGAAATGTTTTATTTTTAACAAACACCCTCTGATTGGAGTTTTTAAAACAATTAATATACATAGCTGGTTATATTAAATTTTTTAATTGTTTCTATCTCCGCAAGGAATGTTATAATTAAAATTAGTACACTAACACGAGCTAAGCGAGTGGGTCATTTAAAATATGTAAACTTCTATGAGACCCCTTAATTAATCCAACAATAAGAATGTAGTTCTATAAAGCTGTGTCTTAAACAAACTTATCCAATTGAGTAAAACACTTTGCTTAACCAATACAATTTAATGTGACAAGAGTCGGTGCTTGATGGATTTCCATATTAATGGGAATAATAAAACAATTATTTAATTCCACAAAAGAGCTTTATTGAGCAACAAATGTTTCGGCGTTAGGTATTTTCAAGCTACTAAATTGGAAACAAAACAACAATAACCAAAATTGCAAGACAAATGACGGTTTGAGATATGATAAAAGCCTGTATTTTTGACAGAAAGGAAAATTATCTGACATGTGGGATGGGGGGGGGATATTTTAGAAATCGAGGTTACACAATAGGCTTTAATAGGGGTGATGGTTTGTAATAGGGGGGACAATTACAAATAGCGGATATTTGTTAATTTAAGTAAGAGTGAGGTTTTTTTTGATTGATCTATTGATTTCCAAACATTTAAGTTATTGAGTTTCCTACTTTTTTGTTCCATGTGAAGAAGTTTAACACTTGAAATTACGTTCTGTGAATAATAAATTATTTGCAAAATTTGAATTTTGTTTCCCATACTTCCAATTGTACACATGCTCTTTAATTCAATTCTTAACTGATCTAACAGATTAATATGTATTCAAAATTGCACTAATTACAAGAAATTTTATAGACGGGACTATTTTCTAAGGTATTTCTTTTATCATTATAATTAACAACTAATTTTCCTATATTTCTAGACAATAAAAGACAGGTTTATAATTATATCTATTAGATATTAAATTTCCAGCTTTATAACTAATGTTTTCAATGAAATTAACCCTACAACACTTGATGTTTTCTTCTACTTTTTCATTGATGTTTCTTATATGGAGAATAACATATTTTACGTTTTAATTAATTATTAAAAATATTATCAACTAATTTGACACTGTACATGTTATTAACTGCAATTTGTTTGAGTTCAATTCATTCTGGAAATCTGTAGTGAAGTTTTAGAAATCAATAAATCAATTTTTAAAAACCTTACTTCCAACTTAAATGAACAAATATATCTTAACTCATCTCCCCAATGAAGCCTATTGTGTAACTTTTGCTTTCTAAAATACTCCCCCCCCCCCACTAAAAACACTCAGATAATTATCAATCCTATAAAAAATACTGGCCTTTATCATTTCCAATCCCCTGCAAATCTACCCTTTCCTATGTCTTACAATTTTGTTTATTGTTCTTTTCAATTTAGTAGCTTGAAAATGGCTAACACCGAAATCGCTCAATAAAGCTCTTTTGTGGAATTAAATATTGGTTTCACTATTTCCATTTATTTCTGCAATTTAATATTTCCTAAATAAATGTTCACAACGTTTTGGACAGTAGAGTTAAAATATCTACTTTTACTACATTATATAGTGGGGTTAGGTAAGTACCATGATAGCGGCCATCAAGTCGTTTATATTGTGTTGAATTTATTTTGTATTTGAATTTAGTCTCTGGATGTTTAAAATGTAATCTCATCTCTTTCTTATATAAGAAATAAGAAAACAGTTTCAAGGTCACTCAAGTATGATGATACTAACAGAGATATTTGTTTTTAATCAAAAGATTGTCGTCTTGTACATTAACCTACAAACATATTGCCGAAGACTATTACCGTTTTACTTCACATCAATAAATAATGCACAAAGACTTCTGACCTGTACACATAGAAGCACAATAATGTACTTAAATAAATATAATTATATGGTAAAAGTAGTATTTACGACCTCTGTCTTTACACTAAGCCGTAGCATAAGTTATTGATCCGGTTAATTCTTCGCAAGGAATGAGCATAAGGATAACGCTAATTTTTGTTGAGAAATGCTTTGTTCCTGTTACGTCAAAGTAGTGTTTTCGACGTCTGCCTGTATACTGAGCTGTAGCTTAAATTATTTATATGGTTAATTCTTCGTCCATTTGAATTTTGTTTCCCATACTTCCAAATGTATACATGCTCTTTAATTATATTCTTAACTGATCTACCAGATTATTATGTATTCAAAATTGCACTAATTACAAGAAAATTTATAGACGGGACTGTTTATAAAGCTCTTCCGTGGAATTAAATATTGGTTTCACTATTTCCATTTATCTCTGCAATTTAATATTTCCTAAATAAATGTTCACAAGGTTTTGGACAGTATAGTTAAAATATCTACTTTTACTACATTATATAGTGGGGTTAGGTAAGTACCATGATAGCGGCCATCGTCATTTATATTGTGTTGAATTTATTTTGTATTTGAATTTAGTCTCTGGATGTTTAAAATGTAATCTCATCTCTTTCTTATATAAGAAATAAGAAAACTGTTTCAAGGTCACTCAAGTATGATGATACTAACAGAGATATTTGTTTTTAATCAAAAGATTGTCGTCTTGTACATTAACCTACAAACATATTGCCGAAGACTATTACCGTTTTACTTCACATCAATAAATAATGCACAAAGACTTCTGACCTGTACACATAGAAGCACAATAATGTACTTAAATAAATATAATTATATGGTAAAAGTAGTATTTACGACCTCTGTCTGTACACTAAGCCGTAGCTTAAGTTATTGATCCGGTTAATTCTTCGTCAGTAATGACTATAAGGATAAATGCTAATTATTGTAGAGAAATGTTTTGTTCTTGTAGTGTCAAAGTAGTGTTTTCGTCATATATCTGTACACTGAGCTGTAGCTTAAATTATTGATTCGGTTAATTCTTCGCAAGAAACGACTATAAGGATAAAAGCTAATTTTTGTGGAGAAATTTTTGTGGAGAAATTTTTGTTCTTGTAGCGTCAAAGTAGTGTTTTCGTCGCATATCTGTACACTGAGCTGTAACTTAAATTATTGATTCGGTTAATTCTTCGCAAGAAACGAGCATAAGGCTAAACGCTAATTTTTGTGGAGAAATGTTTTGTTCTTGTAGTGTCAAAGTAGTGTTTTCGTCATATATCTGTACACTGAGCTGTAGCTTAAATTATTGATTCGGTTAATTCTTCGCAAGAAACGACTATAAGGATAAAAGCTAATTTTTGTGGAGAAATTTTTGTTCTTGTAGTGTCAAAGTAGTGTTTTCGTCGCATATCTGTACACTGAGCTGTAGCTTAAATTATTGATCTGGTTAATTCTTCGCAAGAAACGAGCATAAGGCTAAACGCTAATTTTTGTGGAGAAATGTTTTGTTCTTGTAGTGTCAAAGTAGTGTTTTCGTCATATATCTGTACACTGAGCTGTAGCTTAAATTATTGATTCGGTTAATTCTTCGCAAGAAACGACTATAAGGATAAAAGCTAATTTTTGTGGAGAAATTTTTGTTCTTGTAGTGTCAAAGTAGTGTTTTCGTCGCATATCTGTACACTGAGCTGTAGCTTAAATTATTGATCTGGTTAATTCTTCGCAAGAAGTGAGCATAAGGCTAAACGCTAATTGTTTAGATAAAACTGTAAAATAAAGACAACTGTAAAATTCTAATCGCATCGTATTTAGAAGAAAATAATAGTTCGTCAAGAGAGCTCTGATAGTATAGATGAAAGAGAGGGATATGATCCAGAACTACATGAAGGAAGGTGTAGACCCAGCTAGGAACGTCGGGTTTGCCACAACCGTAGTCACTGTGAGTAAGCCCTAAGAGGTTCTTGTTCAGTTGGAAGATGCAGCACGGTACAATTAGAGGGTTTTCCAGTATTTTTGTTATTGTGTAAAATAATATTCTTTTGAGTGTTTTACAGTTTCTCGAATTATTTCCTTAGATTACTAATTTATCTATACTTGGAAATAAAGTAAATTTATTTATTATGGTTGCATATATAAAAAGGTTTACAAAAATAATATAACTTAAAAATACGATTTACAGAACTTAGTCTGAAGAAGTTAAATATTACAGATTTTGAATTATTTTTAACTTGTCTTCTTGTGAAGGTGGAAAAGTTTTGTTAAAGTTTTAACACAAAAGAACGTTTTTTCTGATTTCTGTACGTCTTGACACGTCAGGCTTTTCGAAACTTATACAGAGTTTGGATGAAATTGATTGGTACAAACCTGAGGGAAATCGTACGTGATATGAGGGACAATTTGACACAGTTTGTAGGGGGGGGGGGAATACATTGTACTGTCTGACTTTATTTTATGTATTTTCTAATAAAGTTGACAATTTGTGTAAAGAGGAACGGGTTTTTCTTTTTCTCACATATGATTAGCATACAGATAGGTATGTGATGGGTTAATCTGTATCGACTTTTTTCTCTCTAACTTAACTCTTTTGATGTTCCCTGAATAAAAAAAAGTGGTTAACACAACATTTCTTAAGACAGGCTCTATTGATTTTGATAAAATTTTGCTCAAGAACTTAAAGAACCCAAACAAAATGGATTTGGTCGCCATCTCTCCAAACATATCTATTCATGACTTCATTGTAAAAACTAAAAATTGGTCCTAAAAATTCATGCGACTAAATTAAAATATATATTTTCTCAAAATTGGCTCTAACGATTTTTTACAAATTTTATTAAAATGTAAATATTAATGAAACAAACTCTTGTACAATATTGAAAAAATCAACCTTAAAAACTCGATTTTAATATATTTACGTGAGACTCGTTTTTGGCACAAGTAAAGACATTTAAGTCACTTTTTGTTACTTTATTCTCTACGTCCTTGATCAATTTAACGTTTCGGCTGACAACTATTAAACTGATATTTTTGGTGACGAACAGTTTTGGTCATTGGGGGGGGGGGGAAGTTTGGAAATAGATAAATTAAATTGTTTAAGCGTTGTTTTTGCGCAGTTTATTTGCAGTTATTCCCAGCACATCTTTCATTGTTCCACAGGTACCTTCGGTTAAGAAATGTCTCCTCAATTCAGTAAGTAAGAGCTTAGCAATACCGAGATATCCTAGCTGAATCTACACCTTTTATCATGAAGTTACAACCTTATCTCATTTACCTATAGAGTCTCTCTTGTACAACCCTTGTTTTAGTTTATTTAAGGCAATGATAATCATATCAAGGAACATAAAAATATATAGTAATATCAAGCAATTAATCCATATATAGTGATAAAGTTTTATACTCTTATTAAACAAAGAAACAATAAAGTTTCCATCACGAAGTGTAAATATTGAAGTTTTTACTGCTTGACTGAAAGTATGATTGTAGCATAATTAAACAGCTGTTTTGTCACGTGATTATGCTAATAACTGTAGTTAAGTGCCTGAGTTATAGTTTTAGATTTTTTTCTTTTTTTGTACTTCTCAAATACATATTTAAGATTAATGACTTATGGTGGTAAAAAATTTAGTTCTATACACTAGCAGCCTAAATGAAGTAACTGATTCTGCATATGTTATGGTATCAACAAATTTTCTATTACTTTTTAAAATAAAATTTTAAGGAATATGTGTCAAAACAGCTTCCAAAAATTTAATCAAAATTCGTTAACATTTCTCAAGTAACTAAACATTAATGTTGACATTTACTAAAAATGTCAGTTCAAATTTGATCTGAGAAAACCTCATTAAAAATTACACATGGACGTTGTTGTAAATATTTTTAATATTTCAAAATCCGACCGAACAATTCCAATTAAATTAAGGTTTATACTGATAAAAATATTAGTAATAATTATCACAAATTTTTAAGTACGTTAATACACAATATAATAAATTGCAGTAATTTTTATAGTTATACAGCTACAAAAATATAATTAACAAAATTGATGTTTTCTGTGCAGCTGGATACTATCCAACTCTGTCAACTTTCACTCAAGCCAACCACTGTTTATTTATATTGGGCCCTCCCTTTCCCACATCACAGATTGGAAAGAATTTCTGATCCTTAAACCGTATCAACTATAAAGTATTGAATACAGTATAGGTGTCTAAGCCCTTACGGACTTGTAGGCTGTATTTATTCAAAAATCAGTCAAAAAAGACGGAAATAGATTTTTTTTATTTCCAATATCACTCTATACTTCGTATAAACGGTTATTAAACATTCATATAAAACTTTTCGACATACGTCACTAAATCTCTACTGAAGATATATTTAAATTTAACCCCTGAAAGAACTAGCTAAACCGAGAGGAAAAGAAATTTATCTCTCGCGGATAAATCGATAGAAGAATTTATAATTAAAAAGTTAACCATCCGCTAACTTCCTTTCCAGCAGGAAAGTAGATTCCGTACAAAATGCGTATAATTGGTTGCGTTTGAGAGGTTAGAATGACAGTTCTATCTACCTGTCAAGGCTGTCTGTCAACCCTTCCGTTCTTTCACGCCAGAAGCAACCTTTGGTTAAGTGCCGAGATGTCTTTCATCTTGATTTTTTGGAACCACGTTCTCTCCAGTCGTTATTTGTTTCCCAACCTGCCTGTTAAAAGACTTCCAAATTGTTTACTTTTAAGGATCGCCTTACGACCCATGGGGTGGTACTGAACTGGTCCGATGGTCAAAATATTCCAATTATATTTTTGTTGCTTAGAGAAGGGTCACGGTCGAACTGGTCCAATGGTTTGAAAGCAGGTAGAGGCAGGAAAGCCCGGAAGGGTTATTAACCTGCCTAACCTAACCTAACCTAACCTTACCTAACCTAACCTAACCTACCTACCCTAACCTAGGTAACATTTTAAGTACATATCGTTATTAAACATAAAAAACTAGAGAATGTTCCCCATTATTAGTTTAGAAGACGCCAGTGGTGTCCAAAATAAAATGATTACCTATATGCCGTCGGACCAGTTCGACCTCACCCCTACGCGAACCCTCGGACCAGTTCGACCTCTCTAATTGGAGGATTACCGAATTCCTTTGACCATCGGACCAATTCGACAACACCCGACACATGCACCATCACACAGAGGCGCCCAGAGTATTAGGACAGGCAGTGAGCCACCTACTATGCTTCACTTGATCAAACTTTAATTTATTTAATTTGATATTTTAAAATAAAATCTGTAATATATTTTTATTCTACACTTCATTACAAGAAAAATGAGACCAAACAATGTCTAATTTACTTTAATAGAGTTCAAAATCAACAATGTCTGCTACAAAATGAATGACAGTATGATGACCAATAAGTGTAAATAAACAACACTATCGTATATCTTTATCGAAAAATATGTACTTTTAATGAAACCAAAAGAACACAATATAATAATAAAATAAAGCATAATTTGTACTTTATTAATTGCATTATGATAAGCTGTGTATGAAGAAATATTAAATGCCTGACTACATTGAAACGTAGCGAGATATTGAAACGAGCTATTACCGGGGGGGGGTACGATTTTGGTTGTACGTTGATCTACTTTTGTAATGTATTACCGGGTCCCGATCGCGTGGTAAAATTAATATAAGTACACTGGGCGAATCTCAACTTAGGCTAGCCATTTTTGACGAGTATTACTACAGACTAAATTAACTAAAAATAAGAGGTTTACACTAATACCAATATTAATATTAACTACACTGTATTGCAACAACATGTCGGTCTATACCAGGGCCTTACATGGCCGCGTATAGTTCGACTAATAGTTTTACGATAACCCAAAATCGCGATGCGCCCTGATATAAACCCTAGGGCCGTACCGGCCCTATTCCTTTGGGTTTAGCAAGCAATGATAATTAATTACGGCACTATAACAAATTTAACAAGAACGCTGTCAGAGGACTTGACTCACAGCTGTCTGGAGCACAACTCCGCTTATCAGCTCTCCGGGCGGATATATCCAGATTCACGAAGGGGAGGGGTGGGGTGGTGACTAATCAACAAAACATTATTTTGAAAATATTGAAGAACTTTTTTGTGTGCAAGTCTAACACTGTTGTTTTTTGGTTGGAGGTAATTACAAGCATTAACTGATATCAATTTATATCTATTATAATATGATTGTTGATGGTTGCAGTTGACTTCCTGTTTTTCATATATTTTTGTAAGTTTGTGTTGGTAAACGGGGTTACCTAATTTCCTAAATGTTGTTAAAGTTTGCACAATGAACTATAGTAGATGATTTAAGAGTGTAAATAGGCTATTGTTTATTAAAATATTTGTAGTTAGTGTTTAAGTTGAAATATTTACGTTTATTATTAAGACTTTAGTATTTTATTTTTGCATTATGAAACAGGTGGTGTATGAAAAGTTTTATAGTGTATAAGTTGATATTTTGTTATTATAAAGAAATATTTTTAAATTGTATGTATGTATGGTTGGAAATAAATTCATTCATGCATAACTATTAAAATGGAAATATTGTCATTTACATTTTTTTTTAAATTTTCATCTGAATATAGAGAATAATGTTCATACCAGGAAAATATTCCCTACTAATATTGTAAATGTAATATTATTATGATCTTGTTCTTCGGGGTTCGACCGCTAAAAATAAGAAAATATTGTGTATCTTGTTAATAGTTTATAAACATAAAGGTTTCACAGATATTAAACTTTAAAAAAATAATAAATACCCACCATTTGAAATGAGTAAAGGAAAGCTTATGATTACTTTTCTCACATTTGGTCTTTGTAACTCTAAGTAGTTTGCAAAATTTCAACTATATACCATTTACCGTTAAAAAGATATGATTGTTTTTGCTTAAAAAACACAATGGCGGCTAAATAGAAAACTAATCATTTTAGGAAAGATATTTATTTAAACTTTTTCTTGTGAGGAATTAGCTCCTGAATTCATGAAACTTTTTTTAAACACCCTGTATCTACGATACCCCAACAGCCTAGCTGACGTAAAAAACGTCGTGACGTCACTATTACAAATTTCAGTAAACATGTGTACCAACTGTCTTAAACAAATTTACCCTACTGGACTCGACCTATTAATTCAACATTTCCACAAAGCCCAAGAAACCATTTTTTGAACATTACGTTTAGAGCAGAACGCTAGTTATAACATTGTATTATAGGGCTGGTTAAGTAACATGATGGCGTATGAAACGGACATTGCAACGCCTACAATAAATTGATTGAGAATATTTTTGATTGAAAACCACCAATTAGAAGAAATACAGACAATTTCCAGATTATTTTATTTTCAAATTTCATTTCATTTCAGTGGAAGCCATCTTCAGTTTTTACAGAAATCTTGTTTACCTGTTTACAAATGAAAATGATAGTATCATTGAAATGTCGCCTTATTTGCCCTTAATGACAATACGTGTGCTAGTTTAATTTCAAAATTAATATTTAAATAGTGCTGCCCATTTTAAGTGAACAACTCTTTCTTGAAACCTCCACAGAAGCAACATTTCTATATTTTTTTTAATCCCCTCTTAAATAACCGCTAGTTATTTAATTTTTATTTTCATAAACAAAAAAATTCAATATTATAACCTCAATTTTGAAAACTTATAAAGTTAAGTATAATACAATACCTACAATAGAATAGAGTTGTACTCTGTTTTAGGATAACCTAAAGTAAAGCAACTCAAATCTTTTGTTTTTATGTTTTCTGCTCTAAATATCCCCAGTCCATGTCCAGGGATATGAATATAAATGTTATATTAAAACAAATCCGTGTGTGGGGCAGTACAGCGTGTTTCATAAGCTTATACAAAGTTCTTATTACAATATGTTTTTAGGTACATTTTTCTTTCTCCACGTAGTAGAGATTTTGACGAAAGTATTTAATTAAAATAGTGTGTACGTTTCGTCATCTTTATACCATTTTTAACTTCGTCTAAATACAACAGTCGATGCTAAACATTGCACAAACTTTCGCAATCAACCATCCCCACAAGCCAACAAAAGCTATTCGTAAAAAAAAAAAATAATAAATAATTAATTGGTCGGTATTTGGTAGACGAAAAGGTGAAATTAACCATTGACACTGTTTTTGAAAATACACGTATATATTGAAATAGTACCTAAACTTGCTTCTCTTGTGCAATAAATACGCCCTCCAAATGAATCATTTTGGAAATTAAATATATTTATAATTATTCCTGATATTTAATAATTTTCAAATAATTTTACACACGATTTTACAATTTGAATGAAATCGGTAAAGCCAATTTTGAAAGACGACATGTAGTATAAAAACGTGATGATCGATTTTTTGGTTTTTCTACCAACAACTCACGATTTTGCTTTTTGGAGAGACGAAGACAAATACGTTTAGTTGGAGACTACAACTGAGAAACATTTTATCAAAATCTGTAGAACCTATTTAAAAAAATAATAATAATAATTTATTGTTTTTCCTTATACCAGCTACTCTCTTAAGGGTGCGTTTTTCTTCTCTACACGCTCTTCAACTTCATCTAAATACAATAATCGATAAAAAACATTGCGCACATATTCTGACTCACACAAAACTAATTACAACATTTCGTCACCAGACATATGGTCTAAACTTGCTTCACTTGTCCTCAGTCAAAACCGTATTTGATTAAAATCGAAGTTAACACCAGTCAAGGTTCGTTTTTGTTTTTGCAATTATTCCTGAACCATAAAACATTCACTTGAGGTTTTTCAAATTGCATATTGAATTGATAGACTTCACAAAAAAATCAAAGTAATCTAACATCTTCACAATTTGTTAGAGTCATCAAAAAGTTCACCTTACCAACTGGTTTTATGAAGTTGTGTAAAGGTCGTCCAAAAGAAGTTACTCACTAGACAGAGCCGGTAGGGAACATTTACTAACACCCAGGTCATCAATAGTGACTCCGTTTGTAGGCTATGTAAACAGTCTGAAAAGACTCCTAAACATATCATCCTAGAATGTGAAAGGCTCGAGGATAGAAAGGACATACTCGAGGCTTTACAACCAGGTGATGATTCTGATTGCTAGAATCGGGTGAACCACTAAGCATCATTGAAGACACAGCTCTTGCTAGTGGGTCCTTGGGGGTGTAGAATAAGTTTATGTACAAGGATCTTGAATTAACCAATAATCCAATAATCTAATCTAATTATGTGCTATTTAGAACCATGTAGAAATTTAGAAAATCTAACTGACAATGATATATCGGCGGCCATTATAAGAGTTTTTTAGACTTTATTAACTGGCTTTCTTATCTGTCTGTCTGTTCAGTACAAATTTTGAACTCGATTTTAAACTTACTTTCCGATGAGCTAGGGACTTGAAACTTTAAACATAGCTCAAAACTGGATGACAATGTAAAATGGTCTCGCTTTCTTGTCTGTCCGTCAATCGCTATTATGGTAACAAAACGGTTAAAGTTGGTTCATTGACCGGTGTAGAGGCACGAATTGTTGGTGGAACACATTATTTAAATTACCAGTTGAGAAGGATGGGATAGAAATGGTAAGAAATTTGGGATCACTCACTGGTAACTATTTGAAAGTCTTAGGAAATCAGTGGAATGACATTGAATACGAAACCCCAGATTGCGACAAATGAAACAGAATAAAAATTAATCGTTCAGCATCAACATTGTGGTTTTTGGAGATTTGTTAATATCATCAAGATGTTTAAATTCTATAGGACAATTTACACAAAAAAGACTAAAAAGCACAAAATAATTATATAAATATTTTTTGTTAAAACACTTTTTTAAAACGGACTAAAAAGTATAAAATAATTTCTCGTAGCCTAATACTGATAGTTAATTTTCACGCTATGGAAATACTTGCAAGATTTAAATCGAAAAACGTGAGGCGCATGCAATAGATAAGAAGTGTAGGAAGCAGCTGTTGTTTTCTTTGAGAAACTCTCAAAACTCTAAATGGAGGTCAAGTAAGCAAGTTAATAAAAGCGTGTTACAAATAATAGAACACAGTGCAGCTATTAAAGACAAGTGCAGTTTATAGTCTAAAATATTAATACAACTACCACTTTCGCATACTTAAATATGTTGATAACACGCATAATAAATAGTTCTACAGTTACGATATTATTTTTAAAAAATAATTAAAAGCACGGAGCTCATGTGTACATGCTGTCGTTAAATGGATTTTATATCCAATGTTGTTTTTTAATCGAATCACCATAGAAAATATATTTAATTAACATATCGATTATTAGGATAAGCTCTAACATTGCTATTGTACTCTTTTTCATTTACATTCAAAAAGATTGCTATTGCAGTTTTATTTACAAATTAAACTGTAAATTTGAATAACTTTCTAACATTTCAACACCTCAGTCAAAAATGGATTTCGACATTTTTTATCATTACCAAACTTACTATATTGGGCAAGTAAAATGAGTGGCTGTAGGACAAGTGTTGTTTATGGTACTTTGGAACGTGGACGGTATTACCATTCGACTGCTAGTGTGCGGTGTTTACACGGGGGGTGATAGAGCCTTGGTAATCCCGGGGGACCCTAGCTGGGATGAGTGGCTGTAGGACAAGTGTTGTTTATGGTACTTTGGAACGTGGACGGTATTACCATTCGACTGCTAGTCTGCGGTGTTTACACGGGGTGATAGTGCCTTGGTAATCCCGGGGGACCCTAGCTGGGGTGAGTGGCTGTAGGACAAGTGTTGTTTATGCTACTTTGGAACGTGGACATTATTACCATTCGACTGCTAGTCTGCGGTGTTTACACGGGGTGATAGTGCCTTGGTAATCCCGGGGGACCCTAGCTGGGATGAGTGGCTGTAGGACAAGTGTTGTTTATGGTACTTTGGAACGTGGACGGTATTACCATTCGACTGCTAGTCTGCGGTGTTTACACGGGGTGATAGTACCTTGGTAATCCCGGGGGACCTAGCTGGGGTGAGTGGCTGTAGGACAAGTGTTGTTTATGGTACTTTGGAACGTGGACATTATTACCATTCGACTGCTAGTCTGCGGTGTTTACACGGGGTGATAGTGCCTTGGTAATCCCGGGGGACCCTAGCTGGGATGAGTGGCTGTAGGACAAGTGTTGTTTATGGTACTTTGGAACGTGGACGGTATTACCATTCGACTGATAGTCTGCGGTGTTTACACGGGGGGTGATAGTGCCTTGGTAATCCCGGGGGACCCTAGCTGGGATGAGTGGCTGTAGGACAAGTGTTGTTTATGGTACTTTGGAACGTGGACAGTATTACCATTCGACTGCTACTCTGCGGTGTTTACACGGGGTGATAGTACCTTGGTAATCCCGGGGGACCCTAGCTGGGATGAGTGGCTGTAGGACAAGTGTTGTTTATGGTACTTTGGAACGTGGACAGTATTACCATTCGACTGCTACTCTGCGGTGTTTACACGGGGTGATAGTACCTTGGTAATCCCGGGGGACCTAGCTGGGATGAGTGGCTGTAGGACAAGTGTTGTTTATGGTACTTTGGAACGTGGACGGTATTACCATTCGACTGCTACTCTGCGGTGTTTACACGGGGGGTGATAGTGCCTTGGTAATCCCGGGGGACCCTAGCTGGGATGAGTGGCTGTAGGACAAGTGTTGTTTATGGTTTTTGGAACGTGGACGGTATTACCATTCGACTGCTACTCTGCGGTGTTTACACGGGGGGTGATAGTGCCTTGGTAATCCCGGGGGACCCTAGCTAGGATGAGTGGCTGTAGGACAAGTGTTGTTTATGGTACTTTGGAACGTGGACATTATTACCATTCGACTGCTAGTCTGCGGTGTTTACACGGGGTGGTAGAGCCTTGGTAATCCCGGGGACCCTAGCTAGGATGAGTGGCTGTAGGACAAGTGTTGTTTATGGTACTTTGGAACGTGGACGGTATTACCATTCGACTGCTACTCTGCGGTGTTTACACGGGGGGGGTGATAGTGCCTTGGTAATCCCGGGGGACCCTAGCTGGGACGAGTGGCTGTAGGACAAGTGTTGTTTATGGTTTTTGGAACGTGGACGGTATTACCATTCGACTGCTACTCTGCGGTGTTTACACGGGGGGGGGGTGATAGAGCCTTGGTAATCCCGGGGACCCTAGCTAGGATGAGTGGCTGTAGGACAAGTGTTGTTTATGGTACTTTGGAACGTGGACATTATTACCATTCGACTGCTAGTCTGCGGTGTTTACACGGGGTGGTAGAGCCTTGGTAATCCCGGGTACCCTAGCTAGGATGAGTGGCTGTAGGACAAGTGTTGTTTATGGTACTTTGGAACGTGGACGGTATTACCATTCGACTGCTACTCTGCGGTGTTTACACGAGGGGTGATAGTGCCTTGGTAATCCCGGGGGACCCTAGCTGGGATGAGTGGCTGTAGGACAAGTGTTGTTTATGGTACTTTGGAACGTGGACGGTATTACCATTCGACTGCTACTCTGCGGTGTTTACACGAGGGGTGATAGTGCCTTGGTAATCCCGGGGACCCTAGCTAGGATGAGTGGCTGTAGGACAAGTGTTGTTTATGGTACTTTGGAACGTGGACGGTATTACCATTCGACTGCTACTCTGCGGTGTTTACACGAGGGGTGATAGTGCCTTGGTAATCCCGGGGGACCCTAGCTGGGATGAGTGGCTGTAGGACAAGTGTTGTTTATGGTACTTTGGAACGTGGACAGTATTACCATTCGACTGATAGTCTGCGGTGTTTACACGGGGGGTGATAGTGCCTTGGTAATCCCGGGGGACCCTAGCTGGGATGAGTGGCTGTAGGACAAGTGTTGTTTATGGTACTTTGGAACGTGGACAGTATTACCATTCGACTGATAGTCTGCGGTGTTTACACGGGGTGATAGAGCCTTGGTAATCCCGGGGACCCTAGCTGGGATGAGTGGCTGTAGGACAAGTGTTGTTTATGGTACTTTGGAACGTGGACAGTATTACCATTCGACTGATAGTCTGCGGTGTTTACCCGGGGTGATAGAGCCTTGGTAATCCCGGGGACCCTAGCTGGGATGAGTGGCTGTAGGACAAGTGTTGTTTATGGTACTTTGGAACGTGGACAGTATTACCATTCGACTGCTAGTCTGCGGTGTTTACACGGGGTGATAGTGCCTTGGTAATCCCGGGTGACCCTAGCTGGGATGAGTGGCTGTAGGACAAGTGTTGTTTATGCTACTTTGGAACGTGGACAGTATTACCATTCGACTGATAGTCTGCGGTGTTTACCCGGGGTGGTAGAGCCTTGGTAATCCCGGGGACCCTAGCTGGGATGAGTGGCTGTAGGACAAGTGTTGTTTATGGTACTTTGGAACGTGGACGGTATTACCATTCGACTGCTAGTCTGCGGTGTTTACCCGGGGTGATAGTGCCTTGGTAATCCCGGGGGACCCTAGCTGGGTCTACACTTGTTTATGTAGTATTAGGTAAGATCCCTTACTTTTATCTATCGCATCAGATTACTATATCAGCTCTTGTTCTCTTTCAATCCTGACCCCATCAGAACAAGATCGCGGTATTAACCGAGAGATCTTTCGCTTTAAAACAACGAGCACAAAACATTTCATCTCAAGAATGCAGCACTTGACCTTAGTCACTCCTTGTGGAGAATTAACGGGAAACGTTGGTGGAGACGTTTTAACTTTCAATTTTATTTCAGGTTTTCACCTTTATACAGCGAAGAAATAATAGAGAATATGTTTTCCTTATTGCGACGTTTGAAGGTGCTTTATTGCATCCTTTATTTCAAAAAAATATATTCAACGTTACAAAACAATAAGAAAAATTATCGATTTAAACTCAATATAAGTGTAAAGATAAGGTTAGGTTAGGGTGCCTCTAGTCTTTAAAGGTGGGCTGATCGAACGATTCTCTTGGGTTTTCTTAAAGGAACTTTGAAAGGTTCTAAGAGTAAATAGAATAGTTATAGTTTCATTGATGTAGCTCGTGTATCACTGAAGAGGACGACCTTGTCGTTGAAACGCGTCTGATACTTAGGCGTATATTTTGTGAGAATTGTGTTCTGTGTGTTTGTTATACTGTATAATTCTTCTCATCAGTCAAGCTCAACATTTAATATAGGTTCTAAGAGGTTTTAGATTTTACTCAAATTTGATATAAAAGCTCTGTTTTCCCAATCGTTTGACACGTTCCTTAACCGATAAAATGTTTTTTTTAGTTCCAAAATGGCTGCCAATCTTTAAATTTCCAAAAGTAGCCTCAAGGAAATAATTTTTTACTGATAGTCTGACTATCATACAGCTTTATAGTTCTCGATAGAAAACTATTTGAATCCCTAGACACTTTATGGAGTGGGAGAGAGATAGAAAAACAGGTCAACATCCGAGGCATCTCACGGTTTTCCAAAAACGTGAGACTGGATTGATGAGGAAAATCCTGTGAATGAAGGTACACATATATACATAGCTGAGAGGCATATCCAGGACAGTGATAAACAAACCACTCCAATCAATACATTTTTAAAGTTTCAAAATGGCTGCCAATTTCCAAATTTCAAATATTATATTCCCGATTTAATGTTCCATAATACAGCTTTAAATTTCCTTTCCAAAAAGGTGAAACGTTATTTGTATTTAAAAGGGATACCGTTGAACCACAGTTTTGCTAATTTAAGTTTGTATACCGTTTGTAAAAATTGTTTTTAACAAAAATCCTACATTTAGTTGAAGTATAGGATAGCTAATGCGTGCAGTAAAGTATTACCCTTAGGGTACAAGTGTTACATGTCACCACTCCCTTGATATTGGATTGTCTAATGGATGACTACACGCAAGTTAACCATAAATGATTCAGCAACAATTCTTGTTCTGTGTAAGGCTATTTAATTGAAACCCGTCTCTATTTCGGACTAAATGTTGTTGAATTATTTCACCTAGAAATTCGATTCTGTAACATAAGGTTAAAAAAATGGACTATCTTAATTCATAAACAACACGTTATATTAATTTAAATCTGAATTCAGATTTTATGAAACTTGTCTCTATAAAATGTAAGCACAAAAGGTCAAAACAGAACGTATTGGTAGCCATATCAGCAAAAGAGACGGTTTAGATTAGGTTAGGTTAGATTGGGTTAGTTTAGGTAAGGTTAGGTTAGGTTAGTTTAGGTAAGGTTAGGTTAGGTTTCGATTATGTAAGGTTAGGTTATGGGCGTTATAGGACGGTACCTGTAAAAAAAAAAAAAAAAATTAATTGGTGCCGTCCTAAAACTTTAAGTATTTCAAATTCAACAGATACGATTTTAATAAAATTAATGTTGAATGTGAACATATATCACCCACACTACCCTCATGTACTCATTACATCCCAAAAAACTCTACATGGATTTACATAATTTTTCACGTTTTCTTGGGGTAGATATCCCTCTTCCTTCTCTCCTGTTGAGTCTCTCTTGACCAACTCTTGTTCTTATCAGACTCTGACGCTATTAGAGTATTAGAAGGCTAGAGATCTCTATTTTATGTTTTTTCTATAAGGCCATAAATCCGAGAGTTTTTTCAACTTAAAAAATTAATCCAAACTAATTTTCTAAACAGTTTGTGAAAAGCTATTACGTTTCGTGGGTCCTTTGGAGAAAAAAGAAATTAAATTCGAAGGTACTTTGTAATTTTATTATTTTTAATGGTAACTGCTAATCCTAAAACCCAATTCAAATATTTTTAAGCAATATTCTTTGTATTAAATTAAAATTGTATAAAAATTATTTAGAGAAAATATTGGACTTTTGTGTCAAACTTGACAATATTAACTCAATTATTCTTAAGACACACTGACAATAATTTTATTTATTTATTTATTTTTAATTTTAATTTCTTTGTTTTTTTTTATTTACAGTAACAATATTTACAGAAATATAATTACAATTTATAAAGTTGATACAGTTTATAAATTAAACTTTATTTACAGATAATTTTTGAATTGTAAAAATAAAATGAATGGATATGTCTCATTTTTATTGCATCACAACTAGTAGGCTACATTTAATTAAAACACTTTTGTAAATTTGTATATAAAAGAAATTTATTCAAAAAAATAATTTGGGTATAAATTTTGGCTAATAAATAAAAATCGGGGTGGATTTTAAAACGCTACTGAACACTGTTGTGGTAAATATAAATATTTAGGAATTTCCTTGAGCTTTAAAAAACAAAAAAAACAAATTCTATTTAATTAAAAACCTATCAATGATACTTGAACTTTCACAATTATCTATACTAAAAGCGCAAAAAAAATTAAGATTCTAAGAAATATAATACATTTTTGTAATATGATACAGAAATGTAAATGACAGCGGTTAGGGTAATGTTTGTTTTTTTTTTTTTTAATTAAATTAAAAGAGAAAAACTTAGTGAATTAAAAAGTAAAAATATAAAAACCTTTTGCTTGAATGTAGTTGTTTTTGTTTCTATTTAGTGCATTTTACTTTACTAAATTTCTCTGCAAACAATCGTCCTACAATATCATTTCTTAAATATGTTTCCCCCTCCCCCAAGTAACCTAACACTATCCACATGTTGGCCAAATTAAATTCCCCAAAGTGCTCACAAGTACAAACACCTTACACAAACCTAGAGTTCCCCATGTGCAAACTTAAAAACACAACCATTCTATTGTATTTTATTCCCTACTAATAAATCCAACAAATTTGAACACTTTACATGAATTAAATAATTAACATTTTCAAAGGTCGTCTCCACACAGATGTAATACTTACTTTAAAATTCCACCTTTCCCAGCTTCGTTCATCTCACGTTTGTTGACGCGTTTCGGATATACTCCATTCTCAAAACACTTAATAGTACTGATCATCCTACTCTTGGATTCGTTATTTTAAGCAACTATCTCCTCCCACTCTTCCTCCTCTTTTCTTCCTATTGGCCTACATAAATCTACCCATGTTTCCGGTTTCTTGCCCCTCCCTTTAGGAAAACCTCTACACACTTTCAAAAATAACGTCTCCTTGTGAATTTATTTCTTCAACTTATTATTAGCCAAACTGAACACTGTTGTTGTTTAAAGCAAAAAACCTCTCGGCCAGCATCGCCCTATAAATTTTTTTTTTTTTTTTTAAGGAAGAAATGAACATAAAATGAAGACTTCTAGCCCTCGAGAACTGTAACAGCTGCAGAGGAGGAAATAAGTAAGAATTTGACAAAAGAGACTTGATATGAAAGATGGAAAAGTAGGATCAATCAAAAGACTACATGAAAATATGTGTAGATCCAGGTACGCTACTTGGGATTACCACCCAGTAATCACAATCAACTACTATTGTAGGAGGGAGACGTTTTGAACAATCTAAAACATTTTTAAACTTACTCTATAAAGCCTAGTATAGAGAAAGTAAGGAAATCAAACAAAAAAAGAACTTTTTGAGGATAGGCCTACATCCATTTTGAAATGACGATAAAATCCAAAAAAGTTAGTTATTCGAATGATTTCTGTCTTTCAAATGTTGTATCGTTAACACAAATCCATGAATGAATTTTAATAAAATTTCTTACTTGGAAGTGTTTATTGCGTTTTTTTTTATTCTTTTGATGACTCAAAAGTTTTCGGTACCTAGTATAAGAAAACACAAAATTACGATTTTCTCAAAATCAGTACAAACGATTTTGATCAAATTTTACTCAAGTGTAACCTCTAATGATTCAAACAAATGTATAAATGACGTTTAACGAGTTTATAAGAAACTTTAAAATCTCTCCTAATAATTACAAATATAATAATAAAAGCGCCATTATTATTAGTAGTTTTTAAAATTTATTCTTGGGTTAGATTCCTCTCTTTCAAAGCTAAGTCTGAGCTGTGAAAAAAAACGCAAAATTATAATACTATATATAAAATCTGAATTCAATAAAAGTACATACTGGTAGCCACCAAGTAGAACCGAGAACGTATTCGTCAACTGAACAAAAGGGTGTGTGGCTAAAGAGGTAACTCATTGTTGTAAGGTATGTGAGGTTTATTTATAGTGAGTGAAAATCCGAGTGATCTCTGATAAATCTGCACATTTCTTCATGTAGTCTTGGGCGAGACATCTATTTCATCTTTCACATCAGGTCTTTGTCGAACCCTGACGCTATTTGAGTATTCGAAGGTAAGGGGTCTTTATTTTAAACGTTTTTCTTCTTTTTTTATAAGTTGAAGACCTAGAGATATTCACCTTCAAACAAAAAGGGGAAACAATAATGAAAAGTAATAAATACGACTTTAAATTATCCAAGATGGGGCCCAGCCAAGGAGCCCACAAAATAAAAACTCTAATAAGAATAAATTTGGGTGTAATTGGAAGGGATTCTAAATAATTAAAAAAATATCAATTGGCACTTGCAATTTCGTTGCGCAGTGCAAGATTATGTAGAATTGGGGAGAGACGAGGAGTGGAGGGCTTGAACCAGCGAGCCGAGAGAGAGTCTGTTCCGAGAGCCGCGGGAAGGAAGTTGAACGGCAGACCGCTACGGGACGAGGTCAGTCCATTTTCGGCCACGTGCTATATAATTAAACGGTATGCTTTTCGGCCACTATTAAGGCTTTATCTAGCCGTTATGTCTTTTTTATAAATTAGAATTATTTCTGTAATCTTCTAATTCGGCGCTCAAATAAAAGAGAACTTTTAGTTTAACTTGCGTTGCGTGCGTTCATTAGCGTCCTAACCCAACTCCTTGGCCCATCCTGACAAGATTCGGCTAAAGTGTACGCGGTCTCCAGCCAGCCGGAGATTCCAGCTGGTCAAAAGAAGTGGAGACGGTCACAAAAAGTTATCAGCTTTTTCGTTCTCGATTGATTTTGATCAGATTAAGTTACCAGATGTATTTTACTTCTTTGATTACGTAGTTTAAGTTTTTTTATTACAATTAAGAAAATGGTCCCCAAAAATATGATTTCTTTTAGTGCCTTCGCTGATATTCTTCAATATCAGCTACCGTTTTAAAATAAAAACATCAACATATCGCCTATTTTTTCAAAAAACATTTCGGTTCTTAATAATATTTTTAAATGATGGAGTGTTCAAATTGCTGATATTTTTAATCAGACGTTAAAAACCCAACATAAGGCATTTGAACATCCTGTCAAGCAAACCAGTGTTGAATTAATGTCATTATGACTTCCATAAAAATGTAATTAAATGTAAAAAAATCCTTTACATATAATTTTAGGCCTATATTTTGTTGCTTAAAACTCCAGTATGAGTGTTAACTATATAACGTACTAAACTTTTAAAATAGGAAACAAAAAGGTGTTCATCCTTTAAACCGTTAAGCCACCACTCCTTTGGCACACAACCCCTATCCGTTATCTATCCAGTTGTTTCATTGAGAAGCATGGTTATCCAGATTTTTTTAATAGTTTTCTTATATTTTCCTAACTACTCATGCCCAACTTAAGGCTACATTATTAGACTAGTTTTACTATCTTGAAGCTTTTTTTAATCTTTAAGGTTTACCAATTGATAACGTAGATTGATTTTCACTCACGAAACGTCTTAAATTAGTTTTTATCTAAGCACTATTTTATCTGTTCATAGATCAGGTAAATTTCTGTTTATTATTCCAACAACGTTTTATTCAATTCAGCTCAGTCTGCAGAAATGTCAAACAGTTTGTCATAAACGTATCCGGATAATAAAGTTTTACAGTTTTATTGTGCAAAGAACCAATAAAGTTTACATCTTGAAGTGTAAATATGGAAATGTTGCATGTGGCAGATTTTATAGCTCAGCTGAGAGAATAATTGTAGAATAATTAAACAGCTGTTTTGTCACGTGATTAGTGTAATGACTGAGAGGTTTATAAATTTTAACTTCCGTGTTTTAAAAAGAAAGTATTATGATGCTGAAATTATATATGTTTTATTACAACAGTTGTGTGTTACCGTGATTGTGTTTTTTGACTTCTCAGTTTTAGCTCTGAGATGCATGCTTAGATATTAAGGTTAGTGGTATTCTTATTTAATTTTACTTCTTACATAGGCTTAGTTTCTAGTTTCGTGTTTCTTTAATTTTTAGTCACTTGATAACGGGAATTGATTCTTATTCCCGAAACGTCGTGTTTTGATTTTTAAAACACAAATGATGGCAAATGTTCGAAAAATGTATGATAATAAAATTGAACTTCCATCATTAACAAATAACTTCAAACAGAGTATATATGTTTGTTATTCAAAATGTCTGCTTATACACCTCATCATCATCTATTTATCCATATGTTGCTATGATCAGGGGCGTGCCGACGGGGGGGACTAGCGGGACCGGACCCCCCCCCCCAGAGCCAAAAAATATTTTAATATTTTTTTATAATTAATTATATATATATATATATAATATTAATCAAAACTTTAGACTGTTAGAGAATCATTACTTTTATGAAACAGCTAGCAGTCTCATATAGCCTAAAATAGCACCATATAAACCCTATTTTTTCAAATTTTCCGGACCCCCCGTCTGGCTGGGGGGGGTTTCCATAACCCCCCGGCCGCCCCAAAACTCCCCAGGCCGGACCCCCACCAGAGTAAATTCCTGGACACGCCACTGGCTATGATCTCTGAACAACCCTGGATACAGTTATAACAGCTTAAAATCAACATTGTAAAACATTAACATAACTTGACTATGAATTGTGAAGCAATATTTAAGAAATTAATGATTTTTCCCTTCTGTCATGTGACAGATCTAATGACCATTATATAAATCAATGATAAAAGATAACGTATAAATAAATAAAGTAACAAATATCAACAATGGCGGCTTCGTGACGTCACAGATAACATGCAATGTGTGTTGCATGCAATATAATCATCTACAAAGGTATAGAGATATACTTGATTAATCGATAGTGAAATATTTCGATACATCGAAATGACCTATTGTGTTAGGTACCATAACAGTACATTGTAGTTAACTACGTAAGAAGCATTAACTCTTCGATATACAGGGTGGTTCTTTTATCGTGGGCAATATTGGTATACTGTCTCATAATCTGGCCTGTATACCAACACATTGGTATACTGTTGAAGAGGTCTGGGAGAGAGTTAAAGAGGTGTACCAAACTGCAGGAGAAAATCACTGAGGAAGCCAGACGGAACCATTGAGAAAGTGGCCCTAGATTGGAACCCGCAAGGTGTCAGAGGAAGAGGTCGACCCCGAGAAACCTGGAAGAGGACCATTATTAAAGAAGCAAAAGAGGTTAACAAGACTTGGGGAGAAGTGAAGGCACTTGCTGGAGACAGGGACAGATGGAGAGCTCTTCTGGACGCCCTATGCTCCAATAGGAGATAAAAGGAAATAAGTCAAGTCAAGTATCATAATCTGATGAACAACCTTAAACGGAGGACAGTTGTTACTTTTTCATATAATGTAAACTTTTTTTACCAAATATAAAAAAATGGCAGTTCTTTTCCAATATGTCTGCCGCCAAAGTTTTCATTTCTTATAGCAACTTCTATTTTTATATTATTTTAGCATTTTGTATAAAATTTCAAGATTTTTTATTTCTTGGTTATTGTTTGATAAACCTACTCGTTCAGAAGTAACAGGCCTAAAGTTTCAAGTGTTTAACGTTTGAAGCATTTTTCCATAGTTCTCATTTTTGAATAAAGATAAAAATGTAGGTTGGCATAGTCTAGGATGTGTAAAGACTAATGTAGGACTAGAAATAATTTGTTCAACAAATAAGAACTTCCTAGAATCTTGTATATATATATATAAGTAAGGTAGTAGTGTAAAATATCCTAAGTAAAGTATTAAATAGGAACACGTTTTTACTTGTTGCACCAACTATGTGTTTTATTTCTAGCACTACATTAGTATCTAAACATCCTAAACTATACTTACCTAAATTTTTATCTTAATTCAACAATGGAAAGTATGGAAAATCGCCTCAAATTTCAAATGTTCGAAAATTTAAGCGACTATAGTAACCCCATTTGTGGTCTATGTAAATAGTTTGAATAGATTGCTAAACATATCATCCTAGTATGTGAAAGGCTCGACGATAGGAGAAAAGTTAAATTCGTGGTTTCAAAACCAGGTGATGATTCTGATGCTAGCATCGGGCGAAAACTCCTAACCCCTAGTAGGTACTTAGTGTGTACTGTAACGTCCTTCAGACTTTAAATATAAAATCTGCCTTATCAACATTCTACTTCTTTTATCGCCTCCGGGCCAGGCCACCACCGTGTGCTGAGACCTGGCGGGGAACATCGTAATCTACCAACACCTGATCCTTGTACCCTGGAACCTGTTCAACCGCTTAGCAAGTTAGTCGTTTCTCAATCACATTATTAGACAGAAGTTTTTTTTTGTTCATGAAATCTCCAAATTAGTAAATGTACATCATGTCAGTAATCATACAGTAATCATGTCAGTTCTCTTTCTTCTAAATTCAAAATGTGTTACAGTTCAATTATACTAGTTTTTTTTGTGAGTTTTGTTTTCTACATCTAAATTTTCATCAATGAACTTCAGGCACACGTTACTCTTCTACGCATCTTACAATAATTTCCAGGTATTCTAAATTAAAATTGACCATAACATAAACCTGTTAATATTTTAAGTTTTAATTACTGATATATGTGTTGTTCAAAAATAATTTAACTAGGATTATTTTCCTTTTAATTGTTCAGTAATTTTATGGAAAGCTAATGTCTTGTAAAATAAGAAAAAAATAGAATAACCTTCTTTCATTTAAAAAAACAATTTACAAAATCAAAGAATTAACTACTCAAATGTTTTTCTTAATTAGAATCTTTTGCTTTAAAATTTTCCTAGCAGTTGTTACAATTCTTTATCTCAAACAAAGATCAAGATATATTAGATTCTTTATAAATATAAAAGAAAAACTTATTTATAATGTTTTTTGGACATTTTGTAATTCTGATAATTTTCCTTTTCATTTTTAATTAAATTTAAAGAGTCATTTTTCATTACAAAGACTTGTCGAACAACCTGTATGAGTTTGTCTAAATCTCTTTTCGACTTGCTTTTTTGCTTAGCAAAGCTGGTCCGAGATTGTTTCGAGATTGTTCCGAGTTTGCTTTGAGATTGCAATGGCAGACAGGTTCAAACTCTGTTTCAACATCCTCTAAGTGCACCATATCATTACGTGCATATGCATAAAAGGAAATATAAATCCTTTTGAAAAATGACAGTTGTTAATAAAAGGAACTTTTGGTTGTGAAATTATTCTTTAGTAAAAAAAAATTACTTTTTAGGAACAAAACTCTGTACGATAATGTATCTTCGCCTTTTTTTTCTGTAAAATAATGTGTATTAACTTATAATCAAAACAATATTGGGTGGTGCTGCATGCAAAATATTTCGGCCTTCACGACCCCAAAGGGGTTATTTTTCAAAATTTAAAAAATCAAATTGACGTCAATATATTAAAACAAAATTAAATTTATATATATATATATATATCATAAGATTGTCTTTTTTAAAAAAAAAATGGAAAATAGTATATGATCAATCTAGTTTTAAAAATGTATTCTCTATATATTTATATATGTAAACTAAGTATTGGATGATACAAAAACTTGTTAACTGTAATACACAATTTTGACCTTTATATATATATATATATATTCAAAACTTAAATTCTTTATATAAATTCTTTTTTTTAAGCTGAAATCTAAACCTTTGTAATTTTATTTTTCTTACCAAAAACCAAAAACTATGAAATGTTTGTTATAAGTAATTATTTGTAAATGGTCAAATTTAATTCAGCAAATTTAAGCTAAATAAATTTTAGCACTTGTTAATGAAATTTGTTTTCCTTTTTTTTTAAACATGTTTACCAGTAGGTTCCACAATCTTTAATTTTCAGTCGCCTGGTAATAGTACAATAAGTTTAGGTTGACGTAAAAGGACCTTGAGTTCTCGTACCCCTATAATCTAATATAAAGTTTACTATATACCTATGGTACCCATGATAATTGAATCAGCCTGTATAAGTAGAATGGAGAAAATATGTAATAAAATGAAAGAATATATTTTTACAAGAATATTCATTTCGTTTTCTGAGTGTAAGTCAGTTTTACATTGTTGACGTTTTATCGTTCAATTTCTTGTGTTTTCCCCAGTTGAGCGAATAAATGAACACATTTAAATCAAATATTTTACAGATTCAGTAACTGAAATTACTTCTCCGTAAAAACAAAATTCATACAAATTTGACAAAACATTACTTACATCGAGTAACAGGCCAAACGTGCACGTCGCTCGCCAACAAAGTTTCAACATTTTAACGATATCTACACGCAGTTAAGATTTCTGTTTTATTAAGTGTTTCATATGTTGTATAAGCGTTACCTGGAGATGGTCGAATGACCGAAAATGCGCTCGTAAGGAATTTGTTTCTACGATAAAACAATGATTAGTCTGACACACCAAATAAGGTAAAAATAACTAGTTAATCAGTTTTACGCTAATCCGTAGGCTAAAGTCGTGGAATTTTACGCAACTCCATTATACAATCTAGTACAAGCAGATCTTCTAAAAGTAATGCCATCACCTGATATTTTTGGGTGTTGTAGGAAATAATGAATTGTACTAGTAGATCTAGGAGTCTTATCCAGTAGCGTAAGTTTATTTAAAACAATATTGTTATGTGGTGATCCACTCGACTTTGAGGGATCTCCGCCAAAGATAAGCGAGGCGATGCGTGCGCGTACTAAGCAGACGCAAGCCAGTCTAGACAGTCTAAACCGCCGAGGTCAGCGGACGTGAGTTGCGCTTTATGAATTTAACCTTTTGGTATTAAACCTAAACGGCTACCTAGACCGCTAATTGCGGGGTCTGATCGACTCCCGGGTGTTACGTAGTCATTAGTAGGTCATCCGACTAAATTAAGAAGGAATTATTATGACCTAAAGGGTTAACGTAATTCTCCCATCACGCCTTTCCCTAACCGTAAGTTGTAACCATAAGCTAATCAATTACATTAATTAGTAAGTGAGTTTAGTAAAGTAATTATAACTCATTATAAGCTGGCTGTGAACATAGTGATTACTTGGGTTGATACTAAGTGTAATTAACGTCGGAATATATTTAACGGGTAAGTCCTAGCACGTTTTCCTAAACTCCCATTCCGGAACTTAAGTGGTTCAATCGTCTGGTCCTAACCAATAACCAGGGCTGACGTTTCCCCCCAGTTACACGGGTTTCCTGAACCTTGTATGTGTATGCATTACTACATTCTTGACTACGGTGAAGACCAAACGGAACTTATAGCTGCCTATAAATAAAGTCACCGTTCGTGTAGGGTCTCGGACCTAGCGAACCTTGAAACCTTCACTCAATACACTGCTGTTGGTAAACAGCCCTGCCGGATCACCTGACTATACTAATATCACATTTTCTTAGAGGTCAGAGTTTTAAATTACATTTTACACAATACCGTCGGTAAAGAAATGATATTGGTACGAATTGCACGCAGAATTGAAATACGCACATTTTGTTTTAATTTGAATAGCACGCAAGATATGAAGTACAAAATTTTTAAAATGGCCGCCGTTTTGACATTTTAAATTTTTTCTTCCTGAATTTCAATAGGGTAGATCAAATGTAATGTTCTTTTCTTGTTGTGGTTATCTTACTTACGTACAGACAAACCGACGACAATTATAACGATCGATCGGACGTCATGTCAAAATAACTTTTTAGACATCCTGAAGCCAAGAAACTTAAAGATCAGTCAAAAAACAGATTTAGATTATTTGGGATTCCGAAACTTACTTAATAATTACAATAATATTTCAAGTGAAAAATATACGACCTAGACTGGGAATCAAACCCAGGACCTTTGGCTTTACGCGCCAATGCTCTACCAACTGAGCTATCCTAGTCGCTTCCCAGTACAGGGCGCAGACTTCTCACACGACTTTAGTTGCTGCAATTTTGAGTTTCCAATTAATTACCTCGCATATGCGACATTGAAATTAATTTTTACTCATTTTCCAGCCCTTACGCATGTATTTATAATTATATTGAATAAATATAACAAAATGAAGGAGTTATATGGACAGCCTTTGGTTGATAAAAATAGTGAATTCTATTCGGCTAGCAACCTGAAGGCAGAAGAAAATTTGAACTTTCGGGGGGAAAAAATGGTTCCAAGATGTGATGGAATACGTAATAAAATGCAAAATAGTCGCCCGAAATAGATAGAACCGGAGGAAGGCCTTGAAAGACGTTCAATCCTATCCAATATTGTACCACCAGAGCGACAGAGCCGTAATTTCTATTAAAAAAATCCCCCCCCCCCGATTGGCTCAATAATTATCTCTTATACAACCCCCTTTATATGTTCTTAGGTCAAGTAAATTTGTCATAAATATCCTGCAATACATCTCAGTCTGAAGACAGTTTGTCGTAAACTAATCCAGACAATAAAGTTTTACAACACAAAGAAGCAATAAAGTTTCCATCTTGAACTGTAAATGTTGAATAGCTTAGCTGAGAGTGTACTGTAGTTCTGGCATATTTAAACAGCTGTTTTGGTGCGTGATTTTCATAAATACTGTACGTTAGTTATAGCTTCTTGCTTCCTTATACCTTTTGAAGAAGAAGAAGGTATGACGAAACAATTAGAAATTGAAATTCTAGTGTTTCAAATGTGCGAAAATTTATTTTAAAAAATCAAAAGTTTTTCGAAATAGTTTTTTAGAGATTTGATTTAATATCATTTTGCTAACTTTGTAATATGTACTTAGTAAAGACAAAGATGGGTCAAAATATCGAAGTTGATTGAAAATAAAATAGTTTTTGTAATCATATCTAGGGATATGTCGTCACCAAAGCGTCTCTCGTCTGCGCATATTTTCACCATACCACGTGACCGTTGGGGGAATCGTAGCTACTATAAGGAAAAAAGAAAAAATACCATTTTTTTTCCAAATCGGTTACACCGATTTTGATCAAACTCTGCTGAAGCGAAGCCAAAACATTTTGGTAGTCATCTCTCAAAATTATCAGTTTGTACGATATCGTTTTAAAAAACGAAAAAATCATCCATAAATAATACGTATAAATTTTTTTTTTAATATAATTCCTCAATATTGGTTCTACCGATTTTGTTAAAATTTTAGTAAAATAAGAAATTGAATATCTTAAATTTGAGTGAAAAATCGCAAATGAAAAATATTACACCTTAATTGTCCAAAAACACGTTATCCTGCCGTTATGAAAAATTCAAAAATAAGGAAGTAGGACGCGTTTATAGCAAAAACAAAGGAAGTGTCTTCTATTAAAGCAACTTTAGACCCAAATATAATTATTTTTCAAAGACACAGTTCACGTTTAAATTACACTTTTTTATTGACAACTGCAGAACTGCCAATTATTACAAACACTTTTGGTCGGTTTTTCGGATTGGTGAGTGAGAACTTTCGTGCAATATTTTTGTAGCGTTCAATGGTGGTTCTTAAAGTCCTAAACATAATCATTTCATTTATTTATTTAATCTTATAAACAATACATTGCATTCCATAAGACAATTCAAAAAGAGAGTTTCTGGTTCAATTTAACTTTTTTCAAATAACATTTAAATAAATAAATCTTAAATATGTGTCACCCATAATACATATGAAAAGTACCATTCTGTCCATTTCATTCCAAAACGAACAAACTGAACAATTATCTATTCAAAACTAATGTTATAAACTAAGTATAAACTTATGAAACACACTGTACACGGATTTGTTTTAATATACCATTTATATTCATGTTCCCTTGGACATGGACTGTTTTAAAGATCCTGAGTTAAAAAGTGTTATTTTACGAAGTATGTCTGCCTATCTGTCATCGTGTGTATTGCGTTTCATCACAAACGTGTGAATAGATTTTGATTAAATAGTAATGCAGGTATATTTTGGCCGTATCTAGAGAGTGTTTTTTTTTATTGTTATATCAAAATTGATGGGTACAAAAAACACACAAAAACATTGTTTTTTTAATATGCTTTATTGTACCTATTCTTCGCCTTACTGTGAATAAATTTTGATTAAATAGTAATGCAGGTATATTTTGGCCGAATCTAGAGAGTGTTTTTTTTTATTGTTATGTCAAAATTAATGGGTACAAAAAACACACAAAAATATTGTTTTTTTTTTTAATATGCTTTATTGTACCTATTCTTCGCCTTACTGTAGTGCTTTCAATAATTATTATAAATAATCTGAGTGTACTATTGACCACCGCCGGTTACCCCCTCCAGACTAGTCATAACATAGCAACTTTATTGCTTTAAAGTACAGTGTACATAAGCAAGATGTCGACGATTTACAAAAATAACATATTTTATGACATTGTTCGGTTTTTCTATAATTAACTTTTTGGTGTATTTATAATACTTACAAAAATATTTTTATACCATTATAACACGTAACACAATTCAAGGAATCGAAGTAACCAAATTATACGAACTACAGTAATATCAGTACATTTACAGACGAGTTAGTTGTTTGAAGATATTTTACCAAACTAATTTATTACATTAAGTTTAAAATAGATTTTCTAAGTTTTAAGCTATAAATAACAAAACGGTAGATATTTTTCCTGGCCTGTACTGAGTTTGAGGTTAAGATTGTCTCTATATTATATAAATATTGCACAGAATTGTAATTGTTCAAATATTTACATCTAAAAAGATTATACCCTTCACATTCCAACAAAAGGTGAGTTATAGTGTTATTTCCTGTTATGCAGATTGGGCAGACTTCACTGGGGTTAGAGCTATAGTTGTCATTCTGCAATATTAATCTATTATATTTCTTGCCAGCAAGGCGTAATTGAGCGGTAATTCGTAGGACAATTCTCTTCAAAGTATGGTTCACAGGGGGTTAAGCCACTTATATGTCTATAGTAATCACTGTATCTTGAATTTAAAACGGTATCAATGTCTGAGCATATTAAGTTTTATTATTAAGCATTTTTCGGACATTTGCCATCATTTGTGTGTTAAAAATCATGATTTAATTTGATGGTGTTTTGATTTTTAACACACAAATGATGGCAAATGTCCGAAAAATGCATAATAATAAAATTGAACTTCCATCATTAACAAATAATTTCAAACAGAGAACATATTAAATTGTTCTTGAATTGTTCAACTAAATCTTTTCTTGACTTGATTACATCCCAATGGTTTTGACTCTTCCAGATATTGATCCAGACTAGTCTAAATGCGGGTTTTAATTCGAAACATATATATGTTTTAAGAATAAGTGTTTGTGTTTAAGTTATTCAAGGTTAAATGTTTGACAAATTGTAAACGTGTTTCTTAAAAAACGTCCACGAAGTAAGACAAATCCTACTGAAAAGACGCACGTGATGATGTCTAACCAAAATCCGAAACTGCCTTATTGCATTTATAAGTAAATAAACAGGAGGAGCAGACTTAAGTTTAAAGTTAATTATTTATTATGCTTTATTGATATTTAAAATAAATAAATATAGAGATTGACTTGTGAGATAATATTAGATAGAAAAAAAACTAGATACACAAAATCTCACAAAAATTACGTTTACTTAATCAAACGCGTTTCAAAGACAAAGTCGCCATCGTCAGTGATACATGACCTACAATAACAAAAACTATAACTGTATTTATTGATATTAATCAAATTTTCCTCAAGTTCAGCCTCTAAGGATCCAAAGAAAACGACATCTCTCCAAACATGGTTTGCCGTATATTATTCGTAACAAAAAAAAAACGATCGTCTGTCATATAAAAAAATCAGTCATCGTTCTTTTATAAAATATGTCATTTCTCGAAATTAACTTCACGGGTTTCGTTCAAATTTAATAAAACATGAGAATCATTAACCCAATTCCGTGTGTAAAATCCTTACAAAACATTAATACAGTTCAGAAATACTTTAAAAAACATCTTCATCGTCAACATTTAAAGGTCTATTTTTAACAAAATTATTCACGCCGATGACGAGTTTATTACACGCAAAGCCAGTTTAGGTTTCAAGGTCATTTCATTTTTATAACTGACAACTACCGAACTGATATTTTCGGAGACAAATTGTTATCGCTTGGGGGGGGGGGAGATGAGAAGGTTTGTTCAAAGCATTTGTATAATTGTCTTTAAAAGAAATTATAAATGGTATAAAAGAAACAAAACGTACACATTATTTTGATCTAACACTCTTTACCACATCTCTACAACGTACATGGAGAAAAGTAAATGTACCTAAAAAGAAATGTTTAATAAGAACTTTGTATAAACTTATGAAACACGCTGTACTGCCCCACACACGGATTTGTTTTAATATACCATTTATATTCATATCCCTGTGACGTGGACTGGGGATATTTAGAGCAGAAAACATAAAAACAACAATATCGGTAAGATTTGGTATTTGTTGTTTTCTTTAGGTTATTCTGCAGCACAGTATTGTATTCCACTTAACTTTTATACAACTTTGAAATTTTAGGTTATTTAGTGTTTAGGGGAACAGTTTAAATGAAATAGTGATTATTTTATTCATCTAATCTAAAATATATATTTATAATCTTTAAAATCGGATGTTCCAAGTTAGCAGTTTGTTATTGACAATTGCAACTTCTTTTTTTCGCATTTTACTCGCGTGCAATAGTTTTCTTTTCGATTCGGTGCACCACGTTCTTTCAGGTTGTAAACTTTATAAAATTCATCGTTTTTGTTTGTTTGTTTTTTAAAAACAAAGTTGGATGTCCGGTTGTCAGGTCAAATTTTCAGTTACATTGGGCGTTTTGTTGTAAAACTTCCAAAACAAACCATAAGAACGATTTAAATGTTGGAATAGAGAAAGACAAAGAAAAATGTAAGTACTTTTTTGATTAACTAAACACACTGGCCTTCAAGACCCTGGTAGGATCCATCTCTTTACCACTTTAAATGTCAGACAATGAAATCTGACTACACGGCCATACAGTAACTCTTTGAAGACGAAACCTTTTGGCGCTCAGAGAATCAATCCCTTCCTTTGTAACCGATACATAATAAGATTATATGGTTTATTGTATCAAAATCGATAGTTCCGATTTTGAAATATTTCGTACAAATATTTGAAACATCGTCCAAAGTTCATTATTGACATATAAAATCTGATTCGTTGTTTTTGGAACTTCCATTTTGTATTTCATTGCAAGATTGTGGTACCAGGTCACTATTAATTATCATTAATAATATCTCCTTAATGAGGTGCGTCATGTTAATGACGACATGTTTCGGAGTCGGAACTCCATCATCAGGTCAATAAATTACACATACACATAACACTGACACTAACATATCAAATTAATATCAGATGCGCATCTTAATAAAATATTTTAATGTATGACGATCTCTCAGAAGTGAATGAGACCTGATGATGGAGATACGGCTCCGAAACATGTCGTAATAATGATGCAATAAGAAGTCACACGACTAAGGTAATCATTAAGGTAATATTATCATTAAAAAACTTACTTTTTGTTTAGTTCTTTACAAAATTTTATTAATTTGAAGATATTTTGAATTGTTAACATTTTGTGATTTTGGTCCAATAGCAGATACTTTCAACAGTTTCATTTAACAAATATTGAAACGTCTGGGGAAGTGATAAAAATATATCCAGAATCAGTTAGGTACTACTGAATGCACATAATTGAATTGTTCACAATCATAAATCATTCATTCTAAATATCTAATAAAGAAGTAAAAACAATCTAAAACTATAAATAAATCGCTTAACTACAGGTATTACCATAACCACGTGACGTAACAGCTGTTTAATTATGCTACAACTAAACTCACAGCTAACCTATAAAAACTTCATTATTTACACGTCGTGATGGAAACTTTATTGCTTCTTTGTGTAATAAAAGTATAAAAACTTTATTATATGGATTAACTGCTTGACATTTCAGTTTACTAAGCTGTGTACTTTGTTGGAATACTAAGACAAATTTACCTGATGTATAAAAGCTAAGTTTTAGGTACTTATTGACACAAAGAAACCTGGGAATAAAATAAAAATCCACTCTCTTGTTATGAAACTATTTAACATTATTACCAAATACACAAAATCAAATCAAACAGTACAATTTATTTTTTACCTCCAAACTTTGTTAAATTGTCCCTTATATCACGTTTTTCCTTTCACTCACACCAGGCTGATTTGTCGCAATCAATAGTATCCAAACTGTATAAAAGTTTCCAAAAGCCTGAGGTGTCAAGACATACAAAAATCAGAAAGACTGTTATGATTGGTACCTTTAAACTGCCTGGGTTGTTTATTTCAACATAATCAAATCAGTGGTTCAGTACTCAATTAATCTTTATTAACAATTATTATTAAGAATGAATATCTCCTATCTTACAACAATATCCTTATTACTACTATCAATTCAGAATTACTCTAATTGTTGTGATTCTCATATCTGATTCTACGTTATAGTTTATAATGCATTGCCTCTGAAATAACTACAAGGTTTATACACGAAGTTTGCTCACCCTTCTTGCCACTCATGGATGCTCGTCAGAAATCTCAATACTCCCAAAAAACTCTTACACGTACAGTACCTCTGGCTATCTTCAAGAATTCCTCAGCACTTTCCTTTAATCAATTTTGGCTTCACTGACTATAGGTTAATATTTCTTTGTACCATCAATGACGTCTGCCTTGGTTGCAAGGTAAGGAATTTCATAATTTTGCCAGGTCTGTCACAATAATTGTTGTGATACTGGTTTCTTAAAAAGAACTTGGAATATATTCCTAATATAATTTAATGTTACAACAGTCGGTACATGATGGAATTCCATGATAATGGAAATAATGAGATGATTATTTAATTCCACAAAACAGCTTTAATTGCAACATATTATGCTTCGCCGTTAGGCATTTTCAAGCAACTAAGTTGAAAATAAACAAACCCTACTTCCAACTTAAATGAACAAATACATCTTAACTCATTTCCACTATTGAGACCTATTATGTAACCTTTGTTTTCTAAAACACCCCCACTCCCATCCCACAGGTTAGATCATTGACCTTTCTTTTGTCATTTCTCAACCCCTTTACTCTTTTAACCTTTCCTTTTGTATCACATTTTTAGTTTAGACTTGTTTTGTTTTCAATTTAGTTGCTTGAAAATGCCTAACGGCGAAACATAATATGTCGCAATTAAAGCTGTTTTGTGGAATTAAATAATCATGTCATTATTTCCACTATATTCCTAAACTAAAACTATCCTAATTCCCAACAACTATATTTCATATTAAAACTCTAACAAAACTTTTCAACCCTCGTTGGAAGCTAAGTTATAACTGTTTCAAAATCTCAAATATTTCGCTTCTTCAGTCTTAGTGCCGTAAATCTTACATTTTATTGCTAAGTTATTTATTTTTCTAAACAATATAATGTATTTCACGTAACCAAATATCACGATTTAACATTAATTGACAAAAATGTAAAATATTTTGTACTTAAAGCCTCAATTTTAATCATATACGATATGGACTAAGAACGCGATTGTAGTGAAGCAACTTTAGAGCCAAATATAAACATTTTTCAAAGCACACTTCACGTTTAAATTACACTTTTTTATTGACAACTGCAGAACTGCCAATTATTACAAACACTTTTGGTCGGTTTTTCGGATTGGTGAGTGAGAACTTTCGTGCAATATTTTTGTAGCGTTCAATGATGGTTCTAAGAGTCCTACACATAATCATTACATTTCTTTATTTAATCTTTTAAACAAAACACTGCATTGCAAAAGACAATTCAACACTATTTAAATAAAAGTTATTGAGAACAATACATATAACCATAACAACATGTAACACAGCACAATTCAATTATATTAATTTGCTGTGTCATTGATACAACAATGTATAGCAAGAGTAATTTGTTTACAACAATCAAACATCTTTCATTTCCATAAGAACATGTAACATATCCAAAATTCAAATATGACCAACAAAAAAAGCAAAAAGATAGATGACATTTCAACACAAATAATTCAAAAATAACATGAGGTTGCAACAACATGTGACATCTACTTGTGCCTCAATTATCTTGCCAACTGTGGGTGAGAAATTCTTCTATTGAGTAGAAGAATCCAGAAAATAATAACCTTCTCAGATTATATCTAAATACTTTTATGTCTTGAATGGTTTTTATTTGTTTGTTGAAAATTTAACCAATTTTCCCTCTCTGTTTAAAATCTTTTCTGGATGTTACACCTATACACTTGTCTTTTGACAGTCGGTATGTATTTGTATTTGTAGTACATAATGACTTCCGAAATATACATGCATGGGAAAGTTAGTATTAACAGCTCTATAAAAGCCTCTCTGCAAGATTCCATTTGTCTCAATGCAGTTGCATGTCTCACTGCTCTTTTTTGTAGTGTGATACTTAATTATATTTTTACCAGTTGAGTTTTCCCACAATAAAATCCGATAATTCAAATAATTTAAGACTAGCCCATAGTAGGCCATTCTCAGGGTATTAATAGTGCCACTGCCACTCATTCCACTGTATAGAATTACATTTGCAAACTATACAGACTTTAAGACAATCGGTGCTGTTTTTAAAAATAATTTCTGACAAATAATGTCACTGCGTTCTATTCAATTTATTACTTTGTATTTGTAAAGCTCCATAAACGTAACTTAATCCAACCATTTCTAAAGTTCTTCTATAGGTGGACGAGATTATAGTACTTTGTCCTTTGTATGATTTCAGTAAGTCAACCCTTAAGAGTGCTGTTACAGTTTGTTTTCATTCAAAATTTACGGATAAGTCCATTGAATGGTTGAATTAATTTAGCTGTAAATATTTTCAAAACTACAAATTATAATTTTGGAATAAAGGATGAACAGAAACTTGTGGCTTCCCTTAGTCAAACCTGAGCTGAATTAATTTCAAGTTGAAAATTAACTTAATCTACCCTTTGTTACTTAAACAATATCATGCCGTGAGGGGGGGGTCGTCACTTGCGGTGAACATCCCCAAGATACCTAACTGGACCGGATAGCTGAATACTTTTGTGTGTACATGTTATATTTTACCAAACACTAGGACTTTATTTTTTTATAAATTTCAACGGAGATATTCGACGTTGCAACTTTTAAACGACTGTCATTTGAAAAATTATTAAAATAAAGTGTTTTTGTTTGGTACCCTTGTAAAACGTAACCTTCAAAATGCTTATACCAAATCTGAACCCAATATCTTATTTACTCCTGGAGTTATAATACATTTTATAAAAGAACAAAATAGAGACGGAAAATAAAGCGTTATTCGACTATATGTTATTTAACCTTTTTTTGTTCGTTTTGATGTATATAATCTGAAAATAAACAGCTAGTTAAAGTTTTTAAGGACACCCTGTATTACCGTATTTACAATGGTTACCGTGATGTTTTTGTACAGAGATGATACTAGGACAACAATCTAGTATCATCTCTTTCCAATATAAGAAAACTTGTCCAAGGTCACTTAGACTCAAGTATAATAATACTAACAAAGATGTTTGTTTTTAATCAAAAGGCAACTCCAAGATTGTTATCTTGTATATTAACCTATATTGTTTTACTTGACAAAGTTATACATCAATTTATAATTCACTAACTGTCTGACTTCTACACGTAGAAGCATAATAATATAGTTAAATAAGAGTAATTAAAGTTTACTATGTCTATCATTACAATGCGCCTAAATGATTTTTAATCTATTTGCACAAATGTTAATAAAAAATTAATTAAAAATGAAACTAAAAATTCTTCTACCTTAATTAATGATTGTGGTTAATTTTCCGAAAGTGGTGACTACAAGGTCATGCTATAATTTCTTGTAAAAAAAAATAATAAAAAAAGTCTGTAAAAACCTCTCGGTCGTCATCGCCTTATAAAAAAAAAAAAAAGAAAGAAAGAATATGAAGTAAAGACAATTAAAAATGTTTTTACTAATATTTATAGCTTGGCCTTGTAGTCATCACTTGCGGAAAATTAACCGGACACATTACTTAAGGTAAAATAATCTAATAGCTTTAGAATCAGAAGGTAACAAGAGTTAGTTAAGAGTGACCACACTGAAAAGATAAAACAGAAGTCTTTCCTAATAGTATATGACCATGTAGATCCAGCTAGGCTTTCTCGGGTTGCCTCAAACATACTCACTACGAGGGAACTTCTGTGGTTTCTTTATAAAAATGCGATACCTGCTTAGGTTTCTTCCTTGTTGGCATACAACCTTTTGTTCAGTTGAATAACACGTTCTCTGTTCAACTTCATGGTTACTTATTGTATTAGTCATAGCTTGTAGTTTTACCGACTTCAAGTTTGTATATAGTCATATATTTGTTTTCTCTTTCATCGCTGATATTTAGTTTTAGCCCGAGTTATTTCTGCACCACCATCATTCCTTAGGAATATAGTAAAAAAATCATTCACAGTTCATTACATGAAATTGTTTACAAAAATAATGTAACTTAAATTGTAGCAAAAAATTTAAAATGTACGGAACTAAGACTGAAGAAGCTTAACTTAGTTTTCTGTGAAGATGGCAGGGTTTTGTTAAAGTTTTGTTACAAAAGAAAGTCTTTCTGATTTCTGTATGTCTTGACACGTCAGGCTTATGGAAACTTTGGTACAGTTTGGATGAAATTGATTGCAACAAGCCTGATACGTGATATGAGGAACAATTTAACACAGTTTAGTAAGGGGGAAATATACTATACTGTGTATCTTTTAACAAAGTTGACAAGTTGTGTACAGGGCGACGGTTTTTTTCCTTCTCACATAATATTCTGAACATCGAGATATATTCGGACATTCTTTAATTGAGAGATGAATTCCTCTACATTAAGTGAAGCAATATTGGTTCCGGTTAATTAGTCGCAAGAAGCGACTACAAGGTCAAGGACTAAATTATTCAGAAATATTTTTTCTTGTTGTTTAAAGGCGGAACACTTTTCAGTTAGCATCTCCTTATAAAAAAAAAAGGAAGTACGGACCCTAGGTCTTGAAAACTCTAATACTCTCTAAGTCAAAAAACAAAAACAGTTGGTTAAGATAGAAAAGAAAGAATAATTTAAAGAGAGGGATCTAACACATGACTAAATGATGATAGGTGTAGTTCAAGCAAGGATCACTCTTGTTTGTCTCACCTGTATTCACTACTAGTGAACCTTCGATGAGATTTTGAGAAACTCTTTAGACTTCTACCCAGTTGGAATACAAACTTTTGTTCAGTTGATGACTAGGTTATCGGTTCAACTGGGTGATTTTCCAGTTCTTGAATTAGTTAGGTTTTTCTGATCAGGTTTGTACATTGTTTCTTATGTTTTAATTTTCTTTCACCGCTCGGATTTATCTTAACCCTCAACTAATTTCCTTGGGAATATAGTGAAGCATTCATAGTTCTATATGAAATATTTTACAAAAATAATATAACTAAAAATTCAGCAACAAAAACTATTTTACGGAAATAAGACTGAGGAATATTTCAGATTTTGAAACAGTTTTAACTTGACTTCCTGTGAAGGTGGAACAGTTTTGTTACAAAAGAAAGTCTTTTTGATTGCTGTATGTCTTGACACGTCAGACTTTTTAAAATTTTTATAGAGTTTGGATGAAATTGATTGCAACAAACCTGGGGGAGAGCGTACGTGATATGAGGGACAATTTAACACAGTTTAGAAGAGCAAATACATTGTCCTGTCTCATTGTGTCATTGTGTGTATTTTTTAATAAAGTTGACAAGTTTGTATAAAGGGCAACAGTTTTTTCCTTCCTCACATATCTGAGACATATTCGGGATATACATTAATAAAGAATTGAATTAAAAATTAAGTTTATGCATTATATATTATATTGTCTCCAAGAACTGTTATATAGACTAATAAAATGTGTTAACATACCTTACTATATGAGGTCGGGGTATATCAGTTGGCCAACGATGGACTATACTTACTAATTTATAGTAACTTGTTAAGTTATTTAAGTGTTTTAATTGTGACTATGTGAATAACTGTATAAACGTTTGTAATCGACTTGATAATGGAGGCATGATCTCCAAAATCGGCAGTCCCTTCAAGTGCGGACTGTAGACGTAAGTAAGATATGTTAACAAATTTTATTAGTTTGAAAATTAAGATGAAAATTTTAGTGAAGATGTAATGTTTCCGGTTAATTCGTCGCAAGACTCAGATACAAGGTCAGGTGATAAACTATTCAGAAATATATTTAGTTTTTGTTTTAAGGCTGTCTAATTTAAGTTAGTGTATTTTCTAATAAAGTTGGGTTGTTTAAAGTTTAACAGTTTTTCCGCAGTATACACAGTATACTGAAAGATGTGTGATGTGTCAAATAATCTGAGTTGAATTTGTTTTGTTGATTTATCTGTTTTGTGATCTCTTGAGATGAAAAAAAGTCGTTTTGGAATAAAGTCTACCGTATGTGTTGTCCAAACACGTGGACCGATTTTGTTCAAATTTGATACGTAGCATATTATTGCCGTATATAGGGACTTTATTCCCAATTTTCGATAACTAAACAGTAACTGCCATTACAAAACAAAATACACATTTTTTTTTCAAAATCGGCTCTAACGATGTTGATAAAATTTTCTCAAATATAGTCTCTAATGACACAGATAAAACGTATTCGTCGCCATCTTTCCAAAAATGTAAAATGTCTGACCGGTTCGGGAGTTATCGGTACAAAATTTAAAAACCGCCCATTGGGCTGTTACAAAAAAAAAAAGTAACTATAGATATTACCTTGTATCCGTCGTTGGGCTTCATTGTTTATGACGCGTTTAGAAACATATGTTTCATCATCAGTTGCGTAAAACATTAAAATTAATTTTAACGCTTATACGTTTTTACCAGCTAGTTAATTAAATAATATTTTAAGTGAAAAATATACGACCTAGACTGTGAATTGAATTCAGGGCCTTTTACTTTACGTAAGGGTTGCAAGTTGAGTACAAATATTAATATCCATCTCGATTTTAACGAGGTAATTAATTTGATAACTCGAAAAATCGCAGCACAAATGAGAAGTCTACGCCCTGTGGTGGGGATAGCTCAGTTGGTAGAGCATTGGCGTGTAAAGCCAAAGGTCCTGGGTTTATATATCAGACTAGGTAGTATATTTTTCACTTTCAGTATTACATTAAAATTGATCACATGACATCACATAACTTACAATCCACATTACACAACATATTGAACATTATGGTACACGTTGTCGACCGAAATATTTCAATATCGGAACTATCGATTTCAATACAACAAACCGTGTAGTTTTATTACTTCCCAGATAATGAAACTCTCTTCTGTAGGCTATGACGGGGGGAAATGATTTTTTGGCGTATCTTCCACAAGTAGTCGGATTTATTTGATGGTTTTTTAAAGAAGAATCGCGTCAAATTCTTGAGAAAGTAAATTTTGTTGATAGAACAGAAAAATAAAAGTCCTTAATTCCATTTTTCTTTTATCCTTCTCCATTTCAACTTCTACGTCTTTCATCTCGTTTTGGAAGTTTTACTACACAACGTCCAGTGTAACTGAATATTCAACCTGACAATCAGCCTACAACTTTCTTATTCAAAAGAAACAAACAAAAATTAAGAAATAATAGGGTTAAATCGTGGACGTGGTAATCTGAATTGAAAATAAAACTTTATCTGGAGAATAAATTGGTAAAAGAAATTACAATTGATAATAACTGCTTATTCGAAACCAATTTTTTTGTTCAATTTTAATTTATTTTTGAGGAGATGAAATATCTATTTCTTCTACACTGTTCCCCTAAACACTAAATAACCCACATTTCCAAAGTTGTATAAAAGTTAAATGGAATACAATACTGTGCTACAGAATAACCTAAAAAAAACAACAAATACCAAATCTTACCGATATTGTTGTTTTTATGTTTTCTGCTCTAAATATCCCCAGTCCACGTCACAGGGATATGAATATAAATGGTATATTGAAACAAATCCGTCTGTGGGGCAGTACAGTTTGTTTCATAAGTTTATACAAAGTTCTTATTAAATATTTGTTTTTAAGTACATTTTCCTTTCTCCACGTAATAGAGCAGTGGTAGAGAATGTTTCATTAAAATAATTTGTAGGTTTTGTCATCTGTAATCTTTTTCTATGTTCAGTCTATGTAAACTTTATGTTCACAAACTTTCTCACTCTACTATCCCCCAAAAAAATCAAAAATTTCATTATCAAAAATATCAGTTCTGTAGTTGTCAATCAAAAAGGTGAAAATAAACTTCGGCACTGCCTTTGAAAATATATTTATTTATTGCACTCACGTGTGTGCAATAAAGATTTGAATTATTTTGATTAAAATCAAGCACTAATTGTAAAACTATGAAAATCAAAATTATTTCTTTTTTTATTATTCCTGAACGTTATTTTTTGTGTGAGATTTTACACCCGGAATAGGATTATAAATCTTCAGATTTCATAAAAATTTCAACTAAATTGGTTAAGCCAATTTTAAAAGTTATTTATTTTATAGAAGAATAATAACAGATTTGTATTTTTATCGATAATTTAATATCCGACATTTTTGGAGTGAGGCGATTTATTGATCCTAAGAGACAAAATTTGATCACAATCAATAAAGGAAAAACCTCTCGAGGTACACCCGCTACCACAAATTTGATTAAATTCAATTCACACTTTTCTGGTGTAACGTACTGGACAACCTAGACAGACAGACGTATAATAAAAACACTGTTTTGAATACGGGTCTTTAAGACAGTCCACGTCCAAGAAACATGAATATAAATGGTGGTAAATGTAAATAACAGAGACGAAAATGTGTTTTGGGTAAAATATATCTAAGATTTCTTCGTTTTAATATTATTTCATCAAGTTAAATTCAACCAGGAAATCTGTCTTTGAAATATATATAATATATATATATATATATATATATTTCCCTCGATCCTCCTATTGTAGTCCAGGTATCAAAACACCATCAGTTGTAGTCCATTTTTAATCACCATATATTTCTAAAGCCTGAGGATAAATGATAATAGCGGTTTGGGTCCAAGTTTGAAATAGACCTTTCTGTCTTGAATTTCTGTTTCACAAAAAAATATTCAAACAGTTTTGTGTATTCGTATCCGTCACTTCCCAATCAAATGTGGTCCACAACCATTGTGCAAAGTCTAGTAGCAAAGTACCGTTGAATGTGGTCCCACAAGCGTATCACTTTACATTTAATTGTGGGCCAGGGATATAAGTTGGTTATATCCCAGTTGTGGTCCGCCTACAATGTTGCCAGATTTGTTGTGTATTTTGAAGTTTGCTGCCTAGCTTTCAATGCGGCAGTCAACTCTTCCCAGACCGTTCAGTAAAAAATATATATATTACCAATATGATTATTATTCTTTGTATTATGGAGTATATGATCTCTCGATTTTATTCTTGACCACTTTTAGTGGTTCGTTAGCAATACCTAAAACCCTAATTAAATTGTCCGAGTGTGTGTCTGTCTGCCGGCAACACAATTAGTTCCCAAAGTGAATAACTTTACGTAGGCTGGGAATGAGGATTTTATTAATTGGTTTTGCCCAAAGATTACACAATTAAATAAAGATGACATCAAGAGCTAGAATAAAAATCGCTCTGCAAAATCTAATGGCGGCCAGAAGCCGATGGGTCAATCCTCGTAATGCGCCAGTCGTACTTGCTGTTCCTCCAGGAACAAGAACACGAAAATAGTCATTTTGTTTTACTTATTAAAAATTAATATGTCTAAATTATTTTTAATTAAGTTACAATCACACCAACAACATTAATGTTCAATTTCTCTTCGATAAAGTTAGAAACTATTTTATAAAACAAGTGACATTTTTAGGCCATTAAAAATTGTATTCTTTCAAAAAGTTCGGAACTATTATATTATTATTGTTTATATTTATTTTATATTATGACAATTTTTCCCCATTAGTTTATTTTAAAATTACAATAACATTTACTGTTATTTTTAAAGTTTACAATAATGTTGTTTAAAGTTTTAAAATAGTATAATTAAAATTTTATGAATTTATTATTTAATACAAAATCCTATATTTCAAACTTTTGTATTATTTAAATAGATTGCGCTTACAATAGCAATAATACTTCATAATAGCTATTTTTTCTATTTCTCATTCCCTTACAGCCATTTCAGATATTTCAATAAGGAAGAAGCCTTAACAAATACAATTAAGTTACTTACTTCCATTAACAGTTTGAAATATGTTACCGGATATTTAGATAAATAACATATATATAGCCTATATATATATATAAGTTGTATGGACAATATTAAACATAAGTAAACACAATAGAGGTAGTTTTCCCAGAATAAGATAGAGTAAGCATTTTGGTATTTCCTAGCCTTGTAAGCCACTAGTTAGCTAGTGTTATTAAAGATTCGTTCAGAGTATTTTACTTTCCATATTATTGTAATTCAATTTAATACATTTAAATAAAATTATTATAATGAAATAAAGTTGTTGTTTTTTAGAAAGAGATTTTTAAGGAGCAACTAACTTATATATACTATTATTCAGGCAACTTAATATTTAGTGTTAACCCTAACACATATTTCAATCAAAAATTATTTTTACAATATTATAAATTAAAATATTTATTATATAAAAAGTACTGTGGTTTTATGTGATAATAAGCCCTGAATGAGTTACAGACATTATATTGCGGGCTTCACACGCCGTCGCATCGTCCAATTCCAGGGCTATGTTTGACGTTACAAAAATTTATAATAAATATAACTGCCTTTAATTACGGTGTGAGTGTTAATTAAAGGTTACCTCGTCCCGCGCAGCTACTTTCGGAATTAGGCACAAACACATTAGGCCTGCAGTGCTCTCCCCAAAATATCAGTAGAAATGAAAAATGAGACATGTTAGAAAACGGGTTAAAACTAATTATTACCCTAATAATAAGCTAGAGTGTAAGTCTTGAAAAATATATAGATATTTTCCACCAAAACCTATATTTTTTACCTATTTAGTGTTTTTGTGAACGATTTTCGATAATATTTTGGAAGTTGTAGTAATATTGTAAAGTGTTACATATTTTGTCTGATAAATAGTTTTAATTACACCTAATAGTGTTTTAATTTTTTGACTAATGAAATATCCAACCGTAGAGAATCATAAAACACTTGACTTTTTTATTTTATGATATTTACGGCATTGTTTAAGCGGCTTTATACGCATAACAAAGCGGCTTTGTTTAAGTATAGTGCGACCGTGGGACATAGGCAATTATAACCTCCCCATCAAACGTAACTTGAGAAAGATGAACACGCGCCAAATAAAACAATATGACACCGTTCCTATGGACGGTAACAACAAAGGTTGATTTCTTAAAATCGTTGACTTTACTTTTTTGTCTTTTTAGTAATGTGGTGGTAGTAAATAGTAAACATTTTCCAAATACAGTATCAAGCTTTTACAAGAAATCGTAATTTTGTCAAAATAAAACACATCAGGCCTAAATTAATTAGACATTTAAACCTCTATTAAACATATTAACGTTGGCTTATGTAAATACAGGGTGATTTTGAGTATTGGAGACAACTTAATATTTCATAACTTAAAAGATTCTGGATCCAGAAAAAAATTATCCGAATCTATGTACTTAAACAAAATATATTTTTTTTATAAGTTTGAAATATATGTCCTTCATATTAGATCCGCCATATTAAATCAAAATGAAATGTTTTGACAGAAAAGTGGACATGTGATTTCTATGTAAAATTTCACAAGAAAAACGATATTTTAAAGCCGTTTTTTCAATAAATGTCTTCCTTTTCGAGTTACAAAGTTTCAAATTTGCAATGATAAAATGTTGCTTAGTAATAAAATAGGGTAAAATGCGCCGTCGAATCTTTTCTACTATATTTCCTCATGAAAAACGAACTAAAAATTACTGACAAATACTTCTCTTTATTTCAACAGTTTTAAATGGAAAATATCACTAGGGTGTAAAAATACACTAGGAATGTTTAAACCACTAATAGTTTTGTTTTAGAATGGCAATAAATAATAAATAGGAAGTAAACATACAATATGAATATGAATGTATTTTATTTGTCACACATACACATACTACTTATACAAAGATTCATTTGAATAATTAACTGAAAATAACATTTTTATTATATTCTAAAAAGAAATCAGAAACTACTTAAAACATTTAACTGTTTAATAAATTAGGTAAAGCTTAGGACATCTGCCTATTTAGGATTTACCACCATAATAGAATTTATCAATTATAGATAAGCAATGTGGGTTAGAGGAGGCCTTCACTAAATAATAAATATGAACAGATAATGATTTTAAATGCAAGTTAGAATATTTTAAATTTGAAAAGAAAAAAAGAGCAAAAGAATGCCTTTAAATTATTTGATTTAAATTATAGATTAAACACAGACAAAACCACACCACAATTATTTCATATAGTAAAATGTTTTCTACTTCTATTCTACCTAAACATAATATTACAAATTTTGAAAATACATTTTTCACTTACAAATTTTTATATGTTCTTGTAGAATATTAAATAATCTCTACCTCCTATACATATAAAATGCTTTAAATTCTCATAATTTTGTTTTTTGGTAATATTAAAATTATGTTTCTTTTATATTGAAGTTTGTCTTTTTTATAAATATTCCTTGTACCACTGTCATTAAAAAACTGTGTCAAAACTTTATAAATTTATAATTGCCTCAATGTTAATATACCCACTAACCTAAAAAGCGATAAGAAAAATAAATTTTTGTACGATGTAAAATTACGTGTACAACGTTTTTCTATATTATTATTATTTGATATTAGAGGTTTTTTAAATACCTCCTCATTACATTAATCCGTATTGTAACCATGATTGTACAACTGATTTTTTTTTATAATACTACCAATGGACCAAATGTCCTAAATCAAATAAAACTTCCTTACAATTTCATTTATTTGCTTGGAAAGATAAATAATTTGATACTTCTAAGTTAAATGTGAATCTAATATAATCCATAGGTATTTAACATGTTCATGTTTTGTATACTTATGCAGGAGTAACTATTTAATCTGTTATCAAAACATGACATAAGGTAATAAGTAGGTGTTTATAATAACGAAGACTTTTAAAAAAAATAAAATTTAATAAAAAATTTATTTTGTTTCATTCATACACATGTATTTTTTTAAACCACAACTATAAAACGTTAAGGTGAAAATGTTTTAAATTAATAACCTAAAAAATGTAATTACCTTTCTTCAAAAGAGCAGTTGTAAATAGAAAATTTTACCCACCCTACTGCAGTTGTCTTAGTTAAAAATAGACTAGGAATGTTTAAAATCCTGATGCAGTTGTTTTTAGACAGAAATCAGAATTTGTTTTTAGAAAAAACTATTTTTTAATACTCTGAGAACATTAAATGGATATTTAGTCCAATTTGTATTTTTTTTCTTCTGGACCAATCACAATACCTTCTCTATACACATAGTACATATGGTAGAAAGTAAAACTAACATAATAATAACAAGAAGAAAATACAGAAATTATAGTTTTTAAATGCAAAATTAAAACATAAGAGAAATTAATACTATTCAATTTCAACTACAATTAAAAAATAAATATTTACAACTAACAATATCAATGATATCAAAATATACAAACATAACAACAAAGTGAACGCATAGAGATACATCAAGATAACAAATTACAAATAAAAATATACTACTTTAAAATTAATTCACATAGTTAATTGTAATCTCTCATTCCGGTAGTTTTATTTTTTTGTTTACAATATTATTAATATAAGTATATACAGATGTTAATGGTCGTTTCTGTAAAATTGATTTTTTTACATACAAGTCCCTAATATCTTGTCTACTAGGATTTATGCCTTTCGCCATAAGGTCACCAAATTGGTCAAAAATAATTTTCTTTTCTTGACTTCCCCACACGATAGTCATATTTCTTCTTCTAAACTTTTTGCTTTCAAGGATAAGATTCTCTTCATCTGTCTCGGATTGGTCATTATCGTCAGCTGGGTCATAGTCACTTTCTTTTGTTGGTGTTACTGGTTTTTTAATTAGACCTTTTTTTTTGCTAGACTTTTTGCTTTTACATACAGGACTATCATCTTCTTCTGACTTGGATTGGTATATTTCTTCATCTGGGTCATAGTCACAATCTGCTGTTGGTGTTATAGGTTCTTTACTCATATTGGAAAAGGTCGAAGGGCTTACGTCAGACACAGCAGATAGTAATGGCAATTGAGATGTCTTCTTTCCTACTTTTTTGGCGATATTTAAAAGTTTGCTACCTATTTTTGCCTTCTCTATTACTGAAAGAGGTAAGCTATAATTGGACTTATGAATTTGAAGGGTGTGGCCCATAAAAGAAGCTAGCTGTTCTGTGAAGTGTCCATCTTGATCATGTATTTGTGAGATGGTTGCAATATGGTGGCGCAATCCAGTTGCTGTAAAATGAGAGCGGTTTTTTAATCCGAACTTATTTGCAAATTCAGCTATGATTAGTGAACCATCAAAAGGTTCCTGAGATTCAGGCCGAGCGAAAAGCATTGTAGAACCATCACAAGATAGTTTCATTAATGTTCTATATTGAAGAAGTAATTCAATACCTTTTTTCATAATATTTGTTAATAGAATCGGGACTTTTTTGTTATTCTTACCCGGCACATGGAAAACAAAGAGATCGTTGTAGGCTTGTTTTTCTTCTTGTGATAATATATTTTCAAATAGATTGTCGTAGTCTGTATCATTCTCTAGTGTTGAGTACTGCTCAAGAGTGGCTCTTGTTACCTCTCCTGGTCGCCGTCGACATAATACTATAATGTCCGCAATAATCACCTTACAAAGCGCCTCATATGTGTGAACAGTAGGATTGTTATGCAATGATTGAAAGAGTGGATCATAGAGCTTCTCCAATTCCGAGCTAACTAATGCTATGTCTTCTTCTAGAGGTCTTACTTCTAACTTTTTTGCATGTTTTATTTTCCTGCTCTTTTCAGAATTGGTACCTATTTCAAACCTCCATTCTACTCTCATCAAATGCTGAAAGCGCTCCATTTTAGATCGAATCGTGTGCACTTCCTCTTCAGTTAAATTGTCATTTTTGATACTTTCAGATAGTAAAATGTCAGAACAAGCTTTTAGAGAGGAGCAAAAGCGATGAGATATACTTACTACACCTACAGTTCCAGTTGTGTGGTCAAATTCGCCTAGAGTTTGAACTCCTTTAATTAAACAATCAAAGTTATATGGTTGAATACAATCTTCAAAACAGGTTATGTTCTCATTGTCTTGTTCCATTGCAATAAATAGTCGAGATAAATCCCTCATTTTTGTTGAAATGTATTTCCGGTGCTGCTGCTCACGGTGGTTCTTGAAGAGCCTTTTACCAAATTTTAAAATGAGAGGATCAGTTTTAGCAACGAGTGATATCATGTCATTCGTCATTTTCATCAAAACCTTAGTCCAAAATACATCACTATTATCATGTTCAAGCTCTTTAAATTGCAAATGCGACGATGTTCTTAAAACACGACCTTTTGGTGATGTTTCTTTCTCTCCTTCTGTCATTTCCATCAGTTTCTTTGGACATTTACGTACATGTAAATACAAATTTTGCCTAAGAACCGTTACAAAACAATGCTTACATGTTGCATGAGTTACAAAACTAGGTTTATATGCGTTTTTTGAAGGTTGTTTTTTAACAATGATCTCACCACTTCGTGGCTGGCGCCCATTGTATAACAAACTTCCTCTATTTTTTATAACAGTTAATGCTGCAGTGATTCTTTTCTTTTTCTCTTTCTCTTCCAAGCCCGCAAATTTATCAAGCTCTTTTACTTCATCTTCAGTAGAATGGTGGAACTGTACATGCCGTGCAAAATGAGTCACCAAGGTTTGACAGTATGGGCAAAACCATTTCTTATTTAAGTATTTCCTTTTCTTCACCTGAAACGGATGTAAATATACCTCATTTTCAAATTTAAGTTGTCCAAGTACTTGTACCATAAGTGTGCCAGTACTTTTACGCATACAAGTAAGTTATCGTGCACATATACAAGTAAGAGTAAGTGTGCAAATACTTGTACGTGTCCAAGTACTTATTCTGTAAGCGTGCCAGTACTTTTACGTATACAAGTACTTACAAGAAAATCTCAATTGTCTTAAAAAAAAAATGAAGAATTCCAAAATACTAAAATAACCCTCCAATAAAGTAATAGTAATATAGTAATAACTAATGGAAATTATAAAAGAATAGTTGTTATTTACAATAAATGGAGGAAAAAGTGTGAATTGGAAGGGTAGTATAATAACCCGAGAATGAAGAAAGACAGAAAGGAAAGAAAATAAGTTATGTCCCTATCGAATCAAAAGTAAAAAGAATATTGAACAAAAATTTCGAGAAAGTGTAAAACGAAAAAGATAGAAACAAAAAATCATAGAATGTTCAAAACGCCATACTCGAGGAATGAATCGCTAGAAGACGAATCGAGTTCGTGAAGAAGAAGGAGAACATCCAAAATAAGATCGAGCGAGGAAAACGAGAGTTATGACGATTTGATAAAAAAAGTTCAAAAGTCTACAGAAAATCCAGGTTTTTTTTTATGTAATTTAAAAAAATTAAATAATTACATTAAATAAAATTGATTAAATAAAAAGGAAGTTTTTAGTCAGTAACATAATTAAATAAATAGTAATTTTATTTTCATAGTAAATATTAATAGTAAATTTTAATATTCATTTAATATATATTTCTAATACAATTCACTAAATAACAACAAATTGATCAGCCTAGAGAGTTAAAGGTTAAATAGGGATGATATATAAATAATTATTGATAGATATAAGGATCTAGTATTAAGGTGAGTAGAAAATGTCATTTTTTACAATTTCAAAGTTTGAATTCCATAATATTGTATAAATAAGTTCACTGTAATTGTTTGAGTTTTTTTTTAAATTTTACTAACTAAAATCAATTAAAAGAAATAAGTGCTGTGCTGATTATGTACAATCAAGAAATATATTTTGTCAATTAGATAATTGAGTAGCTCTAAAAGATATAACCTTAAGAGTAGAATCTATAAAAAAAAAAGTAAGAAATTAGATAAATGTAAGAAATAAATTTAAATGTATTGTTTGTTTCATTTTAAGAAAAGGATAAATGGAAACATTTCAACTTTTCTTTTCTTGTGTGTGGCTGGTGTGTATATAAGAAAAATAATCCGGTTAAATTTGAATGAAGAATTTTAGTTTAAATTTAGTTTTATAACAGTGGATACATAAAGAAATTAGGTCATTAGATTACACAGTACCGTTGCTAGTACCACTCAAAACCTAGCGGTGGTTTAAGCAATCAATTATTTTAATTTAATGTTTAATTACCTGAATGTATATAAATAAAGCCAGTTGCAAGTAACGCACAACAAGGGCCCGAATTATACATATAGCCAGTTACGAATTGTATAAGTAGGCCCTACTTGTAGGTGTGAAAATACTTATTTGTATACAAGTAATTTTAAGTGTTTAAATTATTGATGTGTGCAAACCTATTTTCGATAATCGTTACTTATATTGTATCGATTACACTATTTTCGATACTGCTTAATAATGAAACTTTGCGTTATAAAATTAATAAAAATAAAAATATAACAACTTCTTTGAGTAATCTATATTCACAAATCTCTTTACAAAAATATCCATTCCACCTAGATAAAATGTAAGCGCTAATAAATTCACTTTGTCATATTAAATTGTTATGAGTTTGACTTACTTCTTTATTATCTGACGCTGAGCCCTGTTGTGCGAAATCATTCTGAATATGATAATCACTAACGATGAGATAGTGATTTATTATATTTTTTTCCGTTATAACTCCTTCATTTGTTACAGCTTTATCTGTAGGTAAGCTCTGCTGTATGAAGTCAACCTGATCCTCAGAATTACAAAGGATAAAATCAGCATTGATAATATCGTTTTCAGTTATAACTTCTCCATTTGTAGCAGCCTCTAAAAAAGAACAAAGAGACTTCAGTAAATTCTTAAAAGAGATACAAGTTTCTGCAGTAAATTATTATGGAATAAATTATTTCCTTCTCTTTTCTTGAGTATTTTAAAATAAATAATACTATTATCCTTACTGAAATATAAAAAATAGGTAGTGTCTGTGGGTGTGTGCGTTTGTTATTTGCTAAATAACACAAAACCTACATGATCGACCAAATTGAAACTTTGTATAAAGACATCTAGTTTACCAGAATAAGGCATAGGCTTATGTCCGTTTTAAACACTCGATAAGGTCTCGGGCTCACTGACCTTTAAAGTTCCTAAAATTCATATGGATGAAAGATTTGTTTATATGTTACATGGGGTTTATTTTAATTTATTTTATTTTAATACATACATCTATACATTTACAACAGCTGTTGTAAGAAATATTGTTTCTTTAGTATATCCATTGTATAACTCATTCTGTTACCTACTAAGCGAAACGAATTCGCCTGCCATAAGGTGAATGAGGGAACAGAAATTTCCCGTCATGAGGCGGTACCTTAGAGTTTCAAATTATAAATTACTTTTCTGCATAACATTAAAAATTAGCAAATTTACTGGAAAATCAATTAGAATAACAACTAAGAAAATATTGCTGATGCATTAAGAATCACTTTTTTTAAAAATATTAAAATTCTGTTATTATTGAATATTGTTCTAAAATTTGTATTAATGGACCAAATATCGGACTGGGTGCACAAAGACGTTGACATGCTACTGTATTGTCTATTATATTCTGTTATAATAATTATTATAATATAATCAGCCTTTTACAAAAATTCTTTACGTTTTATGTTATTGCACAGCAATAATCGAATACCTACACACTGCTATTAGAACATAAGAATTAGAATTTCCCCAGTACTTAAAATAACTTACTTGGTGACACGTTCCCTGAATCCAAAGTAATATTGTGCAGTGTGTTACAAAAGTAATTTTTTAATAAGGTAGGCTGCACCCCATCGTCATGTATTGATGCTGTTTCCATTGGTACAATAGGATCAAAGAACTTGTTTGTTACCTGTTGGAAATAAAAAAGGATTTCATTAGACAATTACCGAAATTCTTAAATATAATTAAAATTTATTTTAAAATATTAAAAAAAAAAAACATTATATTACTAATGTATTTATTTTACCATTATTAGGTATTTTTAAACTACAATCAACGAAAACAGTTATATTTTTTCCAGGATAGACTACATTGAACACGATGGTAGGTTAGTTTAATTTTGAAATAGAATTATTAAAACATTAGGACATTAATTTCAGAGAAACTTAAAAAGACAAAAAAATAACCATTTTTTCCTTCTCAATAAAAAAACATTAATGCGTAACCTTTTAAATTAGGTATTTTAAAATAGTGTAAAAAAAAAATCACTTACCTCACTTAGTAATTCAGATGGGCGTGCGGGATCGTTTTGTGGTACTGCAGAAATAGCTGGAACAGAAAATCTACTTTTATTTTTCCAGCGGGAATCCATTTCTTTCGAGCGAGAGTCTGGAGGAAGTTCTGCACCTTTAAAAAAAAACAATAAAGTTGTACTCACTAGTCACATATAACTGATAGAGCCTTACAAAAATTCTTTACGTTTTATGTTATTGCACAGCAATAATCGAATACCTACACACTGCTATTAGAACATAAGAAGTAGAATTTCCCCAGTACTTAAAATAACTTACTTGGTGACACGTTCCCTGAATCCAAAGTAATATTGTGCAGTGTGTTACAAAAGTAGTTTTTTAATAAGGTAGGCTGCACCACATCGTCATGTATTAAGGATGCTGTTTCCATTGGTACAATAGGATCAAAGAACTTGTTTGTTACCTGTTGGAAATAAAAAAGGACTTAATTAGACAATAATTACCCAAATTCTCAAATATAATTAAAATTTATTTTAAAATATTTAAAAAAACATTATATTACTAATGTATTTATTTTACCATTATTAGGTATTTTTAAACTACAATCAACGAAAACAGTTATATTTTTTCCATGATAGACTACATTGAACAATCATGATGGTAGGTTAGTTTAATTTTGAAATAGAATTATTAAAACATTAGGACATTAATTTCAGAGATACTTAAAAAGACAAAAAAATAACCTTTTTTTCCTTCTCAATAAAAAACATTAATGCGGAACCTTTTAAATTAGGTATTTTAAAATAGTGTAAAAAAAATCACTTACCTCACTTAGTAATTCTTCAGATGGGCGTGCGGGATCGTTTTGTGGTACTGCAGAAATAGCTGGAATCGATAATCTACTTTTATTTTTCGAGCGGGAATCCATTTCTTTCGAACGAGACTCTGGAGGAAGTTGTGCACCTTTAAAAAAAAACAATAAAGTTGTACTCACTAGTCACATATAACTGATAGAGCCTAATAAAATATAAAAATTGTAGTGGAACTAGATATAAAAATTATTAAAAAGTATCCCTAGTATTCATTTTACAAAAAGACTAATACTAAGAAGGCGTTCCATTGTATTACTTGTTATTCCTTTTACAAACATTCTACTTTTTCCCTACAAAATAGTAACAGTAAGTGCAAATTTGTAGTAAAAAATATATAAAAATAATTATACAAAATCTTACTGTCTATAGTCTAGTATATTACTGAAAATAAGCGATATGTTTTTATAAGATGTAAAAAAAAAAATTATCTCTCCTAAAACTTGTGACTAAATAAGAGTATTTATTAGTACAAGAGTCAGAGCTTCGCTTATTCAGAGTTTTTCTGGACGCCTTTATCGGTGCAAACCAACCCTTAAAATCCATTGAGTAATGCCGAAGCCGGATACCGGCGCTTTGAACGGCTTCTGAGAATTGCAAGAAGTCGAAAGCGGCCTCCATCAACAGAAACACGCTCTCTTTTACCAATGACTACATAAATACTATTATGTAGTCATTGCTTTTACACACCCACAAACACACACGGTAAGTTTTGGATGATCTCTATCTCAGTAGAAAACTCAGAAGTTCACGCGAGGTTTTCTTTGATATTTTGCAATGAATTTTAAGTACAGTAAAATTCTCAAGGCTTCGAAAATATTTTATTCCAGATATACAGTTAGTCTAAACAAAGGTACTGTATTCGTATAATCGTCCTTCTTCATCTTACCATTACTTCTTTGTTTTATTTAGTGTATACAATATTTCAGCATTTCTTTTGTTTCAGTGTACAATATCTCAATGAGTCATCCATTTCATTCACACTAGTACAGTATATTATTAGCTATATAAAAATGAGTTACATCAAATTAAAAGGTTGTTAAAATTTTTATTGATTAATACATAGCACAAAATTTAATTGTTTGATTTTTATTTTATAGCTGATGTAATAAAGCAGTAACAGTTTTTACTATTAATAAAGGAAAGCTTACTTGGAGTAGTGCTCCATTATATTTGGGCCATTCTACGGTGAAACTATTACTGAAACCGATTGGGGGTTTCATAAAAATGTAATCTTTTTACGTATAGTTGGAAGAAAGTTTTTCTGAAATAAACATCAAAAGACAAATATTAAAATAATCAACTTCTGTACACGAAGGTTTTCAAGGACATTCACCACTTATCGACATGCACACTACAAAAACAAAGTATCGGTTTTTTTTGTAAGAGGCCAAAGTGTCTTCTGCAACTTTAATCGCAATATCTGAAGGTTTAGATCTTTATAACTCTTAATGAAATATATAAATTTTTTTACAATAAAATGTATTTTAATTTCTATTTTGTATGACAACATTTAAATCAATCCATTCAAAAACCAATTATTAGTACCGAGGACGCAACATAAGGTCTTGGTGCTTTTTATAAAGTAATTCATTGTATAATATGTTCAACAAATATTACATTTTAAATACAAAAACATTTATCCAAAAACAATGAGATTCGGTAACAATGGGATGACTTTATCCCATGTCCTTAACATATTCATATCTGTAAACTCATACACTGCTATCAGTTCAATGTATTCTTGGAATTGAGACTGCCGTCCCGCCAAGACTAATGTAACGAATCGAGAGTTTATCCTTTTAATCTCACCACTAATCTTCGTAGGCTTTATTTAAAATCAGATCATCAGAATCTTTTATACATCTCAACTCTGTACAATATATGGTAGTTTATTATTTCTTTTTGATTTATCGATGATAAAATTTTAAGACTTAGTATGAGGCTTTTTTAATAATTTAGAGGTTTTCACGTTTTAAGGTGAATTTCAGTTTAATCGCTGTTTGTTTCACTATTACCTAAATTCACGGGTTACTCCCGGTTTCACGATTGAGTCACCACCCTGTAAATTGGAATGTTATCTTTTATTAAACGCAAATTAAATAATGCCAAAAAAAGTGTCTACCAATTCAATGGTCTTCAAATGTAGAGGAGGTCTCTTAATATAATTTGGTGGACCCAAACAGGTTTAACACCTTTTATCTTAACTCTAGTACTACAGATGATATTTAGGTAAGGGCTAAAAATGCTAAAACATTAAAATCAAAATATTTATTACGGTATTTAATTTAAAATACACTAATTCATTACTATAAAATAGACAATATATTTTGAGAACATATATTTTGACAATATCCATACAAAAAAAAAAAAAAAAAAAAAATTAAAAAGACTTGATCCATGAAAGAAATAATATACATTTCGTGACGTTTCATAAACAATCTTAAAAAAGGACCTTGAGGTAAAAAGGAGGACTTTTTACTCACACAAGGACTTTTTATGAACTTGGAGAACGGGTTGACACCGTGAAAAATGTATTTTTTAAAAATATATTTAGCCTATAGGCCTATCCTAAAGGTAAACGAGGCTCTAGTGGAAATGATTGATTACAGTACGATGATACATTCGATCTTATTATGTCTATGTTATTTACAAGTAGGTAAGTCTACCTAATATAGCTAAAAATTAATATCAATCATATCAGTGAAATACCAAATAACCATTATAAAACGTGAATTAAAGTAGGTATAGCCTACATAATTAGTAATTGCGTGCATTATAATAATATCATAGTTTATAGTAAATACTTAAGCGTAACACTTAATGACATAGTACCTGATTAAAACATAAGAATATTTAAAATTCAAACTTACCTGGTATCAATTGAAAAATTGTTTTCGCTCTGCTAAACATGATGACTTCAAAGGAGAACGCACTCTCACCACCACTTCTAGTCTTGGTACTCTACAGAGCAGTTGTAGTCTACTGAGAACAAAGGCGATCTGGCAATGCAGCAAATTAAAGCCAAGATGCCGCCAAAACTCTTGCAACGTCACGGGACCACAAATGACAGTGTTTTGACACGCCAAATGTGGTCCACAGTTGTAGTCCTCGTGGACTACAATGACAGGTAAAATGATACCCGCTAGGACCACAATTGGGGGAGTTAGAAAACTATATATATATATATATATATATATATATATATTACTTCGCACGTGTCATAAACATGTCCTTACCATAAATCATACTTCATTATAATCAAGGCACAACCGGTTGCATGACGTTTATTTGAGTATTTTACTAAGCTATTTTTACCAGGGGTAGATTAGGCAATCCGACTACACAATTCGAATAATGTTACAAGACTGAAAAGTTGCTTAGGGGATCACTTAATATCTCAAATTCTTACCTATGGATTATTATTCTAATTATTTTGTTATATATGTGACACAAAATACCCAATTTTTTGCGTGATTTCAATATCCCCCCTCTCGATCACTGCTTTTGGTTTTGAATTGTTTTACAAGAAACGCTAAGGCTCCTAAACGAACGGCAGTAGAAACTTTTTTGAAGTATAAAGTAGTAGCTTTAACTTTGCATTTATATTCTTTGTATTGTCCTACATGTAGAAAAAATATAGCGGTAACAAAAATGATCTAAGAGTAAAGAGCCAAAAACTATTCAGTTGAACATATTTATTTTGTCAATATTATGTGTGGGGTATCAAATAAAATGAAAAGTTATCCTGATAACTAATATGTAACTTTATTTGACGAAGATGTTGATGCTAGGCCGTTTGGGAGATCTGGATGTTATGAAAATATCTCTTGCTATATACTGACGTCATATATTCTACATCATATGGTTTTAACGCCCGCTTGTTCATTATAAAATTGGCAAACAATACAATTTTAAGTCTGTCCGTTGACATAATTCCTAACAACTTTCAAAGTATTAGCTTTGTATTGTAATTATTAAATTATTCTATAGATATAACTAAACCCATCGCAATTCACAGACCTTCTAAGGCTGCTTGGGTATTTATACCTTTATACGGGGGTATTTCGTCCTCTATATGTGATCTGTTTCAAACCATATAAACGTAGCTACAGTTAATAAACTTTAAAGTTTAGGAAAACCTAAGCTCATTCAAAACTAGTTGTTGAATCAATAACTTTGATTTTTTTAAATACAAATTACGATTTAAGAATAAAGTATATTAATTCTTCTTCTTCTTTTCCTTTAAAAAATATCATAAAAATGCTACGGTCGAATGATTAACGCGCCAGAGTTCCAACTACTAAAACAAATTTTGTTTTACCAAGTATATTGTTTGAACACCAAGTAGGAGTTCTTTTGGAAAGATGGGAACGTTAATAAGTTCAATAAATGATTATAGATTATTTAAATTACTAACTTTCTAAATTGTTAAGTTTTATAAAAGTAAATATTTATATCTACTAAATAAATAACACAAAATATGACTCACTCAGTTTGGAAACTCCAGAAAAGACAGACATCTGAAATGAAAACGAAAAGAAACAAATTAGCGTCAATAATAATATTAATATTTTAAGGGCTGTAAATTTAGATCATTTTATATAATGATACAGATATAACTAATGACCTGTAAATGATTTAAGTTATAACGGTGTAAATATTGTATTTTGGAATAGTTCCTTTAAAAAAAAAAAGGAAAAATAATAATAAAGTTCGGATACATTAACTAACACAATAGGTAATACATGTTATCCGTATTGAAGTGTCATTATCGATTTATCCAGTTCATCTCTATGGAATTGTAGATAATTAAATTGCATGCATGGCATGTACGAAACACACATTGCATGTTATCTGTGACGTCACGAGTCCGCTATTGTTGATATTGGTTACTTGTAGGTCTTTAAATATGTACACCTTATCTTTTATCATTGATTTATATTCTATTAGATATGCAACATGACAGAAAATTCAAAACCAATATTTTATCATTTTAAATTAAAATTGTTTATGGTAATTTGTATAAATTAATGTTAATCTAAAATGGTGGTAAAAAGCAGTTAACTAAACTAATTTTCTCAAGAACGATTTTTAACTTACATAATTTTGAAAACAGTTTTGTCATTACTATTTTCGTTTTAACCGTCTATACAATTCAAGTTCTAGATTCATCTACACTTTGGATTAGTTTTATGTATTTATTCAACCACCCTTTCTTTATAACATTAGGCTCTTTCCTACATCTTGATTGACTCCCATTCAAACCACAAATATGTCTAATTTTAAACGTTACATATTTGAAATATTAAGTACTCCTAAGTGCATCGTAGTGACCAATTAAAAATCTCAAACCAATATTGAGAAAATTAGTAATGAAAGGAAAAAGCATTCTGACAATTTATTTACTTTAACAAGTAACTACATCTAAATATTCTGGTAGCTAAGAAGTAGTTTTGTGATATTATGAACGTTAGAATCCCTCATAGGACTAAAGTATTTTCTGAGCATTTTTTTATCAACTCACGATAAGGCGGTGGTAAGACCAACTTCCAAAAATCGGTGGTTGACTTGAGTGGCGGTATCTTATAATAATGTTTACTCAAAACTGAACCAAGAATAGTAAATAACTGTAAACGTCTATGCAACTATTCCTGTTTTGAAAGATACTAACTTTTGGGGTGAATCTTAACTTTACAGGGAATTTACTGTAAGATACATTACCCTCAAATAGTGTGATTTTCGGCATATGTTGTGATATTATGACCGTTAGAATCCCAAAACAAAAGTATTTTCTGAGCAGTTATTTTATCAACTCACGATAAGGCGGTGGTAAGACCAACTTCCAAAAATCGGTGGTTGACTTGAGTGGCGGTATCTTATAATAATGTTAACTCAAAACAGAACCAAGAATAGTAAATAACTGTAAACGTCTATGCAACTATTCCTGTTTTGAAAGATACTAACTTTGGGAGTGAATCTTAACTTAAAGGGAATTTACTGTAAGATACATTACCCTCAACTAGTGTGATTTTTGGCATATGTTGTGATATGACCGTTAGAATCCCATTTAGAACAAAAGTAAATATTTTCTGAGCAGTATTTATTTCGTCAACTCATGGTAAGCGGTGGGAGGGCCTACTTGCAATAAACGGTGGTTGACTGAGTGGCGGTTTCTTGTATTAATGTTACCTCAAAACAGAACCAAGAATGAAACCAACAACAGTAAACTCTGTGAGAGTCTATGTGAGTATTATTCTTTTGAAATTTTTTTAAATTATATATATAGAGGTTTGGCAAAATGCTATTATGCACTCGTCCCAAGGTCGGACTCTCCGAATGGCCTACCGACTAAAACCTTCCTCTTTCCCAGGCATTATTCCACTCCGATACCGCTCTCGCATTTCATCAGAGTCGTGCCTGCTTTTGTCTTGTTTAGGTCTCCTATTCTGCTATTGTTATGGTTCTAGCCAACGTTCCTCCTTCTTACATCGCAATACAGCCTCGATATACCTTGATATTGCTTCCCATTTCTCACTGGATGTTAACATCATCTGCATAATTGACTCGGTTGTTAGGTCTCCTACCTTGTTCTTGATATCTCTCCGCTGTTGAGAAAAACGCTCACAATCAAAATGCGTGTGTTTCACGTCATCTCTGGCGTCTGGACATCTTATGCAGTTAGCTGATGTCGCCTTCCCCATCTTTTCCAGGTCACGAGCGAAAGTATCCGTGACCTGTCGGAAACTGAGAGGTGAAAAAATTCACCTCCTCATGTATTTGATTTAACCACTCTTTGACATCTTTTATAAGGGTTGCTGTCCACCGTCCCTGAAATTCCCTGTCCCAGCGGTGCTGCCACATGGTCAAAGGGTTCTCCCTTGCTCTTGTGCGAGCCTCTTGCTTGCTCATCATTCTATTGAGCTCATAAATGGTCTTCCGCTCCTGTGCTAGCAGATCTATTGGGATGAGACCAGCCACCACCAGGATTGCCGGCTCGGACACTGTACGGTAAGCACTGGTGATTCTCAGCGCTCCAATTCTCTGTATCGAGGTCAGCCTACATAGGTATTTCTTAGTTCTGATGGCGTCAGCCCATATTTCAGCCCTGTAGAGTAATCTTCTTTTGAAAATTACTAATATAGTGAGTGAATTCTAAACTTTAAAGTAAATTTATCGTTAGATATACTATCCTCAACTTCTGTTCAATTTTATATGTTAAATTAACAAATGCGTGATTTTCTTGTTGAAGTATATTTAAAAATATTTTCGTTTTAACAGCTGAGATAAAACAATTTGTTTTAGTAATTATATAAAACTGCCCTGCTTTAATGAGAGAACTTGTAAACAAATTTCAAAATTTGAAATTGTGTAAAGTCGTAATGCTTTTTATATCAAAACAAATGCACAGTTTCGCCTTAACTTTTCCTTCTCGAATTTATAATTCGAACAAAATTATGTTAATACGATTAAATTGAAGACCAAAACGAACTATTTAAAAATATTTCTCATTTTAAATTCACCCTATTGGATTAGACTTAAATTATTTGATACTCACTATTCGCCTTGATGTCGATTTGAAACAACCTGTACCCAAAAAGTTCTTTTTGATTTATGTGTAGCGTCCTTACAGCCAAAATGAGCAGTTTTATAAAATTGTATGTATTTTAGTCACACTAAGTTTTTATTCTCTTACTTTTGATAATTCAACATTTGCACCTATAGATAATTTAAACACAAATATTCAGATTTCTAAAACCAGTTTTAACAATATATCGTAGTTAGCTCAGAAAGTAGAGGCTTACTAAAGCTTTTCCTTTATCAAATATTCCTAAATATAAAGAAAGTCTTGGTATTGTGAACAAAATAGATTGTAAAGTGTTACCTAATTATTATCTCATAATGAATGGTCGAAATTCATTTTGTAAAGTTATCTCTTAATTAGTTCAATCATTCAACGCTGGAACAGAGAGGTTTCAAACAAATCTGAAATTATCAGTTTGTAATAAAAAATATTTAACTATTTTTAAACAGATTTACTTAAACTAAATTTATACTTAGTGATTGTTTAAGTATGTAAATGGTTTTATAATACAGAACTCAAAGGTACTTGAAGGCAGAAAGAAATGTGGATCTACAGATTTTAAAAATTACACTTTTTTGTAAGTTAGAAATTTTTATTCACCATCCTAGATGCGCCATATTGAATAAAATTTTATTTTTCAATAGAAAATTGGACATGACTTTCTTATAAAATTTTACAAGGAAACTATGGTGACTAATTGTATTAGCTATAAAACAGAGTAAAATGCGCGGTCGAAATTTTTCTATTATTTTTTTTCCTGTAGAGTACATCCAATAACAAACTTTAAACAGTTCTAATAAAGAGATAATAACAATAACTAATAATTAGATACACAACTACAAATAAATGTCAACTGTTATTATTCACTATAAATATTTAAAAAATCAATTTTAAAATTTTTATGTTTTCGATACATTACTTATACAATAAATTTTGAAAGCATACTTTACAATAAATGTTCAAAGTGCTTCCCCTCTACAGATTGTCAATGCGCTTACCTCAAGGAATATCAGTTTATGAAAGTAGGCCTTGTTTACATCAGCTGTTTGCATTACGTTACAACAATGCAGCTTATTAACTACTCATTTCGCCTGTAAAATTAAGTTGTAGTGCTTTAAAGTTATTTTCTAGTTTGTTATTGAATGTATTCTGCAGGAAACACACAATATAAAAGTTTCGATGCGCATTTTACCCCATGTCCTACTAACGCGGTTTTTCCGTCATTTCAACTTTGAATACTTATAACTAAAAAACGAAGCCATTTATGGAAAATCAATTTCACCATCGTTTTCTTTGTCTAATTATACATGAAAATCATGTATCACATGTCTACTTTCCTATTTAAAAAAATGAAATTTAATTCAATATGGTGGATCCAAGATGGCGGACAAAAATTTGTAACCTACAAAAAAGTATAATTTTTAAACTACGTAGATCCACCTTTGTTTTTGCCTTCAAGTATCTCTCAGTTATGCAATATAAAGACGGTTTCGTATTTAAAAATCACCCTGTATAATATAACCTAAAGTTGAACATGTTTCTTACACCCTACACTCCGCAAAGTGTGCACCGGAATTGCAAAATTTTAAAGTTCCCCAAAAAGCTTCAACCTGAGATTGTGGATTTACCTAAATAAATAATATGTATTCATATCCCAAAACATTTTTGCATATAACTCATGATACACGAGGAATGTATGCAATCTCTATGTATTATTTAGTTGAAATATTGAGAGTTTTGATTTAGAATTCTATGAAATGTAACTATTGAATTATGTAGTTCTAAATTGAATACAGTTTGTTATTTTACGAAATTAGTTTAAAATCAAAGTGATAAATTCAATGGAGAAAAGAAAAAACAAATTGTTTTAAAATATTTTACAATTTTATTTAAACAAACTCTAACTTCTCCCCCCACCCCACCATAACTAAATTAATCGTTCAAAATATTATATTCCACCCAAACTCTTGAAATTTATTTTATTTAATAAGTTAATTTTTATAAAAGAAATACATTTTTTAGATGAAATCCCCTTTAAATCCTAACTTTAATTATATTTAAAACAACTTTTTTTTGGATCTTTGTTTTATGGATTTGTATTTTTTTTTTTTTTTTTTTTTTTTTTTTTTTTTTAACAATGTAACATGGAATCTTACGTTTTTCGAGTAATTAAAGAATAAATTTATATAAATAGCTCACAATTGTACATAACGATTTAAAAAAATGTTTTCGGATTCGCGTTTTTTTCATTTCTTTGCATTTTTTGAAAACATTTACCATAATAATGTTTTTTTTTTTTTACACCATCACAAAGTAGAGATTTCAACAAACAAAAAGCCCCACCGAATTTTTTTAAAAAGCAGATATTTTGACGCAATAATTTTCGATTGAAAATTAGGGTGCTTTTTCGATATTAAGTCAAAATAAGGTGAAAAAATAAATATTTTAAATCAAAAAAATTACAGTGTGTTTAGGACATAAAATGGTAAGTTTTCACCAAATTTCGTGAAAAAAAAAAGTTGTTTTTTTGTAAAAGATAAAAATAAAACACCAAAGATTTGGTTTTTTGAATTTTTCACATACATTTTAAGGTTATGTAAAAAAAGTGTAAATACAAAAGTTTTAGATCTTTTTATTACCTAAAACTTTGATATTTAACGTTTTTCCATAGGACTTGTAGTTTTGCCGGAAATCGAGATAAACCGTTTTCTACCCTTAAAAACTCACCCCTTTCCACTTCCCGACCTCGGATTGCCCATAAATTATTTTTCCTTTCATTTTTGTTATATTCTCTTCCTTTTTCAATGGGTTTCATCCTACTATTATTATTTTTTTTTTTTTTTTGTTTCAAAAATTTTCGACCCTGGTCTATATTTACTCAAGCTTTAATAAGTATTGAGTAAAGGCTATATCACTTTTTCAATAGGATTAGTTGCATTATCCTCTCACAGCTATTTTTTCTCGTTCTATTTGAATCTAAGAGTTTCATTCTGTTCTGTTTTATTTCTTTAAAGTTAACATTAATAAAATAATAAAATTTGTAAAATGGGTGTTTTATGTGCAGCTGAATACTAACCAACCCCGTCTACTTCCACTCAAACCAGTCACCGTTTCTTTATTATGGGCCTTCCCTCCACCATAACAAATCTTTGAAAGAACTAAATTGCGCAGAATAAACCTTTGACCTTAGGTTAGGTTAGGTAAGGTTAAGTTATCGCTCTTGATCAGAAAAACAAACTAAAAGTATTGGTTACTATATCCCCTTCCCACCGCTTCGAGACGGAAACAGTTAGATTAGGTTAGGTTACGTTAGGTTAGGTTAGGTTAGGTTGATCAGAAAAACAAACTAAAAGTATTGGTTATTATATCCCCTTCACACCACTTCGAGACGGAAACAGTTAGATTAGGTTAGGTTACGTTAGGTTAGGTTAGGTTAGGTTAGGTTAGGTTAGGTTAGGTTAGGTTAGGTTAGGTTAGGTTAAGTTAGGTGAGGTTAGGTTAGGTTAGGTTGATCAGAAAAACAAACTAAAAGTATTGGTCACTATATCCCCTTCCCACCGCTTCGAGACGGAAACAGTTAGATTAGGTTAGGTTACGTTAGGTTAGGTTAGGTTAGGTTAGGTTAGGTTAGGTTAGGTTAGGTTAAGTTAGGTGAGGTTAGGTTAGGTTAGGTTGATCAGAAAAACAAACTAAAAGTATTGGTCACTATATCCCCTTCCCACCGCTTCGAGACGGAAACAGTTAGATTAGGTTAGGTTTCGTTAGGTTAGGTTAGGTTACGTTAGGTTAGGTTAGGTTAGGTAAGGTTAGGTTGATCAGAAAAACAAACTAAAAGTATTGGTCCCTATATCCCCTTCCCACCGCTTCGAAACGGAAACAGTTATTCGAAAAAAATATAATTAACTGATACCTAGTCTTTGGAAAGTAATATGTCACAATCGTATCGTAAAACATCAAATCATTATTATTTCTAACACATAGCAGCTGTTAAATGTAACTCGGTGACGATACGTTTTATCGATATTTTAAAAATTATCAGTTTATTTTTACTGGAATATAGAAATCAGACACATACAAATTTACACCACATTTTAACTCAGATGATAAATATACATATACGTAACGTTTTATTAAATCCAAAATTGTTACAATCGCGGGACGCTAAACGGAAATGAACACTTTATACTTTTAATAAATGTAATAAAAAACATTAATTATATGTATTGGATTATTGTTTATTATTTATTGAGATTAAAAATATACTCTGATAGTTTACCTAAAGTTTCTTCTTCTTTTCAAATTTTTTTGTATGTATGTACGGGTGAGGAAGTGTGAGAAAGTATTTACATACATATATACGTAGGCGCGTGACGGGACGTAGACGTGATGCGTTACGGGACTAAAGAGCGTGATACGTTGCATTTTTTGATTACGACTAATAGGATCTTTTACTCGATACAAAATGTATAGTGCTATAACGTGCGAAAAGAAGTTTTCACCAATACTGTTTTTAAATATTAGTTTTGTTTTTGATTTTTTCAATATAAGACATACAAATTCTCGTGTTTATAAATTTAGCACAACAAACCTTCAAATCCACCGCGATCCTTTAAGCGATATTCATCAAAATCTAATCAATTAATAGGATCATAACACCATATTAAAATAGTCACAGACTATTCCTCAAATAATTATCGTGAATCACGTTTAATCTCGCACTATTTTCAACACCAATTCTTAAGTAATCATTATATAAATCAATACACGTTGATTTTAAAATGTTGTTGAATTCCTAATTTACACCGACAAACGATTAAACAACGAAAATGAAATATTGAAATTTCGGTAAAAACGTAACACATACAAATATTATTTTCGTAATCTGCATCATATCACAAGAAAATCAAGGCCAAGAACCACTTAGCTACGACAATATTAAGCATTCAGATTACCTTTAAATGTAAAGATGGTTAAACAAAATTAAAAGCTATATTTTGACAGGTTGGTTAGTAAAGTTTTTAAATTGGTTAATATCTTTGTTAAGAAGTAGTTAGTTGTTCATGCTGATGTGAGATAGACATAAGATGTGGCTACGAAACAATTTGTATGTACATTTATATTATTTATAATAATGTAGAAAAATCTATAATACGAATAATTTATTTGTTTTTTGGCTAATACAATTAAATACATATACGTCATAAATTAATTAGTTAAATCCCTATAACCATAAACATGTATTTAGGTGAACTTTATGCATTTACCTTTCATTCCAAAAGATAACAGCCAATGTCTTCTACATTGGGAATTCTACAGAGGGACTGGAGCCCCCTCTTAACCATCTTCACATTTAAAACTAATCTGAACACTTAATATTATCGTAGCTAAGTGGTTCTTGAGCTTGATTTTCTTGTGATATGATGCAGATTACGAAAATAATATTTGGATGACTATATACTTCGAATTGTACAAAGTTGTTCTGACTGCACCTATAGGCCAGTTGGTGACTATTAACTAGAACTTGGAGCGGCCGACCGACGGCTAATTGGGATGGTGATGTTCGATCAACCGTACAAGCTCTCAGTCGCCACGAACCTTTGAGGCTGCTATACATTATAATAGACAGACAAATATACCAAATAATGGTGTCCTCCTGATTGCGAACAGTCCTGATTGCGAACAGTCCAGACTGCGAACATGTTTGGGTTTACGAGGGGGAGGGGGTCGTCTGGGGGTGGGGAGGATTCCTGATTGCGAACACATTTTGAGAGGTCGGGGTTTTCAACCCATTCGTTGAATCCCAGGCCGGTATTATATATTAACAGAATGATTTGGCCAGAATCACAAATCAATTCTGGTAATATACATACGGAGATTACATTTGTTAAACGTTGTTGGAAGATAGAAGAATTATAGGAAATCGACCGAGTTTTTGGCAACATAGACAGGTTTTGCAAGTCAAAGATATGTATATTTTTGTATATTTATGTATATAGAAGTATACTTTTTGTATATTTTCGATTTTAAATTCCATAAAATGAAATTTTGGACTATAGAAAAATCATAGTATTTCCAGTATTGAAATATTTGCAGAGACCTGTCAAACCCTTGTCAGGTAGCAGTAATCCCTAGTGTCCGCAATTGACTCAACCATTTTTACAGATTCCAAATATGTGTTCGCAGTCTGGACGACTCATGTTCAGGTAGTCCTCGGCATTTTTGAGGTGTTCGCAGTCTGGACGATTTTACCCTTGTTCGCAATCTGGACTGTTCGCAATTAATACTCAACCCCAAATAATGACGCTGAGGAGTAAAAATTCTACAGAAAATTTTCCACGCTACGTCATAACTTTCTTCACTGTAAAATTTTTTTTAAAAATTAAAACATCCAAAATTGAAATAACAAACTATTTTATTGAAAATGTTCTTACATAAATGTAAAATTTACCTATTAAAGAAACAATAAATCGTAAAATAATCAAACTTGCTGCTGGAGAACATATTTTAATTTCCTTCTCCTTGCATCTTGTTAAAGGAAGGATATTTATTAATTATAACCTTAAACATTCACTCTTAGTATCATGTCGCATATTTAAGAAACGTTGTTTATTTGCATGAACTTTGTCATTATATACGTTTAAGCATAATCACATTGTTGTAGAAATAAGGTCAAGCCTGAGTATGGAATTTAATAGTTAAGGTGTTAACCCAACATCGTATAGTAATTTAAAATTATATATTGACAAAACTAATTTATTTATCAAACTAAAATGTCATTAAACTAGTTTAGAAAAATTACTGGTTGTTAGGGTAAAATTGTTGTAATTATTGTTACGAGTTAACAAAATTGTAAAAAACTGTTATAAATGAAATTTATACTAATTATTATTATGAAAGTTATTTATTTCAGAGGGATTTTATAGTTGAATGAAATATATTTGATATCTAATCCACTTTATTGTAAACTATATCTATTAGTCCCAAGATAGAGCATGTTGAATATTATTGTGAAATATTCAATAATTCAAATGAGACTACTATCTTGTATCTCTTTCATTTAAGAATACACTATCGGTTTGCTCACCTTGTTTTTGACCGTAATGTTCCTAAAGTTGATTCTAATGAATCTCGTTGATAGTTCCCACCAATGGTCCTGGTCAACCGACAAGCAGAGCCTTCGGCTGTCACTGTTGGTCTCTTCAATAATGACTGGCCAATAGTCTTGGTCAGTTGACAAAGAGGGCCTCTCCAGTTATAACCAGTTCAATTATGACTGATCCCAATTTCAGGGCATGGTAGGCTTATATACCTTTCCAGGTTAGTGAACTAGACATTTTGTCTAGAGTCAGCTATTGCAACACTTTCTGATATATTACACAATGATAGGTTGAATTCTATGTATTGTATTGGTACTTAGAATAAAAATTATATTTGATAGTTTTTTTTATAATTTTACCTAACAATTATTTTTAACAACTACTCGTATCAAAAAACTTCTTTTTCTTCAAAATCTATTATTTACATTGCGTTTTTGAGCTTACTATTCGATATGTTAAATTTCAAATGAAATTAATCCATTTTATTTCAGTACTACCAAAAATAATCTGTAGATAAATTGGAAGCTATTTGTTTAAAAATATACATAAAAATTATGTTTTTTGAAAAAAATAAACATCAACTATTTGTATAAGATTTACTTAGTTTAATCAAAGTCATGTTCCAAATAATAATATTCCAGTGACACTTATCATTATCAAAAAATATCCAATAAAAACAATTTTTATATGAGATACAGAAAAATGTTTGATAAGAATCTAACGTCAGTTTTCATTCATTTTTCACATCCAAACTATTTTGTTTTAAACCCTAAAATATCCATTCTACAACACCCCACATCAAACGTGAAAATTTTAAAATTAAAATAAATTTCCAATATTATTTCTCAAACGCGTTTCAATGACAATGTCGCCATCTTCAGTGATGCACATGCTAATAATGAAACTATAACTAACCTAGTACTGTGCCACGCCTTATATTTATACAGAATCCTGAAAGAGGGCGTGGCCTAAATCTATTTTACACCTTTCTATATACTAAGGCATTATCAAATACTGTTTGTCATTATAAATAACCTATGTAAATAATACAATGAAATTATAACATTGAAGGTTAAAACGTGTGTATAAATTTAAGAGCGTTTCAACGCCAATATCGCCATCTTCAGTGTTGCATGTGTTAATATCAAACTATAACTAATCTAGTACTGTGCCACACCACGTATTTATATAAAATGGTGGAAGAGGGCGTGGCCTATTTTACAACTTTCTAATTAGTAAGGAGTTACCAATTTACTATACATCATTCTAAATAACCTATATAGCCTAAATAATAAAATGAGAAATTAATATTATGTGAACATTTTGAGTTAAAATCAACAATTTTTCTTAAATAATGAGTGAAAAATATTACCAACTGTTAAACGGTCAACCATCATTCCAAAACTTTTAAATTTCTCTCTAGTTGTTGAAAAAATGCATTAAATACATAAAATCTAACAAGATACTCTTATCTTTTTATTATTGTAAAGTAAAATCCATAAAATATTTTCCAAAATAATCGAAACTGTCTTTGAAATAAACATTAACAATAGAAAACTATGTAAAACAATTTGCATATCAACATAAAACGTCACGCTGCATAAATACATTTTAAAATAACAACATCCAATTATTAATATAAAATATCCATTATAAAAGTAAAACTTAATAAAATTGATTAACCGTTGACAAAAAGCAATAAAAGTAATCTAACGCTCTGCTACAAGACACAAAAAGGACAGTTTCATTTCCTTCTCCTTTAAACCATGTCAAAGCAAGGGTATTAATTATAAGCAAAGGAACACTTTAACTCTTAGCAACCTGTAACCTGTTTGTTATTAGTAAAACAATAAGCGTTGCGTAATTACATGAACTTTGTCATGTAATGTGAAAGCATAATTACATAAAGGTACGATAACATAACTTAAAATCTTCTCGACAAGGCTAGTGGCTAGAACTTGAACTTATTGTGTGAAAAATATTCCATTGCAATTATCATTGTAGAGGCACAAAAGTTAAGGGGTTGACCAAACATAGTGAGACCAGAAATATTTCAACAGCGAATTCTGGTTGTGAAAACTAGAATTACAATTACGGTAACTGGAAATGATGACCACATATTACTAGACAGAAAACTATGAAATTTGTATTATACATGTTTAAATAACATAAAGCTCTAGTAATACTTACTAAAAGCCTCTCGGGTAGTCTAGTGATTACAATTCTATTGTTTGACGAGTGAAGGACCACGTATTTAATCTTCCGTAAGGCCATGAACGTTAAGGTGTTAACCTAACATAATGGGGTAAGTAAAGATCTCAAACTTACAGCGAAATCTGTTAGCGAAGGTATGAATTACGGCGATGGAAACTCAAATTGCTTATAACACATTACTAGACTGAAAACCCATGAAATTTGTCCTATACATCTGCATAATCACATAAAAAGTGGAGTAATATTTATTACAAACCTCTCTGGTTGTCTCTTGGTTAGAACTTTGGTTTGGCGTGTAAAGTATCACTGATTTATCTCCAGTAGAGGTACAAACTTTACGGTGTTAACCTAACATAGTGGAGTTAGGAAATATTTCCGATTTACAGCGAAATCTGTTTGCGAAGGTTAGAAATACGGTGATGGGAACTCGCGGTGACAATTTAAAAAAAAATCATTGATTGCTTTATTAAATATGCATTTCATATTTTACATTTTCCCGCTACAAACATTATTCTAACCAAAAAAAAACTTCTTTTTTTTAACTGCATTGAATATTATGTTTTCATCTGGGAAGTAACAAAAGGGGAATATAATTTATGTAGATGTACATCATTTGGCGTTGAAGTCAAGATCTGTAGTGACAAATGTCTTGTCACCAAACAAACATTTACTGAATTTATAATTTTCTCTCTATACAAGGTGGTCCATTTTAACGAGTTTTATATTTCATATTGGTCTACGCCATGACAGAAACAACATTTTGAATATGTCTGTTTATTGTTTTAGGAGTCAATTATTTTTATAAAGGCGAAATCTTTTACGCGTTTTATCGCCGCCATATTATTTCTTCACCAAATTTACATACATGTTAATAATCAGAATAACTTATAGTTTTATTTGATACATCTACACATAATATTTCCAAAAACAAAAGAGTTTTGTCTCACCCCCCCCCCCCCCCCAGGGGTCATCTTTTGACAATATCTGACACTTTAAATTCTCCCTAACGCCAACATAGTAAATATTTCGTCAAATAAACATAGAAATTAGTAATTAGAATAACTTAAAGATTTATTTAAAAACTCCACGTTAAAGATTTTTATTTAATTATAATATTATCAAACCGATAGTTTTTCCCTTATCTACCCCCAAGGTCACTTTTTTATTCATGTTATATTTTTCCTTTGCGTGGAACAATACAAATAATAGTGCAAAGTTAGAACATAGGGTTTATCTTCTTGTCTGTATAGACTGCGACTTACAGACAGACAGGACGCGCGTGAAATTACAAGTTTCCTTGATTGCACCAACGGACCTTGAAAACACCTCTTAACTTGGCGAAATATACCTGTATACTAAATTTCAACAAAATCGTTCCACCCGTTTAGGCTGTAAGACACTGAACAAATAACAGATAACACACAGATCTTCCAAAACCATTTTTCGTGCGCACAGAGAAACCTCAAAACACTGTACACTTGTCGTGACTGGCGCCATTTACTCCAGTTTCCACTAATTTCCCTACTTTACAATAAGAAAGATCTGCAGTTGATATTCCAAGTAATACTGTGCATGTTAACGACCCAAAGATTGATTATACCAGCTGTTATTGACTCTACAGTTGTGGTTTCCTTCGTCCTGTTGACAGGACATTTGTCTTCTTCCTTAATACAGTCTGTTTTCTTTTCATAAGCAGTTACATTTATCAAATTTTTGTTTCTTGTTTTATATTTCCAATGAGCACGTTGGTCAATGGGTTAGGAGGCATTTAAATTTAGTGTGTTGGAATCAAATAACAAATGAGATATGAACAAAAAATTGTTTAAAATGGCAGCCATTTTGACATTTTTCAATTAGATTTTTTTAAATAGTTTTGTGATTCTATATGAACACACTTTAATCCCCTACACCGAATGTCATGTTCCTCATGTCTAAAATCAAACGCCCTAACCTAACCTAACCTAAATTAACCTACCTTGACCTATACTTTTCAATCTGCGTCTACAAGCCGGTTTATCATCTTCTACAAGTCCTTCAATCTGCTTCTAAATGTTGTTCAATTTCCCTCTAAAAGTCTTTCAATCTACCTCTACAAATAATTTAATCTGACTCTACAAGTCCTTCAATTTCCCTCTAAAAGTCTTTCAATCTACCTCTACAAATCCTTTAATCTAACTCTACAAGTCCTTCAATCAGCTTCTACAAGTCCTTCAATCTATTTGTATAAGCAAAAGTCAATCTGTCAGTCGCTACAGGTCCTCCAATCTGTCTCTAAATGACGTTCAATTTACCTCTACAAATCCTTCAATCTGCGTCTACGAGTCCTCAAATCTCCCGCTATAAGTCCATCAATATGCTTTATAAGCCCTTTCTGCTTGTAAAATCCTTCATTCTAACTTTTCAATCCTTCCTGAAGAATGAACGACCTTGAACTAGAAGGGTGAATAGTCTACAAATTAAGGTATCACCATGCTCGCACCTATCCTGATGTGACTGCACCGGAAGTACAAAATCTGAATTCCCTCAAGGAAATATTCAAGACCACAGAAAAGAAAATCAAAACAATAGGAGGTCTAATGAATGATTGAGAAAGAAAATTATGATGTCGGAATACAAAGACTTTATTCAAAGTGATAAGTACTACTTGCATAATGTAGATTAGAAAGACTTGTATGGTGGGTTAAGAAATAAGAGTTCATTATTTTCAGAAAATATACGTTTTAGGTCTGCAAGTCCTAAAGTCTTTTAAAATTATTATATCATCTGTTTATTATTTTCTAGTGCCTTACAAACAAAACGGGTAAACGGATTTTTACCAATTTTAGTTTGTGTATATAATGTTAATGATATCTCGAAGAGTTTCGTAAATATTCCTTAACCTATTATTTGCCTACACAATTTCAATTTCCTGAATTACCGTAACTATTTTGAATTAAATTTCAAATCGAGGACTAAAACAATCGATACTATATCTATTGATCGTTTACCTTCTTTTAAAATATCCTTTATAGATCAACTGTCTTAGATGAGTCATAACTTATTTCAATCAAGCTTTAGAAACAAATGAATATTATAAACCAAAAAATGTAACAAGCCACACGTAACAGGTATTTGTGATTTGAAATTAAATTACAAAAATACCCTGATCACCATCCATTGATATTTTCAAAATTTTACCTCAACTGTTATTACCTTTTGGGTTGGTTTTCTTAGATTGATTTTGAGGTTTAACCTTAACAATTTTAACAGAATGTAAGCTAAATATCTTGGACTGATTTTGATAAATTATAAATTATAACATAGCGTTCATTTTTCATTTTCACTTTGCGATATGTAGCTCTCAAAATGGCCTAATTGAGTTACGCATTCGTTTCCAGATTAAATGGTTTTGGGAATTATGTCTACCTGTATTATAACATAACCTAACATGAACTAACCTAACCTAACCTAACCTTACCTAACCTAACCTTAGCAAATCTAGCCTAATATAACCTCACCTAACCTAATCTAGGCCTAATCCAACCTAACCTTACCTCACCTAACCTAACCTAACATCACCTCCCCTAACCTAACCTAACCTAACCTAACCTAACCTAACCTAACCTTACCTAACCTTACCTAACCTAGCCTAACCTAACCTCACCTAACCTAATCTAATCGAACCTAACCTTAACTCACCTAATCTAATCCAACCTAACCCTACTTAACCCTACCTAACCTAACCTAACCTAATGTCAGGGCAGGATCAATTATAAAATACATAAAATTATTAAAAATCAAGGGTAACAATTTCGTTTCATTTTTAATGAATTGTGAATATTATTAACCAAAACCCATGGCTGCTGCAAAGCCCACTAGGGTTTAACCGACATCAATAAATTAAAGATATATATAAATACAATATTCAGAAACCTGGGAAACTATTTTTTTAAAAAAAACGTACCCTACTGTGACCACTTGATTTACCAATACAGTTTAACTTTAACATATCCTACAAGCCGCAAGAAACCAAATTTTAGGAATTACGTTTAGAAAATCCACTTGTGTTATATTGAATTTTATGGCTGGGTAAGTACCATGATAGTTCCCATCAGCTTCATTTATTATTATTTGTATAAATTTAACATGTTTGTTTTATTTTTTTTACTGATATCATTTATTGACGTAGAATAGATTTATTCAGTTGGTATTTCATTTTCCAAATGTAAAAAAGATTGTGCAATCATTTTGCGCAGTTTATTAGTCAAGCGAATTCACTCTACTTTTCCACACCACGAAGGTTTATAACAATGATATTAAACAATAGACTAGTGCACTATTAATAATCCCCTACCGCAGTGCATACAATAAGGCCCCACAGCGACATGTTATCAGTTGGTATTTAATGTACGGTAATTGCTGATAAGCCTGAGTAACTTGGTCTTATCAGTGAATTATATTATCAGTGTGGGGATAGTTAAACAAATTTATCTGTCAACATTTTATCTAGAAAAACGTGAGATTGTGTATCGGTAATTACAATAATATTTAGTAACTGCACGAATAGGTCAGATATGATCGTAAATATTTAAATTGTTCGCAATGAATCTAATAAAAGGTAGACAAACTTTATCACTTGTTCATCCACAAAACCAAAATAATAAAAAGAAATCTTTATCAAACCATTGTTGTTGTTTATAATTTAATGTTACAACAGTAGGTACATGATGGAATTCCATGATAATGGAAATAATGAGATGATTATTTAATTCCACAAAACAATTTTTGTGGAATTAAATAATCATCTCATTATTTCCATTGTTGTTGTTGTTTCCAATGGCATACTATGTGAGAATCAACCCATGAGTCTCCTGGCATCCCAGTATAATTTAGGAAAATTCTTCGAAATCTGGTGCTCAGAACCAAGCCTGGGGCACCTCAAAAGATGTTCCCTATTCATTGGCTCCCCCGTTTGTCGGCACAACACACAAAGATCGGATTCTAGGACATGGATCCTCTTCAAGTGGGCCGCCAAACAATCATGTCCCGTGCCAAGGCGTAGATATGCAACAGCCTCTTTCCTATGCTTGTTCTTGTTGTGTTGCCATTCGTTCTCTATGCACTTCCACTTCCTCTCACTTCCCAAGGCTCGTGCTTCCTCCAGAAATTCCTCTTGTGTTCCATTGCTTATTAGTCTTCTAGCTGAATCTAAGTACAAGGATTTGTTCCAATGAAGCAGATTAGATCCCTTCTTAGCAAGGACATTCCCCATTACTCCAACGTGAGAAGGCACCCACTGGAAATGGATCGTCTTTCCCAGTCTTTCCATCTGTCTGATAGCAACTCTTGCTTCATCTTTACCAAATATATCAATAAAAAAGTAAAAATAAACATGGATGACGACTTTGGAAAATAGTATATTTCATTACTAGTACAGAAAGTGACATTTTAAGGTGGATAATCATTCGATCAACCACAGAAAAGATAATTACGGTACGAGTTATGATCGATACTCTTCGTTATGATGAAAAAAAAAGAAAAAAGAAACAAACAAATGAAAAAAAATAGGACTAAGCAAAATAAAAACTAGTTTATCTCATCAAACATAAATGACTTACAGAGTTAAACAAAATAAAAAACTTACAATTTAAAATTTCAGATTGATGATTATGGTACAATTTTGATTTTTAAAAGTTTTTTCTGAAGTCCCTGTAATGTTACCACATTTGTAGTGGTCTTGTTTGTATTATCCATTTTTTGGACTTTTGTTGTTCTACGAAAATGTTAACTTTATCAGACAAACACGATAAAACTTCGTCTATTATTTGTTTTGGTTTAACACTTTCAACTCTGCACCACTCCTCTTCATATCTATCGCGAGATTTCTCTGGTAGTAGGTGTAAATGATACGTCTGAAGCTTTCTTCAATAACTTATCCGGTATAAGAGAAACATATTCAACAGTCATTTTCAAACACGTAAATATAACAGTCAAATTTGTCTATTTGTTTTGACAATTCTATCGTTAATAATTGATCAGCTAATTTTTAAATGCAAAAATGAATTGTAAAGAAACATTACTGCTCCTGGTTGGCAAACAGGAAACTAAATTAGAGCAATGGAAAGTCAGCTGATCCTTTTTCTTTGCTTTAAATTTGATATTTGGACACGATTACTTTCGCTCTTCTCAACTGATTTTTATGCAGTTGGTGAAAGTTCATTATATTTTTGGCCAATTATTTATTAACCAAATTATATTTTTGCTTCGATTTTTCACACGAATTTGGGTCTTCAAATTTACCGGGGGAAAATGAACGAAATCGGTAGACAATTATAAACAGTGTTTTGTTATAACATTATAACCTCTTTCCTAACTGTTACGAGACTTTGTTTACACTTCTAACGCGTCTTCAAAGTTCTCGCATTAGTGATACATTATTAAAACACAAAAACGGTGAACACATTATTTGTAAATCACGAGACATGACACATAAGTTCAAAACCGTATAACTATCCAAGGACGACTTAGAGCAGGCCGAAAGATTCCAATTTATTTTTCAATTCCAATTTTTGTCAATATAATTGAAGGATGTAAACCGCCTCGTGTGATTTTACCTTTACAGTATGTATTTTAATTTTATTATTATACATTTTTCGGACATTTGCCATCATTAGTGTGTTAAAAATCAAAACACGACGTTTCGGGAATAAGAATCTATTCCCGTTATCAAGTGACTAAAAACTAAAGAAACATGAAACTAGAAACTAAGCCTATGTGAGAAGTAAAATTACATAAGAATACCACCAACCTTAATATCTAAGCACGCATCTCAGAGCTAAAACTGAAAAGTCAAAAAACACAATCACGGTAACACACCCAATGATTTTTAACACACAAATGATGGCAAATGTCCGAAAAATGTATAAAATTGAACTTCCATCATTAACAAATAACTTCAAACAGAGAATGTATTTTAAGTTTCTACATTTCAAATAATTCTCGTTTGTTACAGAATGCGTGCTGAGTCTCTCCCTAACTTCAGTAAGAATAGAAAACCACACAGTTAGAGGCAATACTTCAATACTGGAATGTAAGTTCGATCTACAAGGAGAGACGCTGTACTCTGTCAAGTGGTACAAGGATGGCAACGAGTTCTTCCGATACCTACCGCGAGACACGCCGCCTATACAGGTGTTCCCTCTTATTGGAGTTGACGTAGATGTAAGTAATCATTTCTATATGTTTACATGTGTTTTGGAGGAGTGGCTCGGTTGGTTCAGGCGTTTATTTAGCTTGCAACAGTTTGGAGATGTTAACTGACAAAGGTTCGAGGAAGTTTACTGGCGTTGCTTATTTTCGTAAGTTGTAATAATAACCTATTATTACTTTATTAGTCATGGTATAGCCATTAAGTACAGATTATCACGACCGCCAAGAAATTTCCAAATGAAAAACAGAATAAACAATTATATTGAGTTTTTAAATTCTTTAAATGTCAGTCATTTGCCACCACATAAGTTAGTATTGAAACTAAACGCCATTGTTCTACTAATCAGAAATTTGAATACTTCAAAATGATTAGTCAATGGTACAAGAATGTGAGTTCAAGCTATGCATCGAAATGCAATTGTTTGCGAAGTTTTAATCAAAACGAATTTTGATTCCGCGTATAAATTTGACTCATTCAGGTGCTATTTTACCATTTGATTTCCAAAGAACTCAGTTTCCAATTAGTCATGCATTTGCTATGACAATAAATAAGTCCCAATGTCAAACTTTCAATAAAGTTGGAATTTTGTTACATCAACCAGTTTTCACACATGGACAACTCTATGTTGCCGAAAGTCGTGTACGTTCTTTCAGTGGATTAACATTTTATATTTCAGAACACAGGGGTCAATGGCAATTGGACAAAGATAAAAGAGGGTTCACAAAAAATATTGTGTATACGGAAATTTTAAATATCTAATACAATTTGCTTAGTACAACATTTAAATCATTCAATATTAAATGTTGAGCTTGACTTATGAGAAAAATTATACAGTATAACAAACACACAGAACACAATTCTCATAAAAAATACGCCTACGTATCAGACGCGTTTCAACGAGAAGGTCGTCTTCTTCAGTGATACACGAGCTACACCAATCGAACTATAACTATAGTATACATAGTTTAGTTATTAGTTATTAGTATAACTAATAGTTATAGTTTGATTGATGTAGCTCGTGTATCACTGAAGAGGACGACCTTGTCGTTGAAACGCGTCTGATACGTAAGCGTATTTTTTATGAGAATTGTGTTCTGTGTGTTTGTTATACTGTAAATCATTCAAGTTGATTTGTTTATAAAAATGTCGCTTACTGTTTTTTTTTCTTAACTTTACCAATATAAGTGATTTCATGTTACACATACTATATCTATCAATACAGTGAAAATAAACAAACAATAATCATATTGTTTTAATTAATTTTCAAACTGTTTAGTGACAAAATAAGTAAACAAATATTGTATAACAGTTATATGTAAATAAGGGTAATAAAATAAATTTTAAAAATAAAAAAAAACAAAAATTAAATTTTTAAACTAATTAGGTCCAGATCAACTGCATTTTTGGTCGAATTTCGACCACTAGGCGATCTCTAGTTATATTCAATTACTTACTCAGTTCAAGTATTAAGCCCATCAGGTCTTAGATGAGATTTTATACTGAAACTTATAAAGCAACAAGTATCGCCGACCAATGACTTCAAAGAAAAACTCCAAAAACAGTATTCCGGTCCTGATACATTTTTATTATTATTAGTCAAATAATTACAGATCTATTATTTTGACATTGAAATGTTTTTGAAACGGCAATTACGATTTTAACAAGCAACAATTTTTGAAGAATATCACAATGAAATAAAAATACTTTTTGCAGAATTTTAAATATGAAGTTTATCATTTATTTTTCTCACTCTCTTTTTAAATGAAAAAACTAAACAGAATATTGTTGATTAAGTCGAAAAATACAATTTAGATAATCGGTTCCCTGAACTGAAAATTAAACAAAAATATGTCCCATTTTTTTTATACTTTTTACAGAATATTGTATTGACTTTCTTTTATCTACGAATATTTAAAGACACAATATTGTAGCAATAAGAAAAGCAACAATACAACTGGTCATTTGTAATTTTAATTTGATTCCAATGATACAATAACGTCCAATATAAATTTGAATGTTGTCATACAACACTAGACGTCTAAAATATGCCAAGATTATTATTGTTTACTATTAGGCTCATTTCATTAAACAATGGGAACATAATACAGCAATAACTTCTTTCATTTTACGTAGATGTTAAGACGTAAAATATTGCAGCAATAAGTGAGGAAAGGTACACTGGCAAATTGTATTTTTTTCCCCCCAATGTGAACACTGAATGTTGTAATAAACCTGTAAAACCTTTAATATGTTAGAAGTCTAGAACAGGGGAAGTTAGTTATCGTTTAGAGTTAGGCCAAATGGGCTTTACAGGATGGGACAAAATACAGTATTAACTTTTACAAAACTTCGTGTATACTTACAGATATAAAATATTGCAGCAATAACTGAGGACATTTTACACGGGCAAATTGTAATTTTCTTTTTATTCCAATGCTAATAATAATGTCTAGTAAAACGCTGAATATTGTAATAAAATTATGGAATTTTATGGGGAGTCGAAAAGCCACACAAATTGTTTATTGCATATGAAATCTTTAGTTTAAAATGTGGTCTAACAAATAAGAAAAACCTGCTCTATCTGAATTGAAACGGTAAGAATGTTAATTAATTGAACGGAATTAATTGCTAAATTTAGTATTAAATATTTCTTAATTTACAGATTTTCGATTTTAAAATGAACGAACAGTCCTTATTCATACAGGGTGACTTTTTTTATGTGCTTCATTTTTAAAGAAACGATGATAACCTATAGTGTTTTCGCCTTTAAGAAATAATAATTAATTTAATTCCTGACAGAATGAAAATCTACTTCAATATTAAGTATTAAACTAATATTAACGAGTGTCTAGTTTTCGTTCATAATTACATAGATTGCATTTTCTTCGCTCGTCACGTAAAAGCGTCCTAAGCATTCCTAGTAATTAATTGAAAACAAGATTTTAATGATGGTTGTGAAGGTTATGCAAATTTCTAATTATATATGTTTAGTTCTAGCTTAGCGCACTGTAATCTCGATATAGTCAATTGGAGAAATTGTACTATATTTTAAAGGTATGTAGACAGTTTTGAGGTAATTAGTAATCAATTGAATCCAACAGCGGTTTTGTTTTAACGACTTAATATGTCTTAATAAATGGTGGAAAAAACATTGCACAAACTTTCTCACTCACCCATCATCTAAACTACTCATCACCGAAAATATCATTTCGAAAGTTGTCAATCGAAAATTGAAAATGAATTATGAACCGTCATTCTCCAAACATATATCTTCTATACTAATAAATCTGTAAGTGGGGAGGGGGGGTCTATGTTTGTCTTCTCAGAGATTTTAATGACGTTTGACGTCATAATATCCACTCAAAAGAAAGTTTTAACGTTTTCTGATATTTTAATTAGTAGTTGAACTATCACAATAAAAAAGTTTTTTATTTATTTTTCCCATAAGGAAAAGGCAGCCGTAAAGTCCAATTCGTTCGCGGTAATTACAGCAACAACTGGACCGATCTCAATGAAACTTAACAAGCAAATAGTAGTATTCTGAAGAAGGTTTTAGACTTTCTTTCATATTGACTTTAAAAATAAACTCGGTTATTAAAACCAAAAATATATATCTGTAGTAGTCAACGTTCGCACATGCTCAGTAAATAAATTACGAATAAGTCTGCAACTACTATCTGATTCTGTGATTGAACAAATATGTATTAAAGGAACATTTTATCTTTACAATTCAGTGCGAAAGTAACAAGGATTTTTCAAATCGTCTTTTTTCGATCTTTCAGACTGAGCAGATTATTAAACAATTGCATTATTGAAAAATGAAATGAAATGAAATATCTTTATTAGTCAACTATATACATATACATGTTCAGATTACAAAACTTTACAAACTTAAGACTAATAAAGTCTGACCCCGAGGTTTATAAAAAAAAACCTGTTTGGGGGTGATACACATGAAACTTAGAATCTATAAGACAAGAGCTAGAGATAGTGGTGGCGGCTGATCGGTTACATTTGATGATTCACCGAACTTTGTTAAAATATGTTCATCTCTCAACATGGAAGAAACAATAAAAGACAAAGGCTACTTATAATTAATACAGGACAAACAATTTTTTATATATATATATATAAATAATATTAATTATGCCAAAATAGAAAATATATACCTATCTTAGTTAACACAAAAAAAAAAAAATCTAAGTAATCTGTAAGCCTGATTACAGATTAATGTAAGTAATCTGTATTACTAAGTAATCTGTAAGCCTTACTTTTATTGATAAGTATTAATTCTACACTAATAACTGTTTTAGCGCTCAGAAAGCGTGAATAATAATATTGCAACAAACGAAATAAGTTACCATAGCAACCGATATTATAATATATATATTATGGTTAGTTACAACGGCTTTAACAGTTCAACACAACAATAGAGTGGGGTAGTGTAGAACTATATGTGTGTGTATTGTTCCTCTACCTCTGTCTGTTAGTAGCTGTCCTCTAGTTAATATATAGTATATATAAGAATACTACAAACACAATAAAAGGAAGTTTTGAAACACAATTTTGCCACACACTGTATATCAACACTTTTCCACTCTCTACGCTCGGCCCTCACAGATCTTGTACTCGGACTGGGTAAGTACCAAGATCGCCCCCATCAATTCTTATATAAAATCTAAAGACATAATCTCCAGTTATCTCTTGCCCCCAAGTAAAAACAATATCTTTGTAACCTGCACACTGCTCCCCTCCCAACATGTCCACCCACTTCCACCTTTGACACCTTCTGTTTCATTTAACTCTCACATATCACTCCTTTATCCTTATTGGATTTTACTTTACAGGAATGCAGTAAATTGTTAATTAAATTATATAAAGCCACAACTGAATAATATAAAGTTTTAATGAACATATCAGACCAACGTTTTATTGATATTATTAGAAGGTTGAACTTTTATTTGACATGCTAAATAGATATGCCACCACCATGGTACGATTTGAAGCTTAGAAGGCTCTAGTGCTGCCATCTAAGGGACCACTGGTGGCAACTTCAAGGACAATATGGCGTTTGGATGTTCCTATTCCTCCCACACTAACACATTCTGAACTTGAAACCACATATTCTACCACATATTGAAGCACCACATTATCTACTTCTGTTAATCTGTGTGTAGATATGTGTAAGTTATAATCCAAAATTGTTATAAACTTATATTGATTAATACTAAACTTATTCACCTTACACATACCTACATACAGATTCAAATTGCCTTGATACCAGCACGCCCCTTGATATCTTCAGATTAATCCGTGACTTCTGTTGTAGCGATATAGTCTAATCATGAGATGATTTGACAATGTTTTAATACTGTTAAGATTTTCTAATACACTTGACAGTGTGTTCCAGTAATGTTGGATTTTGTACATAAGTTTCTACGTAATTGTACTTCAGATTACAACTTCAGAGATCTTCCTATTTACTGTTACCTTTTCCAATCCATTAAACAAGGTAAACGTAATACTTTTATGAACACACTGTGGCGAACTTAAAGATTGAAATCAAACCCAATACCACAATTTAATAAAACAAACATTTCAGTAACATAGTTACCATCCATAGAGAATTTTTTTATAAAATTTATAGATTTAATGTTTGGGCAATACTCAACCACTGAGGATGGTAACTATGTTACTGAAATGTACATCAGGAAATAAAAGTTTGTTTTATTAAATTTGTGGTATTGGGTTTGATTAAGGTAAACATACATTATTTAAAAGTTTCAATAATAATTCGTATGACCATTGCAAACAATGTTTCCAACTAAATTGCTCCACTATTAGACTTTGTAAAACGTAAAACTTGGAGATATAACAGTGGTGTAATTAAGTGAGTGTTATAACTATAATATACGGACAACTTCTCAATCTTTGAGTGTTAACGTCTAACATTTTCGTTTTTGAAGATGTCTGTACTATTAAGATACAAATTGTGGCCAAAATATCGGTTTTACGGAATATTTTCAAAGGACGTTTATTGTCAAGACCAATGTTTTGTGTAATTTAAACATATAATAAATTAAAAATTCAAGTATAAAACATAAAATATTCACACTCAGCATTTTATGAGTCTTGATAAAAATCAAAAACCTCATATTTTTGGCGGAATTTCAAGATTTTCAATTACTTTTTTAAATTAACATATTTAGATTTGGTTAGATTTAGATTTTATTATAATAATAGTTTATATTATTATAATTCATAATAATATTATAATAATAAATATAATATTATAATAATAATTTATAAATAATTATAAATAAATTATAATAATAATTTATAATAATAATAATAAATATAATAATTATTATAATTATAATAATATAATATTAATAATTTATAATAAATATAATATAATAATAATTATAATAATAATAATAATATAATAATAATAATAATTTATAATATAATAATATTTATATACATAAATTATTAGAATTGAAAGAAGATCATTTCTCGTCATTTTATGCATCATTTGAATTTACATGGTTTTAAATGAATGTAGACATAATAATGACAGCGCCCAATAATTTAGCGATTCTGTAGTTTTTAAAAATTATTATTACTTAAACTTCCACTCAAGTCAACCACTGTTTATTTATAGTGGGTTCTCCTTCCGTTTTCAGTTTCTGCTTGGTTCTTAGTTGGATATTAAAAATTGATCTAAATGCCTAAATCTTACTAAAGTGCATCCATTCAGTTGTGTGTTTGACTAATCTCATGAAATAATGACTAAATATTTCTTATTATTGTTGGTTAGTTAGAATTTCATGAAATCCTGTTTAGTAGTTTATAAAATAATAGTACCGAAGGATTGAAACAAGATCCTTTCTCATCGTTTTTTGCTTTTTTTGAATTTACATGGTTTTCAATGAATTAATTTAGGATATAATAATGTCCGCCCATAATGAGGTGATTCCATAGTTTTTTTTATTATTACTTAAACTTCCACTCAAGCCACCACGGTTTATTCATAGTAGTCCCTCCATCCCCCATACCGCAGGTTGGGAGGAACCAAACTTTACAGAAAAACCTTAGCTGGGATTCAAACCACAACCTTCGGCATCAATCCTTGATCAAAGGGTTGCCGCCTTTAGCCCCTCAGCCACTAAGATACTTACCCTATATATAGTCAATTTCATAAAATTATTTCTATGCTTAAGTCAGATTGTCTAATCTACCCCTGGTAAAAATGAACAAGATTACATATTTATCACCCATTCAGTCAACAATATCAACATTGGATGTACATCTAAATTTCAAGAAACTTTAACTGCCAAATGAACAAAAACAACATTTTCTAACATGAATATTTTATTCCTTCAAGATGAGTTTCAATTATTTAGTTATCATCTTCAATTGCTACATGTGTACAAACAACAACAAAGAGGTTAAACAAATCCACTCCCTACCAACAATGAGTATCTTCTTTGTTCTTTGATATCTCATATCTTTCTATGATGTAGTTAAAAACAAAGCAAAGCAACTCGATATACACAGCTAACGGTTAAGAAATATGATATTGATTTGGAAGTTGTACTGAAAACGTAACTCTGATATCAAAACCTTGTCTTTGTGTCGTGTGATATCTTAAGGAGGTTTTGTGTTTCTATAAATAAATAAAACGGATAACTAAAGAATGGTGAGAACGGTTTTTTTTTGGAAGGAAAAATGGAAAGATCTTTATGACTTTTGGATGGTGGGCGGCCCCTTTACGACTTTCGGGTGGTGGGCGGCCTCCCTACCCCGGTAAAACCAAAACCTTCCATCCTCTTCTTCCTCCTCTGCGGGACCATTTTGCGACATTACTTCGCAGAGAAGAATTGCCTACCCCACAGGGTCATCCACCATCCCATCGACCGGTTGGTCGAACACCGAAACTGGAGCTCTATCTCCGCTCACCTTAGCTGTTTTCCTCGTTTGCCCATAATTCTATTAATGAAACTCTCTATTGCCTTCCATTTTTTCTCATCCTCTATTATAATTTCTATCATATTAGTCGGGGAAATAGGTGAACAAAACTGTGTTGATAGATCTTCCCTCTCCTGACTCCCCCTGCTGCAGTAAAAGATCGCATGCCCTGCCGTGTCTTCTTCCGCTCCGCAATCAAGACAGCTGGGATCTTCTGATCTTCTAAATCTATGAAGGTATGCCTGGAAGCTTCCATGCCCTGTTAATGCTTGAGAATGGTTGTTTAGAGAAGATTGTGTTTAACGGAACAAGATAATCTGTAGTGAGATTTTAATTTTTAATTTCTTCTTTAATGTGAAAGATGCTTTTCTATAATTTTATTAAACTTATTCTGATTTCCTTATATTTGTTTTAAGAACGTAATTAGTTTAAATAGAAAAGATTTGTGTAAAATCTGTCCTTCTGCCCATCACCTGTACCGGTTTTAGATTACCGAGGAAATGGTTAATGGTTGGTTAGCCTATCTTAGGTACATCGTTTTCTAAAATCAGGTCCGTGGATCCCTCGACAGTTGAAAAATAATGAATTAATCTAAACCCTGTCTAACCAACCACTAGTTGGAACCAGTTTTAAAATGCGAATGATAAGGAGATTTAATATATATATATTAAGCCTAATCCTACCCGATTTCAGGCCTTTGCAACATAAAGACGTATAAATAGTCAATTACTTTAACCCGTACTTATAGAGGTTAATCAGCCTCCGAGGGGGGGGGGAGACCAAATGAGACTTGAACTTCAGAAAATTAACCAGACATTATAATTACAAATCTTCATCATGAAACTGAAGACTAAACAAAGTAAAACCTCCCTTCATACTACTAATTTTACTAATTTACTAATTAACAATTAACATTTACTAATGTTACTAATTTACTACTTAACTGAAGACTGAACAAAGTAAAACCTCCCTTCATACTACTAATTTTCCTAATTTACTAATTAACAATTAACATTTACTAATTACATATATATTAAAAACTATTCAAATTTCAAGTATCGTAACTTGTGGACAAAGTTAATTTTTTAGAGTTTTTTATCTCTGCAATTTAATTCTTTCCACCCTGTAGTATGGCGGCGGGAGTGCCCATTAAAAACAAACGGTGGTTTGCTTGATTGTACATTGAAGTTACTTGAAATTCCACTATTTCTGAAATTTTGGATAACTCCTATAATTAAATTAAGAACAAATTAACATATTGGAACATGTTAAGAATGTTTAGTTTATTTAACGATCTCAAAGTTTGGATTTTAAACTCTTGTAAACAAGTTTAATATTTTTGTCATGGGATAATTTTACGTAATCAGACTACACCAACCAATTGAATTTAAAAGACTGACTATACCAAAGTGTTTTGGCTGAGGAGATTAAAGCGGCAATCCTTTGATCAACGATTATTACCGAAGGTTGTGGATCAAATTACACCTTACTCTTAGTTCTTCCTGTGCAGTTCGGTTCCTCCCAACCTGTGGTATGGCGGAGGGAAGTTTACGGAGTTGGTTAGTATCCAACTGCACATCAATTTTTTAAGTTTTATTTTTGTACATATATATATATATATATATATATATATATATATATTGAATAAAATTAGTGTTGACCAGTGTTAGGCGCTCTGAGAGGCTTAGACGTCCGCTACACTCTTAAGACTTAGTTTTTTTTACATCTGAAGACGCGAAATAATAAAATTGTTCGCGACACATCGTACTGTGTATAGTGTTTGTGCGTGTTATTGCTTATGATGTGAAATACTTAATTTCTATTTTTTTAGGTTTAATTTGATTATGGCACCTGGAGAACGTCTTTTTAATCAACCAGGTGGGTGAAATCCATTATACATTTTAAATATTGAATTTACCTAAAGAAGTACCACAGTAAGATATTGTGGTGCTGCAATATGTAGATAAAACAGTTATAGTTTTGTGGGTTCAAGTTCAGAATGCGCTAGCGTAGGAGAAATCGGAACATTCAAACGCCATACTGTCCTTGAGGATACCACCAGTGCTATTTTAGATAGCAGCACTAGAGTCTCTAATTTCTGAGTTTCAAATCGTACCATGGGGATGGCTTATCTATTAAGCATATAAAATAAAAGGTTCAACTAAACCCCTAATTATATCAGACAGAAATTTTATTCAAAGATGGACTGCAAAGTTATAATGGTCACCATTCCTGTTAAGTGAAATATAATAAGGATAAAGGTGTGATAAGTGAAAGTTGAATAAAACAGAAAGTGGAAAATGTTAGTTTAAGTTAGGTTAAAATGAATTGTACAGAATATACCTATTTTGGAATTTTTGTTTTAATTGAAATGTTAAGTAAAAAAACAATAGAATCGTTGCCATTTGGAAACTGTTATAATTATGTCGAAAAAAAACATTTAAACCATTTAAAACCATCTAAGTGTAAAATATTGATATAATGATACTTTTTCAAGATTTGGTACCATTATTTCCTAAACTATACAACCAATTTTCATGAAATCGTAACAGTCTTAGTATAGCCACCAACAATAATAAAAACTATCTAGCCAATATTTCTTCAGATATAAAAGTTATTTAAGTTAGTATGTAAATCGTTTACACTTTTTTTTAGCGGTGTTATTTAAATGATGATAAAATGAAAACTAGATTTCGTATTACTCTTATCAAGGCAATGTAAAAATCTCTGCTAAAATTGTAGAACGATATCTCTACCGGTTTTTGAGAAACGTTAACCAGAAAAAAACAAATTTAACATAGCGTACCAGGTCTCATCAATACTTTATGCAAACACGAAACTTCTACAAGATATCATATGACTCAAAGACAACCCGGGATACTTTCCTCAGACAACGTTCAAATCATCCCAACATTTCTTTCCTCTCAGCTTTGCCTATCACGTTTAATTGTTTACCGTGACTACAGAAGGATTTGAGATGTCAAAGGACAGCAGGTACGTTCACTTGATAGGAACTAAATGTCTTTTGTTGTTTTTGAAGATCGATTTTTTTTTTAACCTCTTTCTACAGGGAAGATGGTTGGTAAAAATAATCGGTGGCGCGTTCTTTGTGAATATGTATGTATTGAAGTCCACGAATAATGTCGTGTGTACAGTGCTCTAAAGCCCTCTTTGGAAGTGAAAGATTATTCAGTGAACTATAGACTAAGACAATTTAAAATAAATGTACACAATGGCAGATTGTTTTAGGCTATATCAAATATTTCAAAAATCTTTGATATTATAATACATTTAAATGAAATAGAAGTTCTTTTTTTTTCTTTCTTTATATAATTATATATATATATATATATATATAGGCCTATATATATATATAAACGAAAAATGGGTTTTTAGTTTTTTATATATAAAACTAAAACCCCATTTTTTAATAAATCTACAACAGTTAAGACTAACCTAAAACAAATGATTGAATTATGATAATAGTTAATAATAATATTACAATTAGTAACGCATAAAGGTAAAAATGAATTCCCTAACAGTTTCAAAATGGTGATATTTTTAATACGTATTTAAAAAAATTATAATTTATTCCCCATAGAATATCTATTAACAAAATAATTTTATTAGAATTTAATTTTCTATTTGTTTACTTTAAAATTACTCTTTGATAATATCTAATTTTAACAACCTCAATTTATATAATTAGAAAACATTTAAATTGGTATTAAAACACGAGTTTCCATTTTGATACGGTTAGGAAAACATTTATGTTACAATTCTGGACACTGAATCTAGAGCTAAAAATAAGAAAAAAAGTTTATATAAACATAGGTCCGTTTATTTATTTTCCGTCTGTTGGCCATGTATTTTTTTAAACAATAACTTTTGAAATTAGTTAGTTATGTTATGAGCTTAAATTTGGTATACATATTATTTATGCTATTTTTTATCAGTATATCAAGATATGAAGATTTACTTTGTAAATATTCAAAATGGCGACAGTTCAAATTTTTTAAGTCAAATATTTCGGAAATCATAAACTTTACAAGAGAAAAATATTTACATTTATAATAACAAATAAAATGGTTTTTTTGTTAATTTTCTGTTACTTAAAAATAACCAAGCTATCGTCAAAAATCCTAAAAGGAAAAAATTGGTAATTTTCAATAACACGTAAAACATTATGATAGGCCTACTAGTTATTCCTTATTTTACAGTATACTCATACTAAAAAGCAATATTTTTTTATCATCTAAAAAATTAGACTATACCTTGTTTAAAAATTAAACATTTTCTTTATTAAGCTTGCTAGCGAAATATTTCGCCCGGAATAAAATAATTTCGTGGACTTAAGATTGGCAATAACAACTAATCAACTATTAAGTTATTATTAATGGCCGACAGGTGGAAAATGAAGCGTTTCCACGCCTATGTTTATATAAACTCTTTTTATTAAGCTCTAGAATCAGGTCCCGAAATATACCAGTGCAATTTTGAATCACTCTGAATATTAAATAAGGTTAGGTTAGGTTAGGAGGGCGTGTATGATGTAGTCAATTATCTACAAATTATGATTTAATTTTGATGCTCTGAGTCGGTTAGGTTAGGTTATGTTAGGGGGCGTGTATGATGTAGTCAATTAACTACAAATTATGATTTAATTTTTATGCTCTGAGTCGGTTATATTTTAATATACAGAAAGTAAATTTAAAATAATTTCAATTTTCGTAAAAAGAGGAAAGTGTTTGTCTCCATAAAACAAGTTTGTATTTTAATTGTTTTAGAGATATTTGACATTATACATTATAAACGTCTGTCATTTTTATATCGTAAAAAAACTATTCTTGGTTTTCTGATATACTGATAAAAACATAAATAATGTGTATAACAAGTCTTCACTTAACATCCTATCTACTTCCACAGATATAAAGTTTTTGTAAAAAAAAAAAAAAGAAAAAAAAGTCCAACAGACTGTAAAGGAGTCGTTACCTAACCTCACCTAACCTAACCTAACCTAACCTAACCTAACCTAAACTAACCTAACCTAACCTAACCTAATCTAACCTAATCTAATCTAACCTAACCTAACCTAAACTAACCTAACCTAACCTAACCTAATCTAACCTAATCTAATCTAACCTAGCCTAACCTCACCTAACCTAACCTAACCTAACCTAACCTCACCTAACCTAACCTAACCTAACCTCACCTAACCTAACCTAACCTAACCTAACCTCACCTAACCTAACCTAACCTAACCTAACCTCACCTAACCTAACCTAACCTCACCTAACCTAACCTAACCTCACCTAACCTAACCTTTTCTTTTATTTTTAACTCTAAAATCAGCTACCGTTAACTTCGAATCATACTTTATAGAAAATAATACTTAAAATAAATAAACAATTAATTATCTTCACAACAAGAATATAAGAGATCTTGAAATCGTATTTACTTAATATAAAACCACTTGATAAAATGGAAGGGAATTCTTAATTAAAAGAAGCAAATAAAACTTGTGAATTAAGATTTCTCATTAGCTGAGTAATTCAAATACTTTAATTCAAAGTATACCTAATACGCTTCAGTGATTCTAGATGGCATTGTAAATATTTCCTTTAATATCTTATTTCAAGATGGCAGCTACGATGGAGATAACAGTTGAAATTCAAGTATTCTTTTTAATTATGTCTTTTAAGAAATTAAAAAGTTTTTAAAGTTTGTATTTGTCAGCTCATGAACACGTTATGACCCTGTTTGGGTTTAAAAGAAATTGATAAACGCTATCATGGTACTTACCCAGTCCCATCTTGCAATGTAACACAACCGGATCCTCTATATAAAGTGACATAAGTTAGTTATCTAAATTTTAAAATAGTGTATATCATCACATTCATACTACCTAACACACCCTAACCTAACCTAACCTAATCTAACCTAACCAAACGTAACCTAACCTAACCTAATCTAACATAACGGACTTATGTATGTATTTAAAATTCTTCTCTCGCTACGTTCTGGTAAAGTGTCTCGGCTCTAGTGGGCGTTGCAGTTATCCATACTTGAATGATTCTTCACTCGCTTCGCTCGTGTCGGTAACTTGGCCTTACCGGATGTCGTAACTACACAAACTATGGAGCTGTAGTATGGTGGGTTGGGTGCGAACGGAGACAGAGCAAAGTCACTCTGACTAAGGTTCAGAGGATGGCATGTCTGTGCACTACCGGAACCATGTTCACTAAACCAGCCGCCTCAATAGAAATATTACAAGGGCTTCCACGCCTTAACCTGTTTATAATGGTGGAAGCAAGAAAAGCAGCATACAGGCTGAGGTTCAGCGGTGTTCTGAGAAAGTCACATATGGGGGCCACCCGATTCTGAGTATGGGCACCGATGATATTCAAAACCTTTAAAGTTAAAGTTACACTCATGGGGACAAAAATCGAGTTCTAGAACATACAGAAAACCTGGTGTGGTACATCGATGGTTCCAAAACTACGGCAGGTACCGTCCAGCAGGTACCGTATGGTGACGGCGTATTGGGCTGAGACCAGGGTTGAAAAGATCGTATAACTCTATACAGGAGACTTTGAGGTAGGACTTTAAGAAAACTGTATCCACATATATACAGATAGTCAGGCTGCAATTAATGTACTACAATAAAATCTAGTATAGCATGGGAATGCCGAAAGAACCTAAATGTTTTTTTCCAGGAAAACCAGGTAACTTTGCACTAAGTGCCGGGGCATAAGTGAGTTGAAGATAACGAGAAGGCAAACAATCAAATTAAACGGGGCTCTACATTATAGTTTGCAGGACCTGGGACACCTGTTGGAATATCCGTGTGGCGAATATCCGATGACCATAAACACGAGGGTTCATTGAAAACACTAGCAAAGATGAAGAAGCCTTTAGGGGCATTCCTACATTTAATCATTACTTAATGACATTACTTCAGGTAGTCCTGAGTGGACAATAATGACGCAAGGTAGAAGACAACGCAGACAAAATACGGGACACTGTGGTCTGAGAGTGAACTTGCACAGGATGGGAGCTTATTATGTGTGTAGACTCTGCGGGAAGGGTGAGGAGACAACAAACCACATAATTATCAATTGTAAGGCCCTGACCAATAAGAGGCGAAATGTTTTTTGATTCCAAATTCCTGGGAAACTAACGTTGGAAGAGCTAGTTAGTGGATTACTTAAACTCGTAAGGGGAACAAATCTGCTAAGCTAGAATGAGGAGGCTTTAGTTGCAAAATAGGTCATCGTACTCTCCAGGGCTGTTTTTTTTTAAAAAAAACTCCAAATCAAATCGATCAATCAACTTTACGATCATCAAATTTCACTTTGAGATCAGAGTTATATATTATATTTTTTTACATTATCTTCTCTATTTATCGTCGTACAGTAAAGGAGTTGGTACCGATATATGCAGAATGAAAATCTGTATATTTGTATGTAATTTAGTGTGTTGTAAGTTGAATAACACAAGAAACAAAATATGCTTAAACTGACTACCAATTCGATATTTATAAATTTCAATATTTTTTCTATATGAGAACACTATGGTAATTTATACCAAATTTTATTTTCCTATCTCAATTGTCGTAATGCTAGCGTGCTTACGTACAGACGACAACGACGACAGACGGACGGTATGTAAAATATCAGTTTTATATTTCCTGAGGCCACGAAACAAGAAGATCAGTTACAAAATGGAGGTCCAAATTTTTGACGATTATTAATCTTACAATAATGGTAACGGCTTATTGATATAGTTTATTTGGAAATACCATAATTTTCTTTATAAAATCGAACGATTACTCATGAATACGTGTAAACTCTCTCTATCAACCAAACCAATATAGAAATAAGACCGTAAAAATTTTATTAAAATAAAAGTTGTTACAGTTAAATCACTAATAAAATCCAGGTAAGAAGAGAAAAATGGTTAATAAAGGGAGACCTAATATAAAAGATAGAAAATAAGAGATCACATTACCTAGACTACGTGCAGTCAAAGGTGTATATCCAGCTAGAACCATCGGGATTGCTACGTTCATACTCACTATAAGGAGACCCTGAGAATAACTCTAGAAGTTGTTAATCGAGTAAGAAAAGAACTGGAATTGAACATGAGTTTTGGCACATCCTGTATATAGATACAATCGAGAGCTTTCCTTTCATGTGTCTACCACCTTCCTATGCCAACTAGAAGCTGAGATGATGCGGGACACTTTATTAAAGAAAGTGATGCTATTTATTATTATCTAACAAAATTTTAAGAATCATCGATGTAACAAAGTTTCATCAATGTTCATTGTTTAAACAGCTGGTTCCAACTTAAGATAAATCTGTTTACAATTTTGCTCCAAACATGTTCTACGGAGCTAGATAGTATTTGCTATTTGGTTTCTTAATAGAAGCACAATATTTACTTTGTTAATTTCCAGTAATTCAACTGTTTTTGAAGATACAATGCGTGTAAAACAATATCCTTGACGACAAAGATCGTAAAGCTACTTTGCTTGTCACGTGACTTCCTGCAACTTTCAATTTCCTGTCAAAATACCACCTCACTTGACCCTCCTCACACGTTGCATCGCTTTAACTTTAACCACCCATCCTATCGCAGTAAAAAGACAAAATATTTATACAAATCATCAAAGTTTCTAAGAAGATAACGAGCCGCGGTTTGTTTAACGTAAAACAAATTAATTTTATCATTACTTTTGACTCCATATATATTTACTAAAAATTAAATAAGTTGTTGTCTACCTCCCACACTTTATTTCCTTAACCGTTCAATCAATTTTTATTAACAGTCGTAATTTTAGATATTTCACATTTTTGTGTTTATTTTTTGGTGTTTACTTACTCACACATTTGTAGTATATCGCAAAACTTCAAGATATCACATGACAAAGTAAATCCGGTTTTTATATACGAAAACAAAATAAAGTGTAATTATGATGATAGTTAATAACAATAACATAATCTATTACCAAATATATAAATGTTTTCTTTACAGTTTCAAAATGGCTACTGTTTATACTAATTATAATATTTCATAACTTTAATCCCAAAGTTTGTAAAATTACATATTAACAAATAAATATTTGATTTGAAATTATCATTATTTGTTTCAACATAATGTTGAAACAAATATTTAATTTGTAAATTGATATTAAAATAAATGACGACATTTTGAAACTGTTAGGAAAACACTGATGGTTTATAACCGAGTAATAATACTGCTATAAACAATTATCGTAATTTATGATATATTGGTTTAGATAAAACTAGTTTATTTTATATAATTATCCAGATATTTTGTTTCTTGTTTTTTCTTCATATCCTCTTATATAGAGTTAATTTTTTTTAAATAATGTCATTTGTCGTGAAAAGAAAAATATATTGTTTTTCTTGTAAATATTCGACATTTAAACATTATGTCTGAAAATCTTGAATACTAGTAAACTGTATTAAATGTTTAGCTTGACTTATGAGAAAAATTATACAGTATAACAAACACACAGAACACAATTCTCATAAAAACTTATTAACTGAGTTTTAGTTTGATTGGTGTAGCTGGTGTATCACTGAAGAGGACGACCTTGTCGTTGAAACGCGTCTGATACTTAGGCGTATTTTTTTATGAGAATTGTGTTCTGTGTGTTTGTTATACTGTACTAGTAAACTGGTAAAAATATAAATAATGCATATAACCAATCTTCACTCATAATGTTATCTACTTCCAAAAAAATATAATGTTTTGTAAAAAAATTAAATGTCCGATAGTGGGAAAACGAATTTTTACCAAAATTGTTATTATATATACTCCCCCCCCCCTATTTTTGACTCTGGAATCAACTACCTAAATATTTCCCTGCAATTTTGAATGACCCTGTATATAATAAAACTTGAACCTTTACTACACAAATACAGTGATATCTTGAAAACGTATTTACCGAATATTTGACAAAATGGGAGAGTAGCTTTAATTAAAAGAAAAAGAAGCAACAAACAAAATTGTAAATTAAGATTTCTAATTAGCTAAGTACTTCAAATACTTTAATTCAAAGTATGCTTAGACCGCTTTAGTGATTCAGTGATGCCAATATAAATATTTCCTTTAATATCTTATTTCAAAACAGTTGAAATTCAAGTGGTTTTTTTTTTAATTATATGTCTTTTAATAAATTAGAATTTTTTAAATAATTGTATTAATGATTTTTACTTAGTCTTTGCAACCTCCTTCACGAAAAGTTATGACTCCAATAGAATAGAAAACCTTCAAACAAGAACATTCTTCCACAGGATACAACCATGAAAACTACTTATTGATATAGATTGTTTTTACACATGTCATTATACAGGGCGTTCCAATATTTCATACCAATACTTCTGAAACTAATTATAGGAGTGGAAATACGACAAATATCGTATCCTTATTTTTGGCTCTAGAATCCGACATGTTACCCTGCAATTTTGAATCATCCTGTATAGGAATGAGACTTAAAATAAATTAATAATTAATTACCTTTAAAACACAATTATAAGGATCTTATAAACGTATTTATTTAATATAAAACCATTTGACAAAATGGAAGGGAATTCTTAATTAAAAGAAGCAAATAAAACTTGTGAATTAAGATTTCTAATTAGCTAAGTAATTCAAATACTTTAATAATTCAAAGTATACTTAGATCGCTTCAGTGATTCAGTGATGGCAATCTAAATATTTACTTTAGTCTCTTATTTCAAGATGGCGGCTACAAAGAGATAACACTTGAAATTCAAGTATTTTTTTTTTCGAATTATGTTTTTTGGTAAATTAAAATGTTTTAAAAATTTGTATTAATGATTTTGGCTCAGGCTTTGCATCGTCCTTCATGAAAAGGTTATGACCCTTCACCAATAAAATATAAAATCTTCAAAGAAGAAAATTCTTCTCCATGATACGACCAAAGAAGGATACTTTTTGGTATAGATTATTTTGACACTCGTTATTATTTTGTGATTCATTATACAGGATGTTTCTAAATTCCACGGCAATATTCCTGAAACCGATTCGAGACGTAGAAATACGACAAAAACCTTGATACAAAAAGACTTCTAATAACATTCGATTGTCGAGTAATGATTTGTTTTAGCTAATAAACGCATAAAACGTATGAAAAAAAAAAACCTTTATTTCTGAGGAATTGTATTTTAATAAAGTCAATACTAAATAAATGCAAGTTAAAAAGTTCACCTTTTTTACAATCAAAAGAAAAAAATACGTTGGTTTTATTTGTTTTTTGTTCAATTTAAAACTGTAACAACTTCTTACACAACGAAAGAAAATTCCCCAAAACCACAATAAAACACTAAAAACAAAAAGGACTGAGTAGTAATTGTAGTTATTAAGGTTAGTGTGTATTGTACCTCTGAAGATGATAATAATGTAGAATAAACTAAACAATACAGTCTTTGTGTGTGCTCTAATAATTCACATGACTTCTTATACATTTAGGTCCATTTTGTTTTTAATAAAGGTGAACAGCGATATATTACAACTGTTTTGTATTGAATTTTTTTAATATTTTGTTCAATTGAGTTATATATTTGTTAGCCATTTTACCAAGTTTTTTTAACGACGTCCCCCACCCCCTCAACATGTTTTTCGAATATGTTTTCTTGTGTTTTACACATGTTTCCTAGAATATTGTTTTTCCAATTTTACAGATTAAAAAAAAAATTAATAATCAATAAATTTGTGTCCCAAGTATTAGAGGAAAGCTCCAGTTAACTCTATTACAGAAAACTATTTCGCTAGCAATAACAAAAAAAAAAGTGTTTTCGGACATGTATTTTTACTAACCCCTCGACGCATTTACCGTGCAACTCTTAATCACAATATTTAAAAACGAAATCACAACGTTTCGAGAATACAAATCAACTCTCTTTATCAGGTTAACCTTAATAACCAAATCAGTATAGAAATAAATCAAACAAAAGTCTCTTCACTCTATTTTTTAATAACATAAATGTAGGAAGAGAACCAGAGTTAGTAAAGTGATATCTTATAAGGAGGATGAAAGGGATATAATCAAACACTACATGAAATATAGTGTAGATCAAGCTAGTATCATCGGGATTGCCACAAGCAACGAACAGGAGTTCCAAGAAACAAGAAACAAAATTGTGTTGTCTGTTCTTTCATTAAATTCTTATTGATGTTTTTTAATCTATACTTTTGTAAAAATAGATATGCAAAACATCACCTTGCTTGATATTTAATCACACTATATAGTGGAGAAATTGGCGCAACTAATTTTATCTAAAAATACTTCGAACCACCAATATAACAAAATTTGATTATTTAAACAGCTGGTTCCAACATATGTTATATCTGTGGATGTCTTTACATTGTTGTTCGAAACATTTACATCGATGCCAACTAATATTATCTTACTTAATATATACACAATATTTACTTTGTTAATTTACAGTCATTTAACTGTTTTCAAAGATACAATACGTGTAAAACAATATCCTTGACGACAAAGATCGTAAAGCCACTTTGCTTGTCACGTGACTTTTTTACAACTTTTTCAATTTCCTGTCAAAGTGTATCCCACCTCACTTGACCCTCTCACGCGTTTCTTTCCTTTGACTGTAACTACCCCCCCCCCCCCTCCTGTCTTAGTAAAAAGGGTAAAATGTTTCTATAAATTGTCGTGACTTCAAGCCGGGGTTTGTTTTAATAAAAGTTCTATATTTTTATGGAATAGATAAATATTCTAAATCCACTCGATAGACACCACAGAGTACAAAAAGTTAGGTAATTACTTTCCTTGCAACCTACTAATGCGTCACAAAAACCAAGAGTATATAAGCCAAGGTGGGTAGGACGCAGCAAGGAGGTATCTACAGTCAGCTGTCGGCAGTTGGAGTTGGCACGAGGTTGTCGGGAGTGCAGTGGGAGACTCTGCTGGAATGTGACCAGGGTGCTGTCACAGGATAAGATCACGAATCAAAAATAATTCGATACGATAGATCAATATGGCATCGGTGGTTTAGTGGTAGAATAGTCAGCGTTCGTTTCCTGGTCGATGCACGATTTCTTAGGAATCAAAGGGGATTCTTGGAGTTTCAAATCAAAGTTGGGTTCTATATAAAATATAACAAATATATTTCAATTTTAGATTTATTGATTTTAACGCTTAGGCTATACGTTTTTACCAACTAGTATTGGTTAATTAAATAATATTTCAAGTGAACAATATACTACTTAGACTGGCAATTGTACTCAGGACCTTTGGCTTTACGCGTCAATGCTCTACCAACTGAGCTATCCTTAGTCACTTCCCCGCTTAGAGCGTACAGTTCTCACTTGACTTTGCTTTTTGGTGCAATTTTCAAGTTATCAAATTGATTTCATCGTTAAAAAAGACATTTAAACTAATATTTTACTCAATTTGCAGCCCTTACGTACGTATTATTAATTTTAACGCTTATACGTAAAATAATATTTCAAAAGAAAATTTAACACATAGACTGGGAATTGAACCCAGGATCTTTGGCTTTACGCGCCAATGCTCTACCAACTGTTCTATGCTTATATTTTAGCATTATAAGTTCGAACGTGAACAATAGGTAATAATTGATTTTTTAATTTATAGACAAATTATACTGGTTTTGTAGTTCCTTTTCTCCTACGCTTTATTGCCCTTAACTGTTCCAAAAATTTAAATGAAACTTTTTTTAGACGTTTCAATTTTTTTTATGATTTTTATTTTTACTTGCCTACAAATTATAACGATGGGTAAAAAAAAATCGATGATGAGTTTGTTGCTGATAAATTCGTTTTGAGGTCCCTCGACGTCAAAAGAGTGTATTTTTTGGAATTTCTGTCTGTCGCCTCTGCAGCCCAGACGGTTTGTATCGCGTGTTATTTAAAAAGGAGAAAACATTTCGGTCATAATCGCCTTATAAAATAAAAGGCGAAAAGGGTTTAAAACAAAGACCCCCTAGCCGTTAAATACTCGAATAGCTTCAGATTCAGAATAGAAGCATAATTAGTGAAGAGAAACCAGATAGGAAAGACGAAAAGAGGGATCCAACCAAATTTAACATAGAAAAAGTTGTAAATTCAGCTAGGTACTTTCAGAACTGTCAAGCCTGTACTCTTTAAAATGAGACCCTGATACAGTATAATTAACACACAGAACACAATTCTCATAAAAAAAATACGCCTAAGTATCAGACGCGTTTCAACGACAAGGTCGTCCTCTTCAGTGATACACCAGCTACACCAACCAAACCACAACCAATTTTAATAAAACCTATTTTTAGAGATTGGCGTTTCTTGTAAATTTTGTTATTGTTTTACTTGCTCACTGAATGAAGTTGGTTTTTAATAATAACATTCAACAATCTATTTTAAACTAACAATAACAACAATACACACAAATTTGGTTAAATTCTGTAGAGTAATTTTTTTAAATGTAAAAAAAAAAAAAACTCTTTCAGTGGCCATATTGTAAGACTATATATTTCCGAGAAAATGGATAGGCAGAAGAGGCGCGGTGGAATGGCCAGCAAGGTCTTATCACCTTAATCCATTAGACTATTTCTTTTGGGGTCACATGAAAAGCCTTGTTTATGAAATTAAGCCAACTGACGTCAAAAACCTACAAGGGTAGAATTTTACAAATCCATTCCAAGACAATCCATTCCAAGACAATCTTTTGTGAATGCTGTTTCAATTTCTTAAAAACGGCTAGCCCACTCATAAACCAACAGAAAGTCAATAATTCCAGCACTTGTTACATTAAAACAGGTAAGAGATACGCAAGTTAGTCATAACTAATTTGTTCAAGTAACTTTTGCCAGGGATGTACTAGAAAGCGTTTGGAGGTACCATTATTTTTCTATTGCGTTGACCTTTCAAATGCTATGTCACAAGATAGGGGTTGCCATTTAAAAATTCCCCTCTTTACTCCCACTTTCAAAATGGTGGCAAAAATTGTAGTCCTCCCTTAAACAACAGAAAATAACAGGTATGATAGAGGTTTTACGTTGATATAGCAATCCATTTAAATTATATCGAGGTGGATCAAGACTTATTTTACTCTCTGTATAATAAAAAGTAAAAACAGGAAATAAATCCACTGGAATGCGTTAAAAATATACGCCTAAATATAAAAACGCCTTTTCGTCTTTGTAAATTAATTGCACTAAAAGAATTGTTTAAGTCTATTATTATTGAATCACAAACCAGATTTAAGAACTGTTCTCAGATGACCCGGAATTCTGACAATAAATCTACATTGCAATAGAAAAGAGTGTGTAAAACACTAAGTTGTTTTCTTTATCATTTAAATTAATATATCCCTCTTCCATACTGCCTAGAATTAACAAATCTCTTCCTCTTGCAATAAAATATATTAGTCTTAATTATGTAGCATCGGACGTTATATTTATCTGTCTGTCAATATCGGCACATAAAAAAATGAAGAAACCAACATGAATTAAAACTCTGGAATACTCTAATATCGTAAGGGTTGCAAGAGATTAAGACATCAGATAAGAAAGATGAAAGATAGGGATCTAATCCAACTAAATATCACTTTAATTTGATATGCTAGTTGGTCTAGGTACATTAAAAGTTGTCCTGTCCTACTCGCTCCTTGCCAAAAGTTCAGAATTTATTTTGGCTAAATCCAGTGTGAATTGTAGGAGTTCTACTTATGAAACTCATAACAAGAATAAACACATACTCGACCTATGCTCTCATTTAAGATTTTCTTCTGACTCCCTGCGGGCAGTCCCCATAAGATGATGAAAAATTGATAGTTCCTTCAAAAAGTAGATCTAAAGGTATAGTATTAACGTAGTACGTTTTATCGCTTAATCTGCAATGGTTCAAAAAATATAACGCCGTTTTGATACGTTTTGGACACTGTATTTTCATAGACAATGCCCGGATTCAAAACTGTCGGTTTTTGGTTATAAATCACTTGGTCGTATTTTGTTTATTTTATTTTTTTACTTAAATATTTGTGTACAACATATTTGTGAGAAAGTAATTCACGTTAAAAAAAATTGTGAGATGTGTGTGTGTGTGTGTGTGTGTGTGTGTGTGTGTGTGTGTGTGAGAGAGAGAGAGAGAGAGAGAGAGAGAGAGAGAGAGAGAGAGAGAGAAAGTAATTCATATAAAAAAATAATACGTCCAAAAGGCGATATAATTTTTCATCTCTGCATATTAACTGCATGCAAAGTATTTTTAAATGTCCATTATCATAGAATCACAAACCAAACTCAAGAACTGTTCACAGATGACCTAAAATTCTGACCAAAAAAATCTATATTGTGAAAGAAAAGATTGTGTATTTTCATTCCATTAAAACTTGTCTCTTTCCTCGACGACTGTTTTCTTTTCTTATTTAACTGAAAAAAATCCTCGTTTCATATTGATTAGAATTGACAAAGCCTTCCCTCTTAATGTCTGTCCTAAGTTATGTGGTATCATACAGGATAGGTATGGTAAACGGAGGGTTTGCTAAAAATTACTTCACAAATTACCTTTTATTTTCCTATTTTTAATTTGAAGGAAGGGTTAAAGACAAAACACCACGTTGTCATCGTCGCCTTGAAAAGACAAGTTGACCAAACTTACCCGGCCCGATCTTGCAATGTAATAAAAACAGATTCTCTAAATCTAATATTCAAAAAGGTCTTCCCCAGTAGAGTAAGTTTGTTTTCTGAACCTCGTAATTGTGTCGTTATCTAGGACCTTGCGGGCATCAAAACTGTACATAATGTGAATGTCAACTCAACAGCTCTTAGTATAGCAGACAACAACAACAAGGCATATTTAGCCAATATTTCTCAAAATAGAAAGTTACTTACACCCGATTTCTAGAACAATTAAATAATAATCAATTAATAAATGTCAGATTAACCTAATGCCTAATTCAATTTTGCGTTTTGATTCAAGAAAATATTTAATTGAAAATTTCCAAATCTCTCATCAACTTTTAAAGAAGGAATAATTGTTGGGGGAAACAGTGGTTTTCAAAGATACGAACAAGGAATGTTTCAATTTTTAGGTTATGTTGACTGTTTACAATTTTGTTTCCATGGTTACAGTAGACATAGTGATATAACGTTTTTAAGCTTACTTTATTCACCCTATTGTAATTAGGATACAATCTTGTTGAGCACTGTGGTGAAATTCACAATAATAATTTGAATTTGACCCTAAGCACAATCACTAGAAACTTTAAAATAAAACACAATTATCTGATTAATTGTTCTTTATTAATTATTTCCACTAAATGCCCTGATGTACATTTCGATAACATGGTTATCATCATCGGAGGGTCTTGCTTATAAACTAAATCTAACCTTACATATCCCTCCGATGTAACCTTACATAAGTAAGACCCTCCGATGATGATAACCATGTTATCGAAATGTACATCAGGGCATTAAATGGATATAATTAATAAAGAACAATCAATCAGATAATTGTGTTTTATTAAGTTCCAGTGATTGTGGTTAGGGGCAAATTCAAATTATTATTGCCTATTGTAATTAGCTTTTGAATTGGAGAAATAGGAAAGAGGGAATAATTTCAAGGATATTGAAAAGGAGAAACTAATAGAAAATATATTTTAAGTTATTCCTAACTGTTCTCCAATTTGAGGCATTTTTATTAAATGTTTATACAATAAGATTATATGATCTGTAACCTTTTATATAATCTTGCAAACAGTAGTTTTATGCAGATATGCAAGGTCTCTAATTATCTGTTGAAAATTCCTGTTATAAAACATCTTAAATCAACAATTTGTCCATTTGGGACAGTGACATAATTCTGGCAGTAACGTGGGACAGATAGTTTGAAGTTAGACCTAAAACGTGAACAGCACCTTCCTCAACCTAATTTTGAATTCTTCCTCTGGAAAATAATTAAATGAATTTTGTCTTATCCTGTAAATTCTATTACGAATTAATTCAATGACTTCTGTTAATTCTTCATCTGAACTATTGCTATGATAATTTATATTCTTGAATTAATTTATAGATAATTTGGTACCAGTAGATAATTTGGAAAAAATCTTGTGAACACCAATAATACATGTAATTTAGATCCATAGTAATCAAATACTGTAATAATGTTAGAGTCTGAAGAGAACAAAATTTAATCAAGAAAGACCTGATAGGAAAGATAATATAATACAGGAGTCTAACCCAAGATTAAATGAAAAAAGGTTTAGACCCAGCTTGGGTCCCGCGGGATTTTTAAACCCTGCTCACTATAAAAAGCGTCTTAGGGGAAAAGTATTCTCTAAAAAGTTTTCTTTTTTTGTATACTTTTAAACATTTCGTTTCTGAGAGAAATTTGAAGCCATTTTGTCTGAAAGTGTAAAGATTTCAGACGGCTTCCTGTTTCGTATCGTGCAAATTTGGGGTACCTTTAGTTCAATTAGGAAACGTGTACAACTTTCATTCGCAAATGTCTTCACGGACTATATAAAAACAATTCCAATAATATTACCTTATCATCTTTAAAATAATTTTGTTCGTTAAAAATCTCGACTCTGTAACTTTTCAACTTGCCTCGAAAAGTTTGAATCGCACTTTTAACTTTTTACCCGGAATACAAGTTTACCAATATAAACACGAAGAGGACTATCTACAGTTACCAACTTAACAAAACACGAAGAGAGTTGTTTGTTGAAGTGTACTTGTTATCAAGTACTTCTAGATGTAAACTTAGGTGGGCGGAAACAAGTGGCCATGATCCGGTATCATCAGAACTTATTTAATTAGAGTATTGTGATTATTATAATAATTACATCTGCTACGATCTATATAATTAGTTTGAAAACAATCTTCTGCCAATCCTAGCATTGTGTCATTATTTATATTTGTCGACGCCTTTCGGAGTTCCACCATCTTTAAGACCCGAAGAGTACTAAAAAATACATTTTAAAGAACTCCGAAATAAGACAACGCTAGGATAGAAGAGGGTTGTACTCAAACTAAGGATATTGTAATAATAACTAGTGGATTGTTGTGGAAAACTCTGCAAAATAATTCTATCTTCGTTTAAAAATCCAGTATGTTTTCCACTCGCTACGTGGAAAAAGCCAGTCATAGTGGCAGATATCTACTTTAAATAATGATTTTTGGCTTGTTGTTAGAATGTCTAGAAACATACACTAATTATCCGTCCACCCTGTGGTGAGGGGAACATAGTTTTGCGTTATAACGCTTACGTGTTATTTCCGACGGAATCCTAAAAACTGTGCTATTTCCGACGGTTTTCAGGTAGAAGGACTTGATCTGTATCCCGACGGTTTTCAGGTAGAAGGACTTGATCTGTATCATTTCCGACGGTTTTCGGTAGAAGGACTTGATCTGTATCATTTCCGACGGTTTTCAGGTAGAAGGACTTGATCTATATCATTTCCGACGGTTTTCAGGTAGAAGGACTTGATCTGTATCGTTTCCGACGGTTTTCAGGTAGAAGGACTTGATCTGTATCATTTCCGACGGTTTTCAGGTAGAAGGACTTGATCTGTATCATTTCCGACGGTTTTCAGGTAGAAGGACTTGATCTGTATCATTTCCGACGGTTTTCAGGTTGAAGGACTTGATCTGTATCATTTCCGACGGTTTTCAGGTAGAAGGACTTGATCTGTATCATTTCCGACGGTTTTCAGGTAGAAGGACTTGATCTGTATCATTTCCGACGGCTTTCAGATAGAAGGACTTGATCTGTATCATTTCCGACGGTTATCGGTAGAAGGACTTGGTCTGTATCATTTCCGACGGTTTTCAGGTAGAAGGACTTGATCTGTATCATTTCCGACGGTTTTCAGGTAGAAGGACTTGATCTGTATCATTTCCGACGGTTTTCAGGTAGAAGGACTTGATCTGTATCATTTCCGACGGTTTTCAGGTTGAAGGACTTGATCTGTATCATTTCCGACGGTTTTCAGGTAGAAGGACTTGATCTGTATCATTTCCGACGGTTTTCAGGTAGAAGGACTTGATCTGTATCATTTCCGACGGTTTTCAGGTAGAAGGACTTGATCTGTATCATTTCCGACGGTTTTCGGTAGAAGGACTTGATCTGTATCATTTCCGACGGTTTTCAGGTAGAAGGATTTGATCTGTATCATTTCCGACGGTTTTCAGGTAGAAGGACTTGATCTGTATCATTTTCGACGGTTTTATTTACTCTTAATATTTGATCAACACGTAGTTCAATTTATATATATAACCTGACCAACACGAGCACAACACATAACTCTGAAAGATTCTTTGTTTATACTATAGATGGCATAGACATGGGTTTAGTCATTGTATTATTTTATAGATTTATAGTGACAAGCTGTTCATATCTTGTATTAATAGATATGTTTGGAATATATCGTCGGCTATAACCCCGTTCCACTTGGAAACCGTCGGAAAGATACTTCACAACAATTTCATCGTAATCGCTACAGCCGGTGTTGTGACACTAAACGTTTTATTGCAGTTTCACGACTTGTTTATGTTTATCAATTAATTAAACTACATTTAGTTAGGAGATGAGATTGTTACCAAAACATGTCCTTTGGAGTTTCTCGCAGCGTGTAGTAAGACAAGAGCGTTTGACCAAATTCCATTAGGAAAATCCAATTTTTGTGTTATATCTAATTAAAGTAAATATTAAGTTTCGGCGATGTTATTCCATTACGTATTTCGGAGACGTAAAACAACCATCAATGCGTAACAAAACTGATCTATTGTTGGTCCTGATCGTGCGCTACAACTTACGATATCGGGCCAAGAAAACTGCGAGAAAGATATTACTAGCTTCCAGCTTCGACTGGTGAGCTACCCTATCCCATGGGACGCCGTCCTCGGTGATGTTTTGAGGGAGGTTATTGCGTAAGCGACCCAACAGTGACTCATCAAACGTGGCTTGAGGAACTTTGTCGACATCAGTACCATGCTCAGCTTGTCCAGAAGTTTTGGCTTCTGAGAGCATGCGCTAAGGAATGGTTTCGTGGTGGTAGTGGTGAGCTAGTGGTAGATTGCTCCCAGTACCTATCTTCATGAGTGAGGGTTTATGATGTGCCGAGAGGCTCCAGGTACACCTGCCCTTCTAGTTCCTCTGTACTGGTTAAGTTCAAACTTAACCTCAAAAGACAATGTCAAAAGTTTCGTTAAAACACAAAACAGAAAGATCGACAAATATAAATATTACATTTTCTCCATCTATTATATAATGTTTCATAAAATATATACATTTCTATAAGGGCCGCTTTTACATGGGACATACTGTATTAAAATTATCAAGTTAACTTTAAAGATTTAAAGATGAAGACTTTTTTTTGAGAAGCTAATCCATTTGTACTTATCTAACTTCACGACTAGTATCGTCTTACCAAAGCTTTTGATCTTATCTGAGAGAAGCGCCTAAACTCTACTCTCAAAGGTTTTTAAGATCCTTCAATCTACGGCTAAAACAGATACAAAGGATCCGATGCCTGCTGTATCAATTTCATTTAGGGAAAGTAACATTTACAATTTATAGCTACTGTATTAACTACAAACGTAAATTATTATAGAAGCGTTAAATATATCCAGGTTAAAAGTTATTTTACAAAATATTTTATCAGTTATACTACAATAATTTAACTTACCAAACACGTGAAGTAATATGTAGTTGTTATTTTGCTCCTTGTAAGAGAACAACCCCAATTCTGTAAAAATATAAAAAGTTGTTACAAAAAACTTCTCAGACACCGACATACTTTCAAACTATAAATATAACGTTCTCATAACAGAACACCCTTTAATTCAACAAATAAAAATAAAAATCCTCTTTTAAAAATCATAATCTAAAATAAAATGTCATCTCATTTAAAGAAGCATTACTAAAGACTACATAAGACTAAATAATCAAATCCAGAGAGTGGTTATCTGATTAAGAGACAGAGTTCACATCCAATGGACCGCTCTAAAAGATAACAATTATTGATAACAAGACATCTGATAATCAGGTGATCTGAACTTACGATCCTTACATTTGGCTTTGTAGAATTCATTCCGAGATACGCCAATCGATGAGAGTGCAAGTGAAGTTTGTTTGAGTCTTCGTTACTAAAATGTTTTAAAAATCTTCTCTAAAGGTACTGTGTTTTGCGTAAAAGGTTTTAACTAACCTTTATTTCATCTGTCATCTTAAAATGTGAGTAGAAATAATTAAACAATTACACAAAACCGCAAATGAAACCATGTGCTGACGCAGAGCAGAACACCAGGTAAAAGCTTAATTTATTACAGTTCGCTAAGCTTTGATCAAAGAAACGACAAATTTAATAGTTACTTTCATATTTTTTTTAGGTTTTGTAGAAAAAGAATTTAATCTTAATTAAACTTGATTTGTGGCATTTTGGCTGAAATCTAAAATTTTTGCATAACACTTTAGGCAATTTCAGCTTGGTTTGCCTTGTCTACAACTGCAGGATTGCCATATCATCCCTTGTTGACAATAAGCAACTCGTGTTAAAACCACTGTTAATTCCTGCTAGTCAAGGGCAATAGTTTTAATTAAACTTTAAAGGTGGCAACATCTAAAAATTCTAAAAAAGTTGCTTAATGAAATTGTTTTTCTAAATACCTAAGGAAATAGAACACATATTTTGTACTTAGTTTTATGCCTAAATGTAACAAATTGTTTTATTATTTTCCCTCTCTAATCACTCCTCCCTCCATTTCTTACTAAATTTAATTAAGTAAGTTTCCTTTCCGGAATTTTATTTCGCGTTGGAATGTTTTTGATAAAATCTATAGATTTGTTCTTAAATACAGTAAGGGCGCTTTTACATGGGACATACTGTATAATTGACATTATCAACGTCACACTTTGAAGATTAAAAGATGAAGACATTCTTTCTGAAAACTAATCCATTTGTACGTTATCGAACTGTAAGGGTGAATCCACCCCTAACAACTCGTATCGCTTTTGATCTTGTCTAAGAGAAGTGCCTAGATTCTACTTTCAAAGGTTTTCAAGATCCTTCGTTGTACACCTGTAACAGATACAAAGGATCGGTTCCTTCTGTATCCATTTCATTAGGAAAAGGCAACATTTAAAACTATAGAAATCAGTTATAGCTGTAAAAATATATTATTATTGGTCGTTGTAAAAACATACAGCTGAAGAATTATTTCAGAAAATATACCAGTTGTACTAAAATAATTCGACTTACCAAATATGTGTTTCAAAATATTTACTTTTAATAGGCTTTGCAGAAAATGATAAATCCTATGGCATGTCAAGGGGCCCTATTATGTTGTTATACATGTTTTTGAAATGATATAATTGTGACATCATTACTTTCTTGACGTCGCAGATATGTATACATTAAAAATTCACCATTCGCTTAACTCGTGTCTGTCTCTCGGCCTCAAAATTATACATATGTGAACTCGTGTTTACGACTCGCCCATATTAGATACGAATATCACATTTCCTTGTAGGGTCACAGTTCTCAAATTATATTTTTGGCAAAAACAACGTTATTTCAATAACATAATAACATATTTGTTTAACTTACTAAATATTACAATTACAGTATAGGTCTAAGAATGAATTTATTATGTCCAATAAGAAAGCTAACATTAAAACAATAACACCTATAAGTAAAAAATCTGTTTGGGTAAAAAAAAATTATATGAAGAAAAGAAACGGACGTAAAAGAGAAGAAAAAGGGGAAATATATAAGCAATTACAAACAAAATATTAGTAGTAGATGTGAGAAATTGCAGCGACCGATTTCACACTAAATAAACATTAAACCAGCTTAGAATCTAACAGCTTCTAGACATGTGGTTTTATGATTATTTTACATAAACATACAAGTAAAAAAGTATAAAAATGTAACGAAAATTATTACAACTTTATCATTGAAATATACAGGATGAGTTTTGAGTCCCGTCGCCCTCTACCTTTTTTATATGGTTTAGGTTAGAAAATTGAACCCCTGGATATCCATATTGGGTCTAAATACCTTGGTTTTGGTGTGCTCACTGATTGACTAACTCAAATGAGGACGATTCACAGGAAGTCAGAAGAAAATGGTAAACGAAAGCATAGGTCGATATGTACATCAAATTAAAGGTCTCTGTTAGAGCACAGTGCTCGTAAACCGGATCTCAAATGGTTCATTCTATCGAAAATCAAGGGGTTTTAGTCTTACATCCACAGGACCTGATTTAATAGAATCGTTCTGTTTGGAACAATCGATTACGAAGAGAGGAGATTTTGTAAAATATTGTAAATCTAAACTGGGAAAGAACTCGTACGTATAGTACGATTCTTGGAATCTATGGTACATTTCGTACATTGTGGAAATATCGCCGTTAATATTATCGTAATATTGATTTGTTGTTGTTGTATACAATGTACACTAACCTCAGAGTAACTTTAACCTAGAGGTACAACCCAGACCCGTACCGTAAGACGTACCGAGTTTTTCGCGCTCCGCGTTCGTCTTACGGTAAGGTGTACGTGTCCAACCTCGTCGTTTAACGAAATGTACAAACATATCACAAGGGGTCAAACCTCCATGATCGTCGTTTAACGTAATGTACAAACATATTTTATGTGTACTTGCCTGTGATCTGAATAAATCATACAAATATAGTCACTCAAGTGATTGGCAAACCGATAGTGGTGCGCTCTGGTTACGTAAAATGTAAACTTCGACGGTGTCTTATATACTACATTAAATATACAACGAGTAATACACCGATAGCTCAGTCGGTAGTGTCTCTGCCTTCAAATCCTGACTTCGTTGGTTCGATTCCCATTGGGAAATAAAAAGTTAAGGGTCTGACGTCACTGAGCATGACGTCAACGTATATCGTGTAAATGTTACGTCAAAACAACAATGGCGGTAGGGAGGGGATGGGAAGGGGCAAGGGAGGAGATTACAAGCACATGGCATCACTAAATGACGTCACAAAATGACGTCACAAAATGGCGGACGGGGAGGGAGGAGCCAAGGGGCAGGGCAACAGGGGCGTGGCAACAAGGGGAGGGAAAGGGGCGGATCCAGAAGGAAGGGGCAATGGGAGGAGCCAATGGGTGGGGTAAGAGAGGGGAGGGGCGGGGGAAGGGTAATCACGCCCACCACATCCATCACCCTCCCCCACTACACTCCATCTACCCCCACTCCAATCTTGTTCTGAACTGCCCCACACTCTACTTATAGAACATCATTAAAAAGCAGTATTTATATCTAAATTTAATAAATAAATCTAATTTTATTTACATAAAAATCAATGACATTTCAAATTAAACGTACATTTAAAGATTAAATTATAGTTTTAGTTGTTCACGTTATTCTCGCATTCACGAACACGTAACAAAAATCTTAAAATGTAATTAAAAGATTCTAACTTGCTACACTAAGCCCCTTCGCAGAGTAGCGACTTTTCAAAATGCAACCCGCATAAACCAATAGACTTTCCGTGGACTGTATCCAATAATCAACCATAATGAGTTAAATAAAATCGTATAAAACACTAATTGCCTAAAAACTTACTCAAGTATAACCTCCAAAGACATGATCAAAACGTATGGCGATGTAATGTCTTATTACCCAAACCCGTGACTTAAATTTCAAGAATACTTGAACAAAATAAACTTGTCCGCCGTTGTTGAAAACAGATTCTATTAAAATATTCTTTAAATTTCTATGGTCCGTTTTTTCTATTTGATTTTAGGGATAGGTGATTGAGATATTTTGTGCAATGATTTCTCTCTTTTTTTTTAAACACACTCAACAAATAGAAAAAGTACAATATAAGTCAATTTCAAAATAGCGACCGGTTTTTAAAATGTCAATAATTAATTTTAGAGAATAAATTTTCACGTGTATTTTTTATAACAGCCAATTTTTTTTTCTTTTCAGTTCTAACTCACTTGTGCAGTTGTAAGTGTTTTCGTCTCCTAATGAAATGGATACAGTTTCGCACAGAACCTTTGTAAAGGATTTAGGCGTATATCGAAGGATCTTAAAATCCTTTGAAACCAGTGTTTATGCGTTTCTCTAAGACAAGATCAAAAGCTTTGTTAAGACGATAGGAGGTGAATTCAACTCCTCTACACTTCGATAGGGTTTCAAATGGATTAGTTTCTCAATTCGTTTAATCTTCTATGTGTGTGAAGTTAATATAGTCGATAATACGATATGTCCCACATAAAAGCGGCCTCACTAACTATTTAAGTATTTATTACTCTTCATAGTTTAGGGACGAAATAAAAATTTGATTCAAAATTAAGTGATATAATAAAGATTTGATCCAAAGTTATGGGACATAATCAAATGTCGTTTAACTCATAACTCACCCAGTACACGCTGCTCAATGCAAGTAAAACGTTTTCAACCTCTACTATTTATTTGATCTTGAATTTCATGGTCTTGAAATAAACCGGAAAATTTATTTTTGAGATTCCGTCCGTCCGTCGCCGTTGTCGTCTGAACGTAAGTAAGAGTAAGGATTTATTAAATTACTATGATTACTGTTATGTATGGAGTAAAAAATCCTATATAAATCGGTCTAACGGTTTCTGATAAATGAGTACTAGAAGTATAGACAGACAAACTTTTGTAACACGGTCTTTCAGTGCCACCTCTAGTTGTCGACAGATCTTCACGATCATTGTGAGAGTAAACGGAAAAAGTTATGTTATGATATACCGTCCATCATCATTACTGCCGTTGTCATTGTAATCTGTGTCTATGGAGTATAGTCGATACAAATATTACAATATAAAGTTGAAATTTGGTACAGAGGATTATAACTGTGCCCATACAGAATTCCTATTGTAATTTTTTTTAAAAATCTAATTAAAAGTGGCGAAATTTTTTAAACAGTTTTTTATCCATACTCGTGTGTAAAACACACTATATTAGATACAAATTTGTAGATTAAATTGTACATATAATGGTTGCCAACCTCATCTCTCTACGATGACAAATAAGTTATTTTAAGAAGATGTGAAAGTAAAGTTAAGAAATCCGACAGGAGTGTAACGACTAGATGCTCTTGCACATATGTATAGCTTAGAGGCACTAGAGGTTCGTCCATAAGAGCACGAGAGCACGTGAAACCCCTATATATAAATAATTATACGATGTAAATAATTATCGAGGCAGTACAAAATGACGTATCTTCAGTAAGTTTAAAAGAGCGGACAATGAAAAACAGAGCAAAGAGAGGTACACACAAAAACAGAGCAAAGAGAGGTACATACAAAAACAGAGCAAAGAGAGGTACATACAAAAACCGCTCTCGATACTGGACACACGGGATATGCGAAAGACGGACGAGTCCATTTACTCGCGGTAGGGGGGGGGGGACATGTCTATAAGCTGTTTAACGGAAAATACCGATGAGCAGCCTGTGACACAGCTCGGCTCAGTTGCACGGCTGTAGTTGATTAAGGACGCTTCTAACTTTTGCGCGCGAGTTACTTTTTCTGTGTTTAATAATCTAATCAATTAATTGCGAGTATGAGGCCTTTATGCCTAACTATCTAAATATTTCACACTTAAAACAAGCATTCTGTTTTGCGTTTATTTTACTACTTTAAAATTAAATGAAAATAATTGTTACAGTAAAAAAGAACAATTAGCATATTATAACAAGTATGATAAATAAAGTAATCCTTTATTATTAAGTTGTGAAACAGTTAAAATACAGTAATATCTATAATAACATTTTGTTTCAAAATTAATGCATTAAATCAAGGTATAGCTGCGCCTAAATTATATGAATAATTGCAAGCAACACACAAGTGTGTGACACAGTGTATTTGAAAAACTGCAAATTATTAATTGTGAATCCTCTGTAGATATACTCACAAGCCGCTACTGTTTAGAAGCCAAGACGAGCGTAGCGAGTAAAGTTTCTGTCACATATGTATAGCAAAATGTAAGATACTGAGCGAAGAGAATGTGTTTTGATATACGCACATGTACGAGACTCGATAGGTCCTAACCGAAGTCATGAACGAAATGACTTGCGCAACTACAAGGTTCAGAAAACTTGTGTAACAACAGTTTTAAACAAACTTACCCTACTGGATAAAACCCCTTGATCTACCAATACAATTTAACATTTCCTACAAGAGCCAATATTGGATTTCGTCTACATTACATTTAGAATATCTACAATGTACGAAAGAGCTGGGTTTTTAAAAACTCAAAAAAAGACGTCTTCAAGAAAACCTCGATTATTATATTTTCACAATAATAATCCAACCAGAATCTAAATACACAAAGGCAAAGTTAAAATTGAGTTTTCTTACACACTTCGGAAATTAAAATATTTGTTACCTAAGTGTTAAAGTTAACAGCTTTGTACCAGTAAGTCAGTAAATCACAAAGGGTGGGTTTATTTTAGGGTAGATTCAATTTCCTGACGACGTGTTTTATCGTTTCAACCCTTAAGTACTCCTGTACCTTCCAGGTACCAGTACAGAGAATATAAAGTCTGTTTTAGATTAGGCTATAACTATTATGATATTTTATAATTTCCAAGCATTTCTAGCTTTATCACCTTATAATAATGGGTTTTCTACAATTTTACAATTATTGTTGTTCATTTTATACGAAGGGCTCTAATGATATTTTTATCCAATAGCGTTGACTTGAAAGAAAAAAGAAAGAATTCAAAATTATTTTAAAACTAAATTAGCAATCTGGCAAAATTAAAAAATCGATCAGTACTTAAGTTTTGTGACGTATAATCTGAGCAACATTATAATCACTAATTATAATGCAATTATACAAAATTAGTCACATAATATATACAGATACAGACTTATAATTTTATTATAAACCAATATATAGAAAAACAAAATAAAAGGCACAATAGCACCATATGTAAGACATAAACGCTTCCACCATTTTTTATAATACTACCCTTTTACCTTGTGGAAGTTATGGATGTTGGGGTCCACCAGATTCGATTTCCAGAATCACTACAGCTTGGCTGCGTCAGGATTTATCTGACTCAGTGTTTTAAGTAAGTGCAGAAACGAGATTAATCCGTGTATTATAGTTTTGTTTGAACAAATTAAAATTTTGTTTTAATTTACAAATATTTCAACACTTGCTAAATTTTATCAACCTACATCAATACTCATCTAACTTACTAGAATTTACTGAATTGATTATTATTAAAAATATTTAGATTTGGGCTGGAAAGAACTGTGCCATTTTTCTATACAGCCCGCTCAACAATTAACTATACTAAAATTAATTTTGTTTTAAATATTTTTTTGTAATATACAATTTCTCACTTACTCTAACACAATGAAGTATTTTCATATTACTAAAAAGCTATCCAATTTTTAATTTCTATATAATATTTAAATAAATTTTGACTCAATTTTTGATTTTTCTAGCTCCTTTAAAATTGCATGGAAGCTATTGTAAGATCCTTATTTCAGGTAATTTATACCAAAAGAGATTCGAATTTTTAAAACCTAGCGTTAGTTACAAATAATTGATTTAAAGATTATTTCAGTTATGGTTGAATCTAATTTGTTCTATTCCTTGATTTTAAGTTTATTTTAATTTTAGTTTTAATATTAATTAATTGATGTTCATAACGATATTTCTCTTACATGAATGTTTTAAATTACTGACTACTCACATAATTACCTGTGTTTCTGTTCGTAGCACTTGAAGGTTCATTTGGTACACCTCTTTATAGATAATTATTAATAATTTAATTTCTGAACTTTCACTTGTGGCCCAGCCAAGGAGCCCACCAAATAAAAACTATAATAAGTATAAATTAGGATGTAATGGGAAGGGATTCTAAATAATAAAATATCAATTTGCACTTGCAATTTTGTTGGGGGGGAGAGACGAGGAGTGGAGGGCTTGAACCAGCGAGTCGGGGAGAGTCTGTTCCGAGAGCCGCGAAAAGGAAGTTGAACGGCAGACCGCTACGGGACGAGGTCAGTCCATTTTCGGCCACGTGCTATATAATTAATCGGTATGCTTTTCGGCCACTATTAAGGCTTTATCTAGCCGTTATATCTTTTTTATAAATTATAATTATTTCTGTAATCTTCTAATTCGACGCTAAAATAAAAGAGAACATTTAATTTAACTTGCGTTGCGTGCGTTCATTAGTGTCCTAACCCGACTCCTTGGCCCATCCTGACAAGATTCGGCTAAAGTGTACGCTGTCTCCAGCCAGCCGGAGCTTCCAGCTGGTCAAAAGAAGTGGAGACGGTCACACACTTAACACTTGCTTATCACTTTTCGTAATGCTGTTGCATCAGTTGATTTTCTGGTTAAGTTAAATAAGACTTCGGGAAACAACAACTCTTTTCGGTCCGGTATGATGAATAAATGCATTGAAAAGTAAAGAAAAAGGGTGTATGTTATGCAACTTTGGATTATTTGAATAAATTTGAATATTATCTACACTTTTGTTTAACAGCAGAACATTGTAAGAAACGTTTAATGTCATACAGGTTTTTATTTCTTTTGGTGAAAAATTATATACTTTTAACTTCATAAAAATGAGTGAATTTTGTGTTTTCAAGTGCATTATATTGCAACACTGGAAGCTATAATAAATGGGTGAAGTTTCATATTCAAATTTTAAAAAAAAATTAATAAATATACAAAATTCATTTTGAACAAGCGTATATCTCATAAGAAATACAAAGGATAAAGTTCAGTAATAAAGAAAATAACACACTATAACTTTTATAATGTTTATAACACTATAATGCTTTTGATTGTAATACAAATTTGATAGTAATGTTTTTAATTTTTAATACTAATTTGATTGTAATGTTTTTGATTGTAATAAAAATTTTATTGTAATGTTTTAATTGAAATACAAATTTGATTGTAATGTTTTTGATTGTAATACAAATTTGATTGTAATGTTTTTGATTGTAATACAAATTTGATTGAAATTTTTTAAATTGTTTTAAGAATTATTTATTTTATTTTTTTTAGTTAGTGCATTGTTTCGATACTTTTTTATACTCACATCTTCTGTCCATCAATTACCCTCTAGTCTTGTAACATTTATTATTATTTAATTATATCAAATTTTCTCTCTATTCCAACAACTCAAGCAAATAGATATCGTCCCTACACACTCTACTGTTTCAAATACATATTTGACATAACAACCAAAACAGAAAATAACGTCATAAATAAACTTAAGTCGCATTTCTAATTAGGTACGCAGATAATTAAAAGAATTCCTTCTCAAGTGTCACTCCATCTCTGAAGCATTATTTGTATAATCTTCCTTTTATTACGAAGTTACTTGAAATTCCAGTATTTCTGAGATTTGTGTTTAATCCTTAATTAATATACTAATAAATAGAATAAATTAACTAATGTAAAATATTCTTTGCAATGTTTTGTTTTATTGAAAGCTGCTCAACTTGGTAAAGAATTCCTTCATGACAAACTAAAATATAGTTTTTTTTAGCAACAAAAATTTGGATCTGAACTCTTAAAAAATGTGAGTAAAAGAATCATAGGAACTCCCTTCTTAAACAGTGTGGAAACAGCTTTGGTTCTATAAGTTATAAAAACCAGCTAGACGTAGTTTTAATTTATCTACAAGGTTCACAAACCTCGCACAGAGTGTTCGAAAATAACACACAACACAATTTTTCTTAATTTTTTTATACGTAACCATGCATTTATTGTTACCGATATAAAATGTTCAAAATATTTGTAAAATTATTGTGCAAGTTTCGTTAAGTAACCTATAGGTTATGGAGTTGTTGCATTACATTTCTAAAGTTAAAAATTTGTTAACTCAGCTGGTATTAAAATAACCTTGCAAAAGTGTACACTTTAGAAGGGTCACTACTGCTATTGAAAGGAGAGTACATTTTAAATCCATTACAACATGTTGTATTAAATTTAAAATACAAAACGATTTCTCTTTACTATAAAATGAAAATACTAAACTACCTTTCATCAGTCGAATTTATGAACTCTGATTAAAAAATACAACAATTGTTCAAATTGTATCCCTTCTATTGTTTGATAGTGTGCCAACCCTGTGGTTAAAACCACTAACTATACATTTTGTACGGTATCAGGTGCATTGCCCCAGCATTTTCTATTAACCGATGAGTTAGCTCGCCTAGGTTTCTGTCTCCGTTTTATTATCTTTTGTTTTAAAGAGTCCCAAAATTTTTCGAAGCTTTTGAAGATTTTGAATCGGTTAGAGTAATCATATTCTATGTTGTTTTGGAATACAGTAAACTTGGTATCACCCTATAGATATCTAAAGTCAAAAACTTTATAATTAAGTGACTCATGTTTATCTATCTTGTGTAGAACTAAAGATATGCAACCGTTTCCATTATTATTATTATTTTACTCTGTATAAAGAAGTACCGTTACAATGTTTGATGACCGCATTCATCACCAGCATCTTTCCCCTTACTTTACTTAAAGGTACTGTTATGAACGGCCCTCAAAAATATGCCTGGGTTCTCAGTTTCAATTATTAATCAAATCAGTGGTTCAGCATTTTATTAACCTTTATCATTGACATGAAACTTATGTCTATTTCCCTGATACTTTAATACAACACTTTAATACAAAACTTTAATACAACACAAAAATAAGAATTCGATTAAACAACAAAACAAAACAATATTATTTACTCAAAGCCCAGAAGTATTCCAACTATTGTTATTCTCTAATAAATGAGATTACATTTTATTGGTGATTTTATAAAAATAGAAATGCTTGCTTACTTTTGTAGAGTAGACTTCCTGGGCTAAATTCCTGCATCACGGCTATCGACCTGCCGGTATCATCAAGAGCTCCAAAAGACCAAAGACCTCCTCCAAATCATGCCGACCGCTTATATACCTTTAGTTCTCTTTGTTGCCCTAGTTCAATTGCAAGACAAGCATTTCAACATTTTTTTAACTGTTTCACAATAGTTGGATCATTCTAAGCTTTGTGAATATGAGTTCTTCCTAATTTAACGTTAATATTAACCTAATATTAACTTATTCCTAACAGTACGTTGAGAGTTGCCTATCATTGGGTGTGAGGCGCTCTGCAAACGGGTGTTCGGTAAGGCAAGTTCTTCCTCCCCCCCCCCATTTGCCCCTCAGAAGTAAGGCCAACAGACAGCTGTGCAGAAAACAGAGTAGTGACTTGCGTTTCATCATGTGAGCGTGCATCACTCCGCCCATATGAGTAGCTAGTTGTTTTATTGGAAATGTCGAAGGACCGTTTGGAATTTTGGGCCTCGCACTCTGTAATTATTAAATTAATATATAGTAGTGATACCAAAATGGCCGATTAGGCTTTTGGTCTAACCACTTGTGCAATCCCAATCTGTCTCTCTCTATTCTGCGTAAGTCTAAATTATTAACAATAAATTATAAATTAAATATTGAGCTTGACTTATTAGATAGAATAATACTCGAACACAAGATCTCACAAAAATTACGTTTACTTAATCAAACGCGTTTCAACGACAGAGTGGCCATCCTCGGTGATACATGAGCTACAATAACTAAACTATAAGATAAGTAAACTTAATTTTTGTTCGAGTTTTATTCTGTCCAACATTAAATTCAGTTAATTTACGATTCGTTAAAAATATCTGGTCAGGTGAGACCTTATATTATCTAAATGTATGCCGCAGAAAAACCGCGTGGAGTTAATGTTCGACGTAGTTATTCAAAACTGTTAAAATTCTTAACTGGAATGAACTAATATGAGTTTAAAAATAAGATATTGCATTTCTAGACTGAATATAAGAAAATAAGACAAAATATCAATTTAAAATAATATTCATATAATTTTGTTTTAAATCTTAATTTGACCCTACCCGTATAGGCACCCTATTTTATCTCATCGTAACATCAACCTTAGTAAACAACAAAAACTAACTCCCAAATTATAAAAAGAAAAATTACGAGTATTTTGTAAAATATTACAATGGTTTTTGTATTCAATCTAGTAACACATTACACTGAACCATACTGATGACTTTTAAATTTCTAAACAGCTTTTATACTGCATAACTGAGAGGTATTTGGAGGTAGAAACAAATTCTACTTAGTTTTAAAAAAGTGAACTTCTTTGTATGTTTGAAATGTTTCTCCTCCATCTTAGATTCATCATATTGAATCAACTTCATTTTTGTAAATAAATATTTGGAGATGTGATGCATGATTTTAATGTAACAATCGACAGGAAAAACTATAGTGAAAGCCGTTTTTCGATCAATACCTTCGTTTTCAAGTTATGAGCATTCAAATTTGCAATAACGGGAAAATAGCGTTAGCAATAAAGCCGAGCAAAATGTAACGCTGAAACTTTTCTATTGTGTTTTTCCTGCAGAATACATTCACTAACAAACTTTAAACAGTACTAATAATAAACAATGACTAACAATTAACAACCACAACTACAAATTAAATAGCTGTCAACTGATATTGACATTTTAATTATTACAATATTTAATTTTAAAATTTAAATAAATGTTTTCAATCATACATTACTAATACATAATTTAGAAAACATACCAATCTAAAAAAAAAAATCATTAGTTTACATCAGCTGTTTGTTATTACGTTAAACAATGCAGCTTATTAACTACTTATTTCGCCTAAATTAAGTTGTAGTGGTTCAAAATTAATATGCTCTTGTCTGTTATTTGAATGTATTCTGCAGTAAAAACGAAATGGAAAGTGACGATCGGGATTTTTACCCCTTTTTATTATTAACGCAATTTTTCCGTCTTTGTAACTTTGAATAACTCAAAAACTAAGTCATTTGTCGTTACATTATTCATTCTTTTTCACTATATTTTGATTTCAAAGGGGTTGGTACCCTTTAAATTCTAATAAAAACATTCATAAGTTGAATATAGTTTGTAAAACTTCTTAGAGGGGGTAAGCAAGTTATCGATTCATCCAAAGAAACTTCTATTTAATTGATTCACGTAACACCCTTCAAATAAAAAAAACCTCCCTACAAATCCGTTACGTTTGTTATAAACAACAGAAATAAAATATTTACTGCTGATTGAAAATAACTGTCTTTAATGAGAAAAGACGTAAAACACTGGTAGAAGAGTTACTGAAAGTCTTGCAAGAAATGGAGCCTGATATTCAAAACAGGTTTAATTTTTATTTTTGTATAGTATCGGACAAAAGAAATAAAACCAAGTTCTGAATAATTACATTTAATGGTATGAACAAGTAATTACAAGCAATCATTGTACTTACCCAGCCCTATCGTACAATGTACTGATGGGACCATTTGTCTGTGCGCGCGGCTCTGACGCTACTAGCCGTTCTGTAAAAGTAGGGCTCGCTCACCCAACTATGTTTGTCTACCTTTCGCGACACATAATTACAGTTTACAAGATTTGTAGTGCATATAGAAACATGATGTTTACAAACAACTCGAAGCTACATTGAAGACAGGTGAATAATCTACGTCCGGCGCGCCGCGCGGGACCACATGTTTTTGGAAATGAGCGATAATCACTCCCCTCACTCACCGCCGCGCCATAGCAAGCCGCGCGCACAGACAAATGTACCCATCAGTAATACAAAGAAATCATCTAAATGTAACACTCACAAGTTAGTTTCTTGGGCCTTGTAGGAAATGCCAAATTGTATTGTTAAATCAGGGGGTTTATTACCCTGTAAGGTATGTTTGTTTAAAACATAATTTCTGAGCCTCGTAATTTTGTATACCACTAACACTTCGCTCGTGTCAGTGACTCAGCCCTACCGGTCCTCTGAGGAGACCTAAACTCGTTAACTCGTTTCTCCCAAGAATAAAACATTTTCTTGGGGAAAATGGTGTTGGAAATTGTATTTTAAACAATAACTTAGCCATTTGTCATCGTAGAGGTGTGGGGTTGATACCAGTACAAACACAAATAAAATCTACTAATTTTCATCTAATTTAATGCGTTATCTATTGAACACAATACACGAGATATAATCAAAAAACTGTGCAAAAGTTGTGACATTTTCAATTTATTTTTTATAAATTTCAGTAGGGCACACCTTAGTCTCTCGTACCAAATTTCATGATCACATCTTTAGTTTTGTGGCCTCAATCGATTTATGTACAGACAACAACATCGCAGAATGGACGTTGTGTCGAAAACCGCTTTAATAAATAGTTTAAACACCTTTCTGTTCATACAATGAGTTATTCCACTTAAAACACGCCAAATTAGAATATAAATTACAAATTTGAGTTTACCAACCGCAACATCTTATGAATTTAATGTGGAAAACTTTTACAAACCTAAACACTACAGATATTGTGATATTCGTATAGTTACAAGATCTGGCAGAGTTAAAACCCTCGTACTCGCAAGTATCCGAAATCGACCCACACTCCCGAACTAGTTGGCTGTTTCACCTATAACACACGCTTTCTGCAATTCAACATTTCGCCCACTTAGGATCGTCCTATCGCAATAAAAAAAGTAGTGTTGGAAGCTAATGTTCCGTAGATACATAAAACGATATAAATAATATTCCAAAAATTGCTGAAGTTCACGTATTTTTAATACGTAACGTCAAAGATTTGAACCGTGCGCCTTTTAGTAAAAGCGACGCCACTTTTTCACATATGATCACAAATCTATTTTTCTGTCGAACAACTCGAAAAAAAACACTGTTCTATAGATGACGTCTTTCTCTTTATAACCTTAGTTTACAAATTGTTCTGTCACTCATAGATCGAAAGATATTTCTACTTGACGAAAGTAGTAACCTAACGGAACGAAATTCACTTGGCATTCGGTGCAGTTTACTAAATAATATTATCGATTACTGAATCGATTTTTTGTAATCGAACTTTATAGTATTTTGTAGACGAGATTTCATTCTACAAGTTGGTAGCACTTGATAGAGGCAAAATATACTTCCATGTTATTGTTTTTAGCTTGGAATGAAGCCTAAGTTTGTGAGTAAAATGACGTATGAAAGCCGTGAAAGCCGTCTAGCGGTTATTGATTTGGGATTATATTTCTCTTATTTTGAAGATTTGTTTTATTTATTTATTATAAATTGTGTATACAAATTACAATATCAGTATTATTGTTTGTAGAATTTATTGTTCTGAGTGAATGTTATTGTCAGACATCAAATATTGAGGCTATCTAGAGATAGAGGTTATGTTGGGAATTGGTCTTCCTTCATAGCAAATTTGTAGCAAAACACATTGTTTTTACTAATACAAATAATTTTGTCTAATGAACATTTTATAAATTGATTGTTTTGACCAAAATATATGCAAAATGTCTATAAATTTATATAGGCCTATCTATAAATAGAAAAAGGTTATGATATATCTGGTGTGACCATATTAGCAAGTTTCCATTAGTTTTATATATCAGAATAATTTTGTCTAATTAAAATTTTATAAATTGATTATGTTTTTATCAAAATGTTTGCAAAATGTTAAAATTAGATTTGGATACGGCACGGAGCCAAGAGGGGTCGGCAATTGAAAGGTGAACTTCATGTGTAAATCAATTCAGTAAATCTTGGAATTCATACTTAAATATATACTCTATCATAATCATTGGGACAGCTCTGGAACGAAAGCTTAGATTATTAACTTTTAAATGAGTTTAATATTGAATGATGATATTTAAACTTATTACAGATAAAAGTAAAAATAATAACAGATGTTTTACGTGTATTAGAATCATGAATAATAATGAACTAAAGAAATTGTCAATACAAACGTTTTTAGCACTGAATAACTGATTGCCCAAATCATTTCAATTCATTTTGAACCCGATTCGTAACAGTTCCTTTTAAACCATAAATTTCAGAAGATTCCAAAAACCGTGTTAACCTAACCTAAAACTACATCCGAATGTACTAAATACAAAACATGCCTCATAGAATTAAATAATTTTATTAATGGATGTTTGAATATTATCTTAGGGTGTTTTAAACCAAAATGTTTTGGACACAACTTGAACACTTTTTCGTTACACATTGATTTAAATTTAATATGACGTCACACTTTTACCTTTTGATTTTAGAATCTCGAAAGCAAAATCTGTCTAGAGTTGTATCCTGCTAGCGTGAAGGATCAAAGGAGTAAGGACGTGAGAGGAATGTCAGGATATTGAAAGTGTCACAAAGGTACAATTAAGACTAAGCTGTCTGATACGGGATCATGGCGTGTTGTGAATTCCAATGTTATCACTTTGCTCGTCTTTGACGTGTTTTATTTCTGTTATCGTCACTTATAGTAATTAAAACAGATTTGAGTAGATGCACCAATCAAAGAAAATTAATGCTTAATATTTTTTCAGAAAATGTTTTTTATTTACATAGGGGGGACAAATTATTAGACTAAAGTGCATTTTTCTGAAAAAAAAATTAAGCATTAATAATGCAATATACATAAAAAAAATCCAAAAAAAAAATTTAATCCCTAAAAATGGGCACTTTTTATAAAACAACAAACGTTTGGGTTACCTTAGACAAAAGTACATATCAAACCCTACATTTTGAGATGATGAATTTTTTTTACCATACTTTTACCAAAAATGGCGAGCACTTCAATTTTTGCCGAAAAATGCCGATTGCGAGTGGAAAAATATATTATTTTTTTTAATTCTATCATAAGTTACCGACATAAAAATACATGTTTTCCCAAATTTTGAAAAAATTTCAACCATTCTTCCTTTAAATATCGCTAATTAAGTAAAAAAAAAACAAAAAAGTGGGAGAAATGGTTTTTTGGGGTTAGGATGGATTTTTTAAGTAATCCTACCTTATGGATCGATAGTCTATTTCATCATGGTCATTTTCCTTTTCTTTTTTTTTCCCACGACCCCTGGTGCCGGAGATATTAAATAAATAGTGAAGCGATGCACTCGAAAAACGTCAACAATGCGTTTTTTGCCACTTTTCTCGTGAAGCCATGCACAAAAAAACTCACAAAATTAGTTACCGTCTCATCTTTATGCATAAAATCGAAAAAGAAAAAAAATGCACTTAATTGATACAACACTTTTCACCACCATTTTCGTCTTATTTCACTGTACTAATAGTAATTAAAACAGATTTGAGTAGATGCACCAATCAAAGAAAACCAAACGTTTAGTAGCCAGCTCACTAATCCCTACCCAGCGTTATCGTTTTGAATGTGCACGTTTTCTAAATATGTAAAGACGTCCATTTTTTACAATATAAAAGTTATCTACTGTTTGTTATTGTTAACTTACACCGAATCCAAAGTATATGGTAAATTTGTTAATCACGAAAAAATCGACATCTGCTTTTTAACTAATTTTCACGTTTTATATTCTCGGGAAATCGAAAAGTTGATTCCGACATGCCGTCCGTCCGTCGTCGTTGTCGTTCGCGATACCTCTCTGCGTTATAAAAGGTTTATAGTCTGCTTATTAAACTTTAGTACCGGGAAAGCCGATCTCCGATCGGGTTATTGTCTCATCTATAAAAAATTGTGTATGTTATTAGTTATTTGGTTTTGTTATAAGTACAATAATTATCTCCCATTATGAAAATTATAAACATTTATTTTTAAACTTTTTTTGTAGAATTATCGGCTCTAACGATTTTATCCATATTTTTTTTATATAAAGGGTTTTCAACATCAGAAATCCAATGGACTTGGTCAAAATTTCGAGAATTAATAGAAGCAAATCTGCTAAACAAATTAGGTGAAAATTGTTTAGCAGACTTGCTTCTATTAATTCTCGATATTTTGACCAAGTCCATTAGATTCCTGGTGTTGAAAACCCTTTATATAAAAAATTTTTGAAGAAAATCGTTAGAGTCGTTTTTGAGATAAAATGACTGGAAATAGGTACATACATACATAATACAAACAATTCCTTGCTCGTTTAATAGAAGTAGGTGTAGCTAATATTTCTCCTATATATTTTTACTGTGTATTTTTCGAATCGTGAAAACTCATAGAAAATGATTTTTCTCGAAATTTTGACCAAGTCCATTGGATTCCTGGTGTTGAAAACCCTTTATATAAAAAAATTTGAAGAAAATCGTTAGAATCGTTTTTGAGATAAAATGACTGGAAATAGGTAGCCTACATACATACATACATACATACATACAATTCCTTGCTCGTTTAATAAAATAAAGATAATATAAATTTAAACATTAATACATTAAATACATTAAAACATAAATTATAAACATAAATTTAGAAAAATATAATTTAAAATGGCAGCTATTTCAAACAGTTTTTTTGGTTAATATCTCATATGTTATTCAACTTATAACACAACAAATTAGATCAAAATGTGCAAATTTCAATTATGTAACGATTCTAACATATATTACTACAGTTCTCACATTTCTACTGTGAGAAATAGCGAGTTAATGTTAAAATTCTAATCTCAAATAAGTATTTTAGATAGAACATATATAATTTTAAGGTGATTATTTAGATTAGCTGGTACATCTAATTTGTTATTTTTTTGTGTTAATCCTTTATTACTCACTTTATTTCATAAAAATAATTTATTTTTTCCATGTGGAATTCACTTTTTCACCAATAAATCACAATTTGAAAACAACAAAATTCACCTATTTGTAGGTTAGACATAATGGCAATTTTTACATTTGCGTCTTTTGCTAAAGATATTGCAATGTTTATATCTGCTATCATTTTTCTATTAATAATTGTAATAATTAGTATTGAATTAGTGTCCAAAATGGAGTATGCATTTTGTGAATTATTATTATTTATTTTAGCAAAAACCTACGACAGGTTTTATGTACTGTATATATATATATATATATATATATATATATATATATATATATATATATATATATATATAGCCACCGGGAGAAATCTCTTGCATAACATATTTGTGATATTAATGATGTAATGCACATGTATCAAACCACACGCAATTCCCATTTCCCAATGTGAAGAATTGCCAAATCTTTTTCGTTGTTTTCAAGTTGTGATTTTTATATGAAAAAATAGATTCCACATTGAAGAAATAAACTATTCTTGAGACATAAGGTGGGTAGGATTAACAAACAAAAATAACCAAAACTATCTGTACCAGCTAATCTATATAATTAGCCAATTTTAAGACCTTTTCATGCTTAGGTATTTTGTAATAAACCCAACCGTTTAGAATCTACGGCCTATGAACAAAATGAAAATATATTATTATCTCTGTTTTTTTAAGTGGTACTTTTATTTATTTTGTTATCTTCATTTGGAATAACCATATAATACCCTACAGTTTTATAGACAGACAAGCTATTTAAACGTGTATTTTATTATAAAAACATGGCTTGATATTTAAAAATTAAGGAAAACACTTCAAAATTTGTATAATATATTTTTTTTAAATTAATAAAAATAGAGAAGACTCCCCACTATTTTATTTTATTTTTAGTGATACTGATGGTGGCTACCATGCATAGTAAATCTTGATAGTGTTTCTTACATACTCTATTGTATATGAGATTGTCTACTAACACTAGTAAACCTAAACTGACAACCCTCTATTGTATGCATTCATTGTTTTAGTTATATCTATTATTTTCATCACTTAAACACCCAAACATAGATTAACTAATACAATAGAAGTGCAACTCTACTCAGGCCTCTTCATTGTCAACGCGAAGTAAACTTCTCCGCATTGATTTTCTCACTTTAAAGAATATTTTACCAAAAAAATACCATTTCAGGGTAATAAATTTAATTATACACGTCATTTGATAGATATGGACAACATTTACACGAGATTCCTAGAAAAGTTTAAAGGAATTTAATCATGCAAAAAAGGTAGATTTATAAACGCTGTAGACGAATATAATATATATATATATATATATATATATATATATATATATATATATATATATATATATAAATCATTCAAATTAAAAATCAATATTTAAAAAAAAACAATGAACATCAGTTAATAAAAGATGAATTAATTAAACTTGTCTCTAATACGTTGTATGACACGATGATTAGAGTTCAAGAAGCCAAAGAGAAACATGGTTGAAGAGCAGGAGATAACTAATAATTGACAGTTGCCGTTCGGTAGCCAAATGGTGCCCACCTATAAACTGCCCATAAATGTATTGTGCAAGATTTCTGATAATGGGATAAAAGTCCCGAAACGCGTTAAAACAATAAAAGGAGGTTACGTGACAAAGTGAAACAAAATCTGTTAAGATCAGTTAAGAAACTTTGTCTTACCACTAAAGATTGAATTCTTGAAAAAAAAAACAAAAAAACAAATTGTCTCAAAATAAAACCAAAACATCTCCACATACGTTATTTAAAGAAAAATATCAAAGCGTTTGGGCTTCAAATCACTACAAAAACGACAAATTTTCTGTCGGACAATCATTCACAAACATAAGGGTCAACACTGAAACACAGAAGTCAACGATTAATCTAAGCTAGGTAAGTATGTTACCAGGGGACTTAAATTTAATAAAGGCGGAACCAAAATGGTAACAATGTTTGAAAAGAAAGATAAAAAAAAAAGACAAAGACAAGTTTAATAATTAACAAGGCTCAAGTTTATTGAAAACAGAAAGAAATTTCGACGGTTCAGACTTTGTCATTTACAACAAAAGACATCCTGACACAAATCATCAGTAAAAAAAAAAAACTTATGATTAACAAGATCATAAATTGTAAAAATTATAAGCCCTTAATTGTAACATATAATAATTTAGATAAAAAAAAAATTAATCAACAGATTCTAAAAATTTATCCCCCCTTTTAGTATATATATATATTTATAGTTACAAAAATTTAACAATAAAAAAAAAAAAAAACAATGAGCACAGCTTAATAATTCACAGAATTATAATTAATCAAAAAAAAAGAATTATACGCCCTTAATGTAAAAGTATAATAATTAAAAAAAAAAAATTAATCAAAAGATTCAAAAAACTTATCCCCCCCCTTTTTAGTTTATAAGATGATAGTTTCTTTTTAAACAGTTACAGAATTTAACAAAATATAAACGAGCTTGATATTTTAAGTTCAAAAAAGATCATATCTATAGTTAAGATGTTTATCACTAAACTAAAGTTACATAATATAATTGGTTTGAAAATTTCTTAAAAACTATATTGGCCAATAAATTTATATATTTAAAAAAAAGAAAAGAATTTAGAAGTTTGAAATTTTGTTAATTGACGTCAATTATTTTAATTTAGAAACTAACCTCTTGGAGGTTGTTAGGACCGAAAATAGCATGCAGGCTCCACCCAAGAAATTGTTATATAATTTATAAATAATTACACAAGTCTACATCTAGAAAATAGTTTTAAGGAACACATATTTGCGGAAGTAAATTTAGGCACATATACAATATGAGTTAGTTAAAGTTCTGTAAAGTCAGCTGTAAAAAGGGACATCACTTTTATGCACTTGAAAATCTGAAGTTATGTTATACAAAAAACGTGTTTTGCCAACAGGACGAAACTTGTTAGGATGTTTCGCTGGTTTGCGCAATGTGAGACAAGAATTTCTCTATTTCTCCTATTTCTTCTACCAGCATATTAGCTATGGCAAACAAAAAACACGTTTTTTTTTAAACGTCTGTGCAAAATCAGACATGTTGTAGCATTAATGTTCTTTATTGAAGAAAATATCTGGTTATTTGTCAAAATTAAAGTAAATTAATTGCATCACAGAAATTCGTTAAGATTGTAATTAAAAGCTTCTTAGATGATTATAAATTTATTTATATATATATAGTTTTGTTTAAAAGAAAGCTTGTATAAGACTTGTAAGATTCTTCAAAAGTCTATAAAACGAAATTTTCTGATTTAGAAGAAATTTCTCTAATTGTTTTATATTTGACATGTTCAATAAGATATGCTGATCATTCAAAGTTCAACTTTAGTTTGCACTTATTTCACAAAATTGTTCAAAACTTAAAATGTGCCTTTACAAGGTTTTGTAAATGATGTTTTAAGAAAAGAAAATTTTTTTATAATCATTTAGTTTCAAAAGAAAATAGAATATTAAATAAAACATGAAATACATATTTTAAAGAATACATGATATTTAACAAATTATTTTAAAAAATTAACAAAATTTATAATATGACAAAATCTGTAAGGTTGAAGTACCTGGTTAATCCTGTCGCAGTTCACGTGAGCTTGTACCGAGAAAAATGATGATTTATTTTACATTTTAGAACGAGATTGTTTAAACTAAAGCGCACAAACTGTAAATTAGCATGATGTAGTATAAGACTTGTAAAATTTGAGAAAGAAAGAACTTTTGTTAACGGAGTAATGCAGAATGTAGACCATGTTGTTATCACATCTAGACTGTGGACGGGTATTAGGGAAGCTAGCTTGACCGGCGAATTGTACTTTGTATTCAGGTGTCAGGCGATGCTTGGTTTTGGAGAGGGCCGCCAGGTGCCAGCATCTGTCAAGGCTAAGCAAGTTGAATGTATATTTACGAATGTGTTTTTGAATGCTACAGCTCTCCCCCCCCGAAAGACGGAGTTAGGGTGGAGTCAGAAAAGAGGCCAGAAGGGCCTCCCACAAAATTTTGAGAAAAAAAAAAAAGGGACAAAGGGCCAGAGGGGCCTCCAAGAAAAGATAGAAGAAAGGGGCCAGAAGGGCCTCCTACAAGCTTCTGAAGAAAGGGGCCAGAAGGGCCTCCTACAAAATTTTGAAACGGGGCACCTGATAGAAACAACGCTTCATAATGCTTTTATAATCACCACTCTAGGGTGTAGCCTCCTTCGGCACTTACTTATTAAATTTTGAAATTTCTATAGCGTCTCAGCTCTTCCCACCTATCATTGGGTCAAGCCCCCGACAGAAAGAGCTGAAGGGTGACGCAAAGGTCGACATTGCTGTGCATGAACTGACTTTGTACTCTAAGGTACGTGGGGAAAGGGGTGGAGTGGCACCTCGGGATACCAAGTGGAGGTGACCACTCCGGGGACCAGGGGAGGGAATGTGCATAGCACATGGCATTGCAGGAAAGGTCGGACTCAGACGGGGGGGAGTATCCTCTGAGCCGACCTTAACATAAATTATAAAAATAAATAAAAATAAATGAAAAACTCCTGAAGCCAATTAGGTCAGATCATGCTCAGCGTCGTTATTTTTAAATTCCTCTTCTCCCATACGAAGAGAAATTTAAACTATTCACGGCTCTTAACAATTTCCGTGAGAAAAAAGAATTTTGAAGGGTCTAAACAAATAATCCATTTTAAAAATAAACAAAGAAGCAGTATGAAACATTGGTGAAGTCAAGATTGTTTTAGTGCCCAAGGCAGGGCATGTGATGTTTGACTTAGGGTCTTATATGTGTATCATGTGCCCCAAAAAAAAAGAATTTAATTTAATCAAAAAAAATTGTGTAAAAAAAAATTTCATCAAAATATTTAAGTGATTATAAAAGTGTAGCAAAAAAAGGAGTGTGGCAAAAAGACAGTATAAAAAGGTGACCCACAATGTGAGAAAACCTAACTCCGGTTTTCTCAACCCTAATAAAAAAAACTAAATTAGGAAACAAACATGTTGACCTGCTAATAAAAAAGACAAACAACCGAATAATTTAAAGAATAGACAAACAGGCCAACCATGTTGTCCTACAAAAACTGGGCCCCTGTAATTTGGAAAAGAAAAAAAAAATTTCGTACACAATGATATATTTTTTAAAAAAAAAAAGGTGTTCAACATTTCAATTTACTATTAAACAAATGCCACCATCTGCATCAACCGGTCCACCGCCATTTTGCGCGTTACTCATGATGATAAAATAAAAAAAAAATAAATAAAAATAATTTTCCTTCAAGATGACGAAAACAAAAAAATTCAAAAGCAAGCTCCGTGTTCTTTAACGGGTCCACTAATCGCAGCAAATCCACTGCCACTTTAACTGTTGCTGATAATTATTAAAAAAAAATAAACCAAGTAATTTAAAAAAAATTTCTTTTAAGATGATAAAAAAAATGAAAGAGCCGGAGAAAGACTCAAGAATTATATGTAGTGTAGTTGTCGTGTATATGTGTGTGTGTAAGTATGAATTAATACAGACAACGAAAGAAAACTCGAGAAAATTTTTTGAAGGAGATTTTGAATTTTTTTTGTTTTTTTTTTTGTTTTTAACTATTTTTGGATTTTATTATTTATTTAAATTTTTTTTTTTTGGATTCCCGAATGAGCCCGCTGTCTGGATCAAATTCAGTGAATGACTAGTGTGCAGTGTTTGTAAATATATATATATATATATAAAAAAATATTTAAGCAGACAAAATAATAATAAAAAATTTTTTTATCAAAATTGGTTTAGAAGTTTTGTGTAAGTGTTTATAAAAATAAATAAATAATAAAAAGAGACTATAGATTTATAGATATCTAAATATTTAAACTAAATAAAAAAAATTTCATCAGCAACAGTTGTGCAGTATTTGAAAAAGCTGCAAAACATAAAAATGAGCCTTGTTTAACAAAGAAAATTTTGAATTTAAATTTAGATAGTTCCAATGCAAAATTTTGAAAATTAACTAGGGTTCCAGAATTTAAAATTAACCACGCTAGAATTTAATTTAACCACACTAGAATCTAGAATCAACCACGCTCTGCTACCAGAAACATGTTACCAGGGGACTTAAATTTAATAAAGGCGGAACCAAAATGGTAACAATGTTTGAAAAGAAAGATAAAAAAAAAAGACAAAGACAAGTTTAATAATTAACAAGGCTCAAGTTTATTGAAAACAGAAAGAAATTTCGACGGTTCAGACTTTGTCATTTACAACAAAAGACATCCTGACACAAATCATCAGTAAAAAAAAAAAACTTATGATTAACAAGATCATAAATTGTAAAAATTATAAGCCCTTAATTGTAACATATAATAATTTAGATAAAAAAAAAATTAATCAACAGATTCTAAAAATTTATCCCCCCTTTTAGTATATATATATATTTATAGTTACAAAAATTTAACAATAAAAAAAAAAAAAAACAATGAGCACAGCTTAATAATTCACAGAATTATAATTAATCAAAAAAAAAGAATTATACGCCCTTAATGTAAAAGTATAATAATTAAAAAAAAAAAATTAATCAAAAGATTCAAAAAACTTATCCCCCCCCTTTTTAGTTTATAAGATGATAGTTTCTTTTTAAACAGTTACAGAATTTAACAAAATATAAACGAGCTTGATATTTTAAGTTCAAAAAAGATCATATCTATAGTTAAGATGTTTATCACTAAACTAAAGTTACATAATATAATTGGTTTGAAAATTTCTTAAAAACTATATTGGCCAATAAATTTATATATTTAAAAAAAAGAAAAGAATTTAGAAGTTTGAAATTTTGTTAATTGACGTCAATTATTTTAATTTAGAAACTAACCTCTTGGAGGTTGTTAGGACCGAAAATAGCATGCAGGCTCCACCCAAGAAATTGTTATATAATTTATAAATAATTACACAAGTCTACATCTAGAAAATAGTTTTAAGGAACACATATTTGCGGAAGTAAATTTAGGCACATATACAATATGAGTTAGTTAAAGTTCTGTAAAGTCAGCTGTAAAAAGGGACATCACTTTTATGCACTTGAAAATCTGAAGTTATGTTATACAAAAAACGTGTTTTGCCAACAGGACGAAACTTGTTAGGATGTTTCGCTGGTTTGCGCAATGTGAGACAAGAATTTCTCTATTTCTCCTATTTCTTCTACCAGCATATTAGCTATGGCAAACAAAAAACACGTTTTTTTTTAAACGTCTGTGCAAAATCAGACATGTTGTAGCATTAATGTTCTTTATTGAAGAAAATATCTGGTTATTTGTCAAAATTAAAGTAAATTAATTGCATCACAGAAATTCGTTAAGATTGTAATTAAAAGCTTCTTAGATGATTATAAATTTATTTATATATATATAGTTTTGTTTAAAAGAAAGCTTGTATAAGACTTGTAAGATTCTTCAAAAGTCTATAAAACGAAATTTTCTGATTTAGAAGAAATTTCTCTAATTGTTTTATATTTGACATGTTCAATAAGATATGCTGATCATTCAAAGTTCAACTTTAGTTTGCACTTATTTCACAAAATTGTTCAAAACTTAAAATGTGCCTTTACAAGGTTTTGTAAATGATGTTTTAAGAAAAGAAAATTTTTTTATAATCATTTAGTTTCAAAAGAAAATAGAATATTAAATAAAACATGAAATACATATTTTAAAGAATACATGATATTTAACAAATTATTTTAAAAAATTAACAAAATTTATAATATGACAAAATCTGTAAGGTTGAAGTACCTGGTTAATCCTGTCGCAGTTCACGTGAGCTTGTACCGAGAAAAATGATGATTTATTTTACATTTTAGAACGAGATTGTTTAAACTAAAGCGCACAAACTGTAAATTAGCATGATGTAGTATAAGACTTGTAAAATTTGAGAAAGAAAGAACTTTTGTTAACGGAGTAATGCAGAATGTAGACCATGTTGTTATCACATCTAGACTGTGGACGGGTATTAGGGAAGCTAGCTTGACCGGCGAATTGTACTTTGTATTCAGGTGTCAGGCGATGCTTGGTTTTGGAGAGGGCCGCCAGGTGCCAGCATCTGTCAAGGCTAAGCAAGTTGAATGTATATTTACGAATGTGTTTTTGAATGCTACAAGTAAAACAACAATACCTCCCGCAGATTATACAAGTAACTAAACATAATATGATCCAAACACTCGGCTATTAAACACAGCATGGAGTGGAAGTGTCGAATTGTATAGCTTCTATTGTCTGCTGTAATTTATTTGATGATCTACATGTGTGCTGTCAATAATAGCAGTGCTACCAACATCCGCACAAAGCAACCCACATCTGTTTCTTGTGTCTAACTAGGGTATTTGCAACCCTATGTTTCTCTAGATTAACTTTCTACGAAAGTGAATAAAAAAAACAAATTGTAAGGTTTTTTTAATCACTCAAAATTTTCTATCTTTTTTTTAGACTTACAGTATTACAGTCTTTTAACATTAATTATTTAGGAATTTACCAACAAAAAATGCATTTTTAAATGTGGAAAACTTTCTCAAATTTTATAATACAGCAAAACGAAAAATTCAAATGAGAGATACATTTCCCTATATGAAAACTGTGCTACAATTATTTTCCATAATAATTTATTTATTTGGTCTTTTAGAACCATGTTCATAAAAACTTACAATTTTAAATGTAAATACACCGAATAACTTCAAATGGCTGTTAAAACTTATATTGTAAAGACTTTTAGTTTACAAAACTTTCTTAATATTGATTTTTTTAAATTAAGTTATTTGATAAATAAGAATCGAAATGAACAAAACAAAAATCATATTTTTGGAATTTTTAAATGTAAATTAACTTTTACTAAGTCTAAATTAATAAAGAAAATATGTTTATGTGAATTATTACTGGAGTATAATTAATGAAGCTAATTATGCCTACTAGTAGTCAAGGGTATATCAATAAGAGATTATGTTTACTGAAAGCTAAGGGAAACTTTAGTGGTTAAGTTCGTTTCTTAAACATACATTCCCCTCCCCTTACGTCTTGTTATATAAGTAAACATTTGTGTTTGGAGGGTTCGTCATTCTGCTCTGTTTTGTTGTAAACCATTGCGTACTTCCCACGTTTGCTACATTGTGTATGAAAAGAGGCTAATTGGAAAATCATAAGTAGAGATGATGGTACTTGAATCCTGTCAGTAATTGTGCAATTGCATCATAATACAAAGTAGCATCATAACATTGCACGAACTATCTTCTTTTCATGTGCTCAAAGAGGTTGGTCCTTAGCGCTTGGGCTTGAAGGAATGTCTCAGGATTAAGTATAAGGAAACTCCTGCACATGTTGGGGTATATTCATTAATGAACCACTGTGCAGAAAATGTTACCTACAGGAGAAACTACACAAAATCAGATCTTCTGACTTAATCAAGAAAGGATTGAGACCTTTGGATCGTTGATAAAAAGTCAAATATTTCCTCAAGACAAGCTTGTTAGCAATTCTCTAAAGTTCATGAAAGTATCAATCTTCTGGAGGATGTCTACTATCAGGTTAGTTACCAACGTCTCTTACTTAGAAGATCAGCATTATGTCTAAAGTTCTAAAGGGTTAGATCGATTTAAAAATAGAAAAAGGACTACAAAATTAAATGTACTTGTAGATTTTCCTTTTAAATCATACGTAGCATGGAACCTTACGAGTTTCTATGAAATAGTAACACTGGATGAATAACACCATTAACAACTAGTTACAGCAGTGATGTAATTTAATACAACTATTTAAAGCTACAGTCAGAACAGAAAATCTTAATTTCATATATTTTATTATTTTAATTTCACACCTTCAAACTAGAAGTCAATTTCAAAATTTCAAATACAAAAGAGGTCATAGACATAAACTCATTTATATTAATTAACCAAAAATACAAAAAGGTGTAAAAATATGGAAAAAAGGGCCTCAATATATGGCTAAATATACATACGTACTCGTTAAGGCTGAACGTGGGCAGAGAGGTCACAAAACATTAACTAACAAAAAAACAATAAACTTACAGAGTAAGTTATAAAGCACTACTGTTAAAAACCTTACAGAGAACGATTTTAATACTTATTATGACAACAAAGCACGATTTTTCACCCCGTCACACCCAAAAAATAAAAAGTCAATCGCATCTTATCTTGTCAAACTAGTTTCTAATTATAACAAAATTCAGTATTTTTTACACTTATTATTCTTAACGTAAGACGAACATATTTATGTAAATTATGACTAGAGCTCAGCGAACAAAGTTAATTACGTCTGGCAGAAGTCTTGGTTACACCAACATGAGGTTATGTTGACTGGGAGCTAAGGAAAACTTCAGTGATTGAATTCATTTCTTAAACATACACCCCACCTTGCGTCTTGTTATTTAAATAAACATTTGTGTTTGGAAGGATAGTGATTCTTTTCTGATTAGCTGTAAACCAGTGCTTACTTTCTCACGGTAGACACACCCTATATGAAAAGTAGATAAAACGATACTTGGGGCCAAACGTAACGTAATGATTGTGCAATCACGGCATGATATCAAGTACATGATGTAACTTAAACTACATTCCTCCACGTATATGTTTATGTGTATATGTATTTGTGACATAAGTGTTGGAAATTACCCTCATATTTTTCTAAACCTTACAAAACACATTATTCCTACACACACGTGCGACGAAGAGTGTAAGCAAGGTTATGACGTTGGACATACGTCACGCCAAAACAACAGAATTAATTGCTAAAATAATTAAAATGTAGAAAGAACAAAAAATACACCAAATGATAACTTATATCCCATCTAAGGACTCTATTATAGTAAGTACAGACTTTACAATCCTGAAGGACACTTTACTTCATGTAATCTTGGGGAATCTCTTCTTTTATCTTTACTATCAGGTTCTCATATTATTTTCCAACTATGAGGCTATTAGAATATTTAAGCTATACTAGTTACGTTGGCTTTAATAGCAGTAGTATCTTTTAACAATGCTCCTACTTATAAATTGGCCCAAAAAGTCAATACTGTATTTAAAAGTGCCACTAATTTTACATCTCAATATAGTATTAAGAATTCTTTAGATTTAATTAACAAAATTGGAAATGTTACTATACCTTCCAATGCTAAAATTGTATCTTTCGATGTTAAAAGCCTTTTTACAAGTATACCCATTAACCAATGTAAAACATAGTCAATGACATAATTAGCAATACCAATGGTGATACTACACTTAGTAATGAATTTAAAACAGCCATAGAAATTTGCATTAGTCAAAATTATTTTAAATTTAACGATAAATTTTACCAACAAATAGAAGGGTTGGCAATGGGTTCACCTTTGTCACCTCTTCTAGCAGAAATTTTCATGGCTGATTTCGAAAATAATTTATTTGGTAAAGACAATCCTTTATTTAAAAATATAATTTATGGTACCGTTATTTTGACGATGTTTTGTGTTTGTTTCGTGGCACTAATAGACAGTTAGACTCTCTCCTTAAAACCATAAATTCTGTATTAATTGCTTAGACCTTAACATTAATATCAGTGATAGTTATCATAACTTTAAAATTTTCAGAAAACCTACTTATACAGATACAGTTATACCTGCTGATTCTAACCATCCTATCAGCCATAAACATGCTGCTTTTCACAGCATGGTACATAGACTTATTAGTATACCTCTTTCACCTAATGACTTTTATGATGAACTGAATGTAGTTAAACAAATTGCTGTTAATAATAAGTATGATGTTAGTTTAATAGATAATATTTTAAGAAAAAAGTTAAAGCATAGAGCTGAAAATTTAGTCTACTCTTCCCTTAACGAGAGCATTGAAATAGTTAGATATTGTAAATTATCTTATATCAACAGAACTAGTTATAAAATCAGTAACCTTATTTCAACTAAATGTAATCGTAAATTTGCCTTTTATTGTACAAAAATCTAGGGAAAATGTTGGTCAATAATAAAGATAAAAAAGAAATGTTAGAAAATAGTGGAGTTTATAAAATATCTTGTCAAGATTGTGACTTTGAGTACATAGGTCAATCAGGTAGATCTATAAAAGTTAGAATTAAAGAACATGTAAATAGCTGGAAACATGGCTATAGAAACTCTAACTTTGCTAACCACCTTTTCGACTCGGGTCATAGTTTTGATCCGAAATTGAATGTTACACTCTTACATATAGAAAATAAAAGCAATAGATTAAATAATTTAGAATGTTTAGAAATAAATAGATCTATTTCACTTAGGCATATTCTCAACTTAAATGACCAAATTGTATTAAATTCGTCACCTCTTCTAAAACCCATCCGTAACATAGTTCATTAACCTTTACCTACCTGCTAGGTTATCCCCCTACCTTTCCCGATTTCTCTATTGTATTTTAGTTTCCTGTACTTATGTTTAAATAGTTGTCTATACCTGTAAATTATCAGTTGCCCGATGATGCCGCAAGGCGAAACAATTGTAGCTCATTTATACTATTAAATATTTGAAACTTTAAGCTTTTGCTTTATTTTATCCTAGAATATTTGAGGACTAGAAATTTTGTTTTAAGTCCTTTTCTTATAAATCAATAGTTACCAAGATGTTTGTACCTTTCTCCAACAAGAACAAAATATATAACTTGTGTTCGTTTTTATCAAAATTGATTATACTTCTATATGTTCGATACCTGAGAAACAATTTTACATTTGTGTTTTACAAATAAACACACACAGATACACTTATATACACATACAAAGTTAATAATATTCTTATTACAGTGCTTCAAGTCGGCCTACTTTATATAAAACCTTTTTCAATCAAAGGAACTTGGCGTGCCGTATTCCACGGGATGGTGTCGTGTTTTTGGGTTTACTATCATACGGTTATGAGCGCTTGGCAGGCGCTGTAAGAAATCTACACTCTTTTTAAACTTATTTGCCGATACCATTTTGAACCATCTCTTTCTCGATTATTATACATTATTTGTATGCTCTCTAAACCATTTCATACTGCTTTCGAAATTATGTTTAATTTCTTCTGTCTAATCTTTATTAATATCAGTCAGAACTGTACTGCCCTCCTCTCCCTTTTGGGATTAGAACTTTTGCAGATCCTCGAAAATTTGAGAATTTTCGTTTCAGTTCTTTCCATGATGTTTTAAAATGCCAAATTTTTATTTTTCATCGCTCCTATATATTCTTCACATGTCCTATGTTTTCAAGAGTTTAAGTTAAGTTATTAGATTGAGATTAATACATAATAATTAACTTATTAGTTAGATTTTCAATTATCACGTATAGTTCTAAACTGTACAATTAATTTGGTTGTACATATTATTTATCGAACATATGTATAAATATATAACCTATGGATTAACCCTTGCTTCCAATATTTTTACCGCTCCACTCTTTGCAATTTTAAAGCTTTTAATATATTTCATATAATTTCCTACATCATATTTGTGTTTCAATTCCAAAAGTACTAAACAGTACAGGATAAATAGAGGTTATATGTTTTAAGAATCCTATGGTTGAAAATATCGTGTGTTCTATACTTCAGCTACAGAGGTTTGAGTATTTGATACCTGAGAATTGTTGAATACTGGAAATATAAAAGCAAGCAAAGCTGCCAGGTAAGCTAAAAGTCAGTTGCTAGTTACACAGCATGTTATTGCATCCGACTTTTTAACAGTAATTAAACGTTTATTTATTTACTAGTGGGTAGAGAACAGACAGCTATAAGCAAAGACAAATAAAAGATACTGTTTGTCCATGGAGATCATCAATTCGTGCTAATAGTCGAAAATAAATGGTGTTTACATGTCTTTTATCACTCATTCCATAATAATTTATTACTTTCTATTGTTTATCAATTGTGAAAACTTTAATGGACCCTAAATCTATTTAAAATCCAAAATAACTCCAAACGTTTCATTAGGAAAGAATTTCTAGAATCTCATTATTAGTGAGTCCAGTTAGATTTTGACATAGAAACCCCAATTTGTGCGTTCTAAAACCCCAGTTATTAATAGCAACATATTATTGAAATAATATTGATTGTATTTAATTTATTATTTTTAACATGTTCAATTATTGACGTGTGCCTCAGTTGGTAATTCTGTTAAGAAAGTTATAGCAGACAATACGTTGTAACCTAAAGACAATTACCATCAACTCCAGACTATTGAGTTCTATTGTGTGGTGTAATTTACTACAAGTCAACACAATAGGGAGACTGGTGTTGGGTGGATTTACATTGGGTTAGTGTATCGTGCAACCAATCAAAACTGAGGAATCAAAGGAGAATCCGTTCTATGTTGAAAAGACATTATAATGCAGTCCTTTCACGTGCCCATTTCGTTAATTTTAATGAAATGTGTAATTTGAGAAATTTGTAATTCGTTAAATATTACTCATCCAGTATACGAAATATACAGTAATTGTAATCTCTGTTTTCGACTAATCTTCATGTAATTTGACGTCAGGTAAATTTCGACATGCCGTCTGTCCTACGTCAATTCGTTCTCGTGTGTACGCAAGCACGATAGCAGCCACAAACATCAAATTTGGTAAAGGATACTATGAAATCCTCATGTAGACCCCTATTTGAGTTTTAAAAAAATCAAATTCATAATGTTATTTTAAACAGTTTTAGCTCATACGTTATGTCTTATTAAACTTACTAAGACACACTAAATTAGATGAAAATTTGCATATAGCAATTCGTACCAACCCTGCATTTACAATTAGCGAATTTATCGTCAAAAATATAATTTCTAACCCTAATCTACTAACAAAATATGACATTCATATAGTTACCATTTTTAGTAAGGACGAATCACGGACCCAAGGAAAGCGAAAGGATACTTTATAATGTATACAATATCGACGAAACCTGTTAAAACCTATCTGACATCTAGAAAGTAGTTATTTACACAATTTATAAGGTTCACAAAACCTGTGTAACAACTATTTTACAAACACACCCTACTGGATAAAACGTTTTGATCTGCCATTACAACTTAATATTTCTCTACAAGGCTCAAAACACCTTCTTATAGATATTACATATGGTGCATCTGCTTGTATAAAGTAATATACACACGCTTATAAATTTGTTTTACGTACAATTTACTTTTTATCGACTTGTGAAAAGACACAGAGAGGGCTCTCTTTAAACAAACTGTGGGCGGTTAGGGTGTATTTGACGTGGTTTGTTACAATTCAATTCAACGGTTAGAAATGAACACTACTACAATTATTGTTACCTGTCTGTTTTCCACATCTTTATTTCGCTAACCATTTTACCAATTTTATTTAAACTTTATATTTGATAGTTAATTCATAAAGATTAAAAAAAAAAAAACAATTAGAGTAATAGCAGTTCAATTATGTAAAAATTGGCTATAATGATTGTGATCATTATAAAATATATATATATATATATATATATATATATATATATATATCAGTAAGGTTTTGAGAGTTGTGATTTAAAACTTAAAAATTAATTTGTCATTTCATAATTCAGCGAATTGTTCTCGAAAGATTTAAATAATATCAGTGTAGAATTCCTCTACTACATCCGTGTCCTTATTTTGTCTCCATGATTTAAGTTATTTAAAAAATTAATTCAAATAAAAAAATCAATTTTGTGAGATAAAAGTAATCTGTTTGGGGCAATCCAACTCTTATCGCAGGAAAGTCCAAGGTCAATAATTCTATTTTTAGCTATACGCCCACAAACGGTCTATACTTCCAGAGCGACTCTCGGTCAGCTTTTCAGAAAGGCGATATTTAAATGTTTTAAATTAAAAGTGTACAAACTTTTTAATTTAAGTTAAAGATGTAGTTTGTGTTCAAAATAATCCTTCAAAAATACTTTTTTTTATTTTGTGTCTAAATAATTTAGGCTTTTTAAAAAAATGCATTGCTACGACAAACTGTCCATCTTTCTACAAACCCGTTTTTACAGGTTCAAGAAAATTATTAGAAAAATTAAAATAAATAAAGAAGCAACTATCTACCATATTATTCATTCCAAAACATCAAAAAAGAGGGACGGAAGAGATGATAAAGGAAAAAATTTTAACATCTATTAGTTCTGATGTTATAAAAAATATTTACATTATACATGTTTTGTATTTATTAAAAAAAATAGATTTTGCGGTTAGAAAAATTTTCAGCACATTCTCAAGGAGTAATATTCAAAATTAATTAAAAGATAATATATTTAGTTTTGGACTAATTTATATATTTTTTATAAAATTTCAATAAAATTTTCTTTCTTTTTAATATTTTTTAACATAAATTTAATAAAATTTAATGTTACAACAGTCGGTACATGATGGAATTCCATGATAATGGAAATAATGAGATGATTATTTAATTCCACAAAACAGCTTTAATTGCTTAGACTTGTTTGTTTTCAATTTAGTTGCTTGGAAATGCCTAACGGCGAAACATATGTCACAATTAAAGCTGTAATGTGGAATTAAATAATCATCTCATTATTTCCATAAATTTAATTGTTTAAATATCTTACATTATTACCATTAAAATAAATTTACTTATTATATATTTATGAATTTGTTATGTTTTTGACCATTGTATAATTAGATCCTCAACCAATGAATTTAGAGCAGTATTTGTTTCAAGACGGTATGAGGCGTTGTGATAAATTTCACTTTTAATGTTACATCATTGGCTTCTCCTACGAAAAATTACTTTACCGTGTGGAACCCTTCATATCACGATGAATGGAATAAAGTGTCTCAAGTTTTATTGAATTGTAACTATGTCCAAAATCGTACAAACCCGAATTTTCTTTTACTAAATGAAAATTTTATTTTTAATTATCACCTGTTTACATTAATTAACACAATAAATATAGACTCTACTGAAGATTGACAAACTTCATAGATTATTATTTTTTTAATAGCTCTGTTTATTTCAAGTGTCGCCCTAACCTAACACCGTTAATAATTTCACATGAGCTTTGTTTTTACCACGAACTTCATTGCTTTATATGTCACTGGCTTGTTTCTGATTGGATTTTCTCCTTTATAATAAATTTACATTTCTTTGAGTTTACTAAAGTTCATAGAGGTGAATTCTCAAGGTAGTGTAGTCCGTTTATTTTCCTTGGAACATTTATTTCAATAAACCATTGACTTGATAAATATCTTTATTTAAACCTAAACTTGTCCTGCACTCTCTTGTACATCTTAAGTGTGTTTCATCACCCTTTGGGTGCCACACTAATTTCAACAGTCACACAAAAATGTCACTGGCTAAGGTTGTACTAAAAATACCAAGAACTAAATACTGTAAAATGTAAAGTTTTAGTTAAATATTCTATATAAGATATTCTTATGAATGAAGTCTGATAATGTTGCTGAGAATATATCTCTGACAGTAGTTCAACTGATGTTCTTTTTTTCTTAATTTTTAAACGAAAAAACCTCTCAGTCATCATCGCCATTTAAGAAACAACAACATAAAATATAGACCCTTAGCGCGCTGACCTTATTCACTATAGCGATATCTTGATATTACGTTATAAACAACCTTAAAAAAGACATATATTTTCAGAGAAATTCACCTTCTACGGGATATTTCAGCGCCATCTACACTCAATTAGATTACTCATTAAACAAGCAAGTGACCTGTTGCCATGACTACAAACGTGTCACGTGACTTCACAAGTTTATTTCTCGACGCTCATACACTTCTAAATTTATGTCCAGTAAAAGTAAACGCTAAACATGGGGGGTACAATTGTATTACTTAAATCGATACTGAGGGACATTTTAAAATAACTTAACAAATTTATCCCTATTTGAAGCCGAGGCAAACAAAATAAAGGTTGTGTCATGGTGGAACCAAGATAGCGGAAAAAAATTTTATTCCAAAAAAAGTTTAACATTTTAAATTATAAAAATCCGCATTTATTTCTGCTTCCAAATACTTCTCAGTTATACAATATAAAGCCGTTTCAATAAGTACTTTGTTTAAAAAGTAACAGTATTATTTGAATTTAGCGCGATTGTTAGTTGTTGTGTTGGTAAACATGTCTGAAAAATATCTGTACATTGTCAAACTAATGGGATATTTAGTCTGTTGTCAGCCGTCAGAGAGTTTACATGTGTTTTGGTACGATCCGCTATTATTCATTCCTTCAAAAATCAGAGAATGTGTATTAAATTTCACTAATAAGAATGAAATAAAAGTGCAGCAATGTTCTAGAAACGTTAAATATTGCTTTTGACGAGTCTGCTATGATAAAGACAAGGTTTTCCAAGAAGGCCGTGAAGAGGTTGAAGATGAAGAGCGCCCTGGACGTCCAGTACATCAACAAGCATTCTTTTTTTCCTGACACTATTTGAAGGCCTGTGTGGCCTTATCTAGTGCCAAGTGTCCCAATGATTAACTTATTAATATTTAATGATACCTACCTGGAAATCAACGACACCCCTGAATGTTAAAACTTACCTAATCTAAAGGAGGAAAGGTGAATATCCACCATCAGCAGAGCCACCACACCCACGAGTCCAACCTCCACTACATGAGTGACGGAGTGAAGCTACGCCAGGGCTCCCATGCCCCGCGGTACCATTTTTATCTATACTGATTTCTCAGCTTCGCTCCGATGCCCAGAATACATCAACAAGCAATGAAAACGTGGTAAAAAGTGAAGGAAAGTATTATAAACGATCACCAAGAAGATGCTAAAGATGTTGCCATATCAATTGGTTCATGCTATGAAATTTTCGGGTATGAAACGTGAGGGCAGCAAAATTTGTTTCAAATCTGTTGAAATTCGAACAAAAACAGCGGAGAATGTTGCTTTGGAGTCAGTAAATGAAATCAGCAACGATGCAAAACTACTTAAATGTGTCGTAAGATGTGATGAAACATCGAATAACGGATATGACGTCGAAACTAAGGCTTAATCGGCATTCGGGATCGCCAAGACCAAAAAGTGAAGTCGAAATGTGAAGGTTATTTTAACGGCACAGTGCACAATGAGTTATTGGCACAAGGTCAAACGATCAATAAAGATCACTACTGTACGGAGATGACGAGTGGTGTAACGAGGGGGACTATGAAACTGCCCTGTTCATTAAAAAGGATTAGGTTAGGTTAGGTCCCGTAGCGTAAAATGTAAAACAAAATTTTCAATATTATTTGGACGCTCGGGGCAATTTCAGCATTTCTAGTCTTAGGAGGCGACCCTTCCTAATCCTCTTTAATAAGCGGGGCAGTTTCATCATTTCAAAAGTACCCAAAATGTCGGGGCAGTTTCACTACGCCCGTGACGAGGGGGCAGCGGGGTGAGGAAGGTGGCAGCGGTCTTGTGTTATCGTTGCCTGGGAAACAAGGGTACTAGCCAGGCCAAAAACATTACTCACTATGTACATGCACTAAAAAGATTATTCTTGAAGCGTCTATTTCCTTCCTTATATAGTAACCAATTTTGTTGATTAGGCACCAAACAGTTTCATAACAGGCCACTAATAAGCCCTATGCACTGCCATCGTCATTCAGGTGCATGTTTTTAGAATAGTGTATAGTACGAGTGACAGCTCGCATCAGCCAATAGTAGACGCATTCCTTCCGCCACACCACGCGTGATCTCCTAACAGTATGTATACGTTCAACGCCGTTTGCGTGAAGCAATCCGAAAAAAAACGCCCCGATTTGTGATGAAACAATTCCTGACTTCCGCACCACGCTAATCCACAGCTTCATTGTTTCTTCGTAATTTTTTGGACAAAAAGAATACTGTAATGACGCTCCAGCCTCCATATTTAACAGATAAGACGTTTTTCTGTTCCCAAAAATAAAGAGAACATTAAAGGGTCGTCGTTTACAAGCAAAGATAAGATTAAAAGAGCATCTCCGAGAGATCTAAACGCTATCCCAAACATCGATTTCCAGAAGTGTTTCGAGGAATGGAAGAAGCGCTGGTATAAGTGTATAATATCTAATGAGGACTATTTCGAAGGGGGTAAAATTGATGTAGACGAATTAATCAAATTCTTACCAAAAAAAAATTCCTATTACTATCCAAATGACCCTCGTATGTATATGACAGAAACTACAACTCAAAATAAAGGTGATTAGTCTATTTTGTGTGTTGCTACATAACCTCATAGATGACACATGTCTATTACAAACAAAAAGCTTGCGGGTTCCCCCCCCCCTTGCGAGCTCAGAAGTCGGGTCACGCACGAAAGATGAGTCAGTTGTGCACCACATTCGGAAGAAACTGGACCTGTTGGAAGGCTGCAAGTATCACATTTAACGCGGATTCATCATTGTACATACCTTTTTGTTCCTAGTTTAAACCCACCAAAATAATGGCTTAATAGTCAAATTGGGTAGGGTCAGTCGACCCCGGGTCAAATGGTGCGCAAACATTCGGCTTTCCGCGATCGCCGGTGCAGTGTAGAATGGCGGCCATTTTAGGCTAGTGTCTACATCGGGACCACTATTTTTGTTACAGTCAATCCCTAGTGTATAATAATATTGATAAGTAAGTTAATTATATTATATCTATATTTAGTAATTACTTAGAGTATTAGTAATAGTCCCTCATCACGTGCTGGCTGACTGAGTGGTATTTAGTTTTAGTCGATAGGTCTGGGCTGTGATCGTTGTGCCAACCAAGTTTAAAGATTCCACGATCCTCTATTAACCACCTAAATTAATGATAATAAAAATATAAAAAGTACCATCTGCCGCAACTATATAAATTATCAATCAATTTTAATGAAACTTTCGGAAAAGACGCGTCCTATGATAATTATTATTCGTGAAAAATTTACAATGAAAAGCATAATTAAATCGTTTGAATACATTAGACGATACACTAACCAATCCACCCTCTATCGTGTAACACCAGTCTCCCTATTGTGTTGACTCGTAGTAAATTACACCACACAATAGAACTCAATAGTCTGGAGTTGATGGTAATTGTCTTTAGGTTACAACGTATTGTCTGCTATAACTTTCTTAACAGAATTACCAACTGAGACACACGTCATTTTATAGTCGCCAAAATATCTTTAAAGGTATTTTATATATTTGCTTTTTCTACTTTCTTTCTTATTAAGAAATAATGAACAAAAATAATCCCTTGAAAAACTATTTATGAAGCTAATAAGAAAATATGTACTTAAATTGTTCTTGTTTGAAAGCAAAACGCCATTTGTTCTTCATAGCTTGAATATTAAATAAATAATCTTAGTATTTGAATAATCTAATAGCGTCAGGGTCTGATAAGAACAAGAGACACCTGATAAAAGTCATATAGTTCCTAAACCGGCCATTTCCATAAATATACAAAATATACAAAGTCGTTACAATACACATAGTAATTGATTGTTCAAAATCAAAAACGAATTTTTAAAATGAAAAATGTCAACTGAAATATTGGCTTGTGTTCTAAAACCGGAAATCTGTAGTTTATAAATCCACCACTGACCCATGTATACTTTTTCACTACGCTGCTCGTTTCCAACTTTAAATCTTTCCCTTAATTGAGTGAATTGTTGGTGGATCAACACCTGGGAAGGCAACCTGAAATTGTCTAAACTATTTATGCTAAATACCGTAGGTACATGGTGGTATTCCATCTTAATTAAATTAAAAGAATTTTTTTTCAGTATAAACCACAATTTTTTAAGGCATGTTTCTATTAAAATATTGTGATTGTTACTAAAAAAAATGTTGTTTTAATTTATTTGAAATCTTCTGATTGATTCTGCAACGTTATTTAAAACAATGGCCCACTCACAACACTTTACTTTTTGCTCAACTGTATACAAAAAAATCAAACTACAAAGGACAATAAAATTGTACTCAAAAGAATTAGGTCATACGTTACTATTGTAACGTAATTTTTGTTTAATTTGAATCGAACAGCAGTTCAACAATTAAAACCTGCAAGAGCAAAAGACTATAGAGGCATTGAAGTTTTTTGTATTGCCGCCGTTTTGTTTCTATAAAAACCAGTGTGTTGTAATTTTCCCATAACATTTTAAGCAACTTTATTTAAAATTATGTAGAGTTTCAAAAGAATCGGTTGAGGAATAAGCTAGAAAATCAAAAGCTTGCATCGCTTCGTTGAAAACACTGTGGGAAAGAGACTGTTTTCACAAGTCATCTTTGTACTCGCCCAATATACGAAGTAGGCTTATAGGTTAAGTATTGCAACACAATCGGCACTGGGTGGGGAAGTTTATTGGCTATACCGTTAGTAACGAAATGTTACATCACACCGAGGAGAATCAGGCCTATCACAACCATTGAAAATATTTCTTTACACGCGTCAGCTCTTGAATTAACTACCGATAATTAATTCACGACACAAGTTTAATTACAAAAAAAGGACGCCATTTTAAAACGGCAATCATCTAACTACTATTCACTAATTAACTAAATCACGAGTGCACATTTTAATCTGGTTACCTCAGGTCACTAGAAGAACCATCTTAAAATTATCTTACCCGACCATTTTAGAGGTAGTAACAAACAAAAATTACACTGTTTATTCTCTTCTAGCACACTACCATTGACCCCAATTTGCTTATATTTTCCTAAACATTTTAACTATGCTGAAAAAATTTAAAATTGTGTCTCCCATAAAAAACTTAAATAGTGCAGTGTTAACACTAGTAGGTGACTCATCACTGAAACAGCTGGGTGAGGAAGGGACGGACGGGGGGCGGTTCCGGCCGCTCGCAGGTATCCAAGGGTTCAGACGCCAAGTTACGGTATACAGACTATAATTCAAAATATGATGGAGGGGAAACATACCGGCGCTTGGCAACAGAAAAGTTAGGGTTTAATGTGGGAATTTCCTCAATTTAAGACAGCCAACCAAGTTGGTGACAAAAAGGAATGTTTTCCACATCAGCTGTGAGGAGGTTTGCAGGATGGAGGATTTTCCTTCCACCCAACAAGGATGACCCTAAATACACCCAACCGAAAGGCATGCCTTTGGTGGGATTACCTGATTAGGGACAGTAATTAATTTGACTTTATGTGATGTGTTTGGTCCGTGGTAGATAATATCCCATTATTCAACCTCCCAGCGTGGCATGCCGCATTCCACTCTTATATCGCGGGTTTGTCTCAACTGATCAGCCGTTTTTGACGAATCTTAAATATCCTTAATTCATAACTAAATAACTTAATTATTTAGACTTTCGCGGAATATAAAACGAATTGGGAATACACAAGTGGTTAGAACAAAAACCTGATCGGCCATTTTGGTTACACTACTATATATTAATTTAATAATTACAGAGTACGAGGCCTAAACCCCTAATAAGTTGTCCGACCATCCCAAATAACAACTAGAAACTCATTTGGGTGGAGTTAAATCAAATTCCCACAAACAACTGTCATAGAATGATACACAAGTCACAACTCTGAAGGATGCACGCCGTTGGCTTTCTTCATAAGGAGGAAATGATAGGGGGAGTCCCTTGCCTTATGGAATACACGTCAGCGGAGCGCCTTACATCCAAAGATAGGCAACTCATCGTACGTTGGAATAAAAACAGGGAGAACACACTGGTGATGAATGCGGTCATAAAATAAGAGATTGGTGTAAAATTAAGCAAATTAAATTTCTCCCTCCGCTTTTTTTGACTGATCCTCAAATTGAATGGCCTCAGGAAACCAACTAAGTGATTTTCCACATACCGTTGTTAGTTGTCGTAAGTATAATAACTGCTACATAATTTAATATAATAATATAAAACTTGATGTAAAGATCTATATAGTGAGTTCACATAGAATCCCATGGAAAATAAGAATGTCTTCTGAACATAGGCACAATAGCGGCGGCTGCAAAAATGAATTAATTAAAGGAATAGAAACCATAGTCGTACAAAAGTATGAGTCATCCAAAAGGTTTAATCTCGGAAAAATCGATTATCTTTTTCTCTAATCCTTCCACAATTGTATTGGCAAACGATATTGGGCTTAATTGAAAATGGACTACCAATTGGCATATATAATATCGTTAATAAACACTGAATTAAAAATTATTCTATTTTATTTTTCCGCTTAATCCCCAGATGGGAATCATGACGCGATCAAGGACTGAACTCTTGAAAGAGGGAGAAAAATGTTGTTTAAACCGATAAACAGTTAGTACAACTTTCACGACCCCATCCCTTTAACAATCCGTTGCTTACAGTCCTTTGTGTAGTGTAGCCCTTGTGTGGTGGTTTTATCTGATCACAACGTATTTAATATTATCTTTGATTTGTCAGACTTAGTTTTAGGCTTGAGTTATTTTCTTAGGTTATAATTTAGTTATAGTTACATGTTGGTGTTTTTCTTCTTGTATATATCCTAGATTTAAAATTTGATAACGAGAGTTGATTTACACTCTCGAAAGGTCGCGCATTCTTTTTTATTTACACTGATGATGTCAAATGTCCGATTAAATCATTTTAATAACACTAAATTAGATACAAATTTTCAGATTTCATTTCTGTACAAACTAACCTCTTACGATTTACAAATAGTGAAGTTATTGTCAAAATGAGACACGAGCGTAGCGATTTGTGGTTTCTTAAAATATTTAGAGACACTCACGAAGCGAGTGAGACTGTAAAGACACAATTATAAGGTTTAGAAAATCTTTGTAACAAATTTACTCTACTGAATAAAACGGCTTTATCTCCCAATACAGTTTAACATTATCTGTAAGGCCCACAAACTTTTGGGCAATACATTTATAGGATCTGCTTGTATTACATTGTATGCTGGGACCGGATAAGTTAATATAACTTTAGAAGTAAAAAACCTCTGAAAAATATACTCTGTCTAAATCTCATAAGGGTATAGTTATAGAATGATTACATTTGTAGCCATAGCAACAGGTTAGATACTAGTTTACAAAACTTAATGTACGACTTAATTGGGTGTAGGTGGCGTTGAAAGTAAAAACACAAAATATCAATTCCGTATATGAACAAACCATACAATAAATTTCCTTGTTCATCTTTGCTTTTTAATTATTTCTAAAACATAACCTTAAAAACGTGAAAATATGTTTCAATGCTATTAAGAATATTGTGAAACCATAGATTAAGTTATACTGTACAATAATTAACTGTATCCATTCAGAATGCAATTTTTGTTACTCACATAAATTTGATAATCGAAAAAATTTCAACCTAGATATTTTGACAGATCTCCACGTTTCATGGCCTCATAAAAACGAAAAAGTAATTTTCGAATTACAGTCTGACCAACGTAGTCTGTATACAACCACATTGCGGTCATGAAAATTAAGATAGAAACATGAAATTAGGTGTAACATATTAACAAGGAAAAACCCCCCAAACCGCAAAATAACACAACTACACAAAACTGTATAATGCGTTTATATTATCTTACGTTTCGATAGCTCTGCTATCATCTTCAGAGGTACACTACATACTAAATACAATAACAACAAATATATACTATCCCGTAGTTTCCCCCACTCCTTACCTAACCTCTTAACCAACTACAATTGACTACTTCAAGGTCGCCTAATCCTACTTAGAACCAATCACAGTACGCCTCGTCAGGTATAACATGATTGTATTATGAATGTGTATTACTCGACCTTTTTTAGGTCTATCTACAATCCTATTTTCGAAATTACCGGTTTCGACAGTCGAGTTGTCATCATCAGTTTTCTTCCTTCAGCTAATAAGCTTCTCTATTATGTATAAACCAAAACAAGACACATGCCAAAACAAAGTTAAACAATATTTCAAGTGAAAAATATACGACCTAGACTGGGAATTGAACCCAGGATCTTCGGCTTTACGCGCCAATGCTATACCAACTGAGCTATCCTTAGTCGCTTCCCAACATAGGACGTACACTTCTCCCTTGACAATAGTTTCAGCAAATTTTGACTAATAAAATTAATTACCTTGTTACAAACGACATTGAAATTAATTTTTACTCGACTTGCAGCTCTTACGAATGTAGCAAAGATTGCACTAGAAACGCAAAAGTAATATCGATTTGATTGTGACAAGTTACGAGAAACAATCACTTCGACTCATCGAGTTGATATTCCGGTTGTGTAAAGAGGAATATTCGATCACTCCTTGAGTAGCCAAATTACGACAATTCTATTGTTAATTATTTAAGACTAGCTAATTTCAAACGCACAAATGCATTGGAAAGAAACAATAGTGCTCCTGGTGTGCAAACACGAAACTAAATTAGAGGGATGGAGAGTCAGCTGATCGCTTATCCCCTTACTCTAAATTTCAGATTGGGAACCGATCACTTTCGTTGCTCACAGCTGCTTTCGGTGCAGTATTGTGAAAATCAAATTTCATTTTGAACCAACATTTTCGTCACAAGTTTTTTGAATGCTGTTTACATTTGCTATCTGATAATGTAACTAGCTATTATTTTTCTTTACAGAGTGTTCCAAATTTTATTATTTTTTTTATACAATTTTTTTGCGTTTACAAAAGTGAGTAACAAGCCAACAACAAAATTGAAACACTAGTGAATAACAAATCAATAAGTAGAGAATTAGACATGAATTGGACATATTGGTTCCTGAACAACTGATAAGATTAAACCACTAGAGTATGGTGACCAACTTTGGACTGAGTTATAGTACAATTTTTCTATACCATTGGTAGTTATTTAATCCATTATTTTCTTTGTAAATGTATAAAATATCTTTAAAAAAATATATTTTTGGAATATCTTGTGAAAAAAAAAAATTAGTTACATTATCAGACAGCAAATGTAAACAGCTTTCCGAAGAATTGTCACAAATGTTTTCCTTGTGTTATGGCCGATAATGAAATAAGAATGTGAAATGTGATTTCGCATAGTATCTAAGTAAAATAAAAATAAAGGGACTTTTCAGTAGTAACTGATTGAGGAATCAGTGATATGACTGCATTTAAAAAAAGATGGAAAATAAGTTTTATATTTTTTACGGAACACCCTGTATATGGAATCTAAGTTTTGACACATTCTGTAATTATCCACAATCAACAGCTTTCCACTGTTGTGTCTATCATCTTTCGCCAACTGCAAACTTAGATATTTTAATATTTGCGGGACTTTTCTCCAACTCTGTACGTATTTTATAGTTTTAAATTTATTTGATAATTATGAATTGTTATTTATTAATAAGATTTCATCGGTTTTTTGCCATCATTAGTATACTTTACCAAATCTCATGTAGGCTTTCATGTCTGCTGCTTTTAGAGTTTAATTTAGATATTGTAGCTCGTGTATCACTGAGGATGGCGACTTTGTCGTCGATACGAGTTTGATTAAATAAACGTAAATTTTTGTGAGATTTTGAGTTCGAGTTTTATTCTATCTAATATTATCTCACAAGTCAAGCTAGATATTTGATTACAAATCGTTGGTATGTATAAAAAAACCAATACAAGACGTTTCAGGAGTATAAATCAACTCCCTTTATCAAGTGAACACCCAGTGCATAAAATTAAAAAAAAAAAAACACCAACATACCCTACACATATAGCCCATACATATTTATAATGATGGTAAACAATTCCAAAAGGTAGGATCTGTGAACATTTCGTAGTCACAGTTTCAAGAAGGGAGATCAAAACAGTTTGATACGTCGCAAAGAATTAATAAATTTTAAAAAGTAGACAAAAATGAATTACGATGAAGTATGTTTTGACTAGTCTCAAAGAGGAAATTAAAATGTATATTGAGAGATATCTATCTATCTCTGCAGTTAATTTCCGTTCTGACTATAACTTTAAATTAGTTGTATTAAATTGTCTCAAGATGGAGTAGGGCATCAATAACTAGTTGTTTGATGCCATCCAAGTACTTACCCGGTTTTGTAATACAAACGAATTTTCATACTATTGTAATGAAAAACATTGTCATGCTCTCCTAACGGTATATATTAAAACAGCATTTCTTCGCTTAGCTCGTGCCCTCCTCTATTCGATTATGGTATTTTAAATCTCTCCAGACCTCACCTGCGTTAACATTATATTTTCATTTGGCTCTAAAAGGATACATTTTCGTAAAATGTGTTTTAAATTAAATCGAAATTTAAAGTTTTTGTCTTTCAATCTTTGCATTTCAAAAAACTGAAAACAGCCCCTCAAGACTTGACCAAATACATCTGAATTTTTCTACTCATTTCAGAAGTAAAACACTGTTCGACAAACAAAATCCCTTTCAAAAAGTTAACCTGTGCCGTTTGTATAGGTTAGGTTAGGTTAGGTTAGTTTAGTTTAGGTTAGGTTAGGTTGGGTTAGGTTAGGAAAGCAGGTTAGGAGCAAGTTAGGAACACTGCTCGACAAACAAAATCCCTTTGAAAAAGTTAACCTGTGCCGTTTGTATAGGTTAGGTTAGGTTAGGTTATGTGGTACATTTATATATATATATATATATATATATATATATATAGCTTCAAGGCCAACCAGGAGCAAGATACAAACACGAGCGAAGCAAGAAGAAACGAAAGTAGTGATATACACAATTACGAGGGTCAGAAAACCATTGTAACAGCTGTTAAACTAACTCACACTACTGGATAAGATCCCTTGATCTACTAATACAATTTAACATTTCCTACAAAGACCAAATCTGCTTTTATCACATTATATGATTGGGCTGGGTAAGTACCTTGATGGCTCTCATCAACTTGTTATACAAGATAACGATTACCGAGAGATTTCTTACGGTTTTAAATAAAAAAGAAAACAATACACTGCTTAGAGGCGTGGGGTGACCACCGTTTTGCTCTAATATTCCCCCTAACCGGACATATTCCTAGATTGCGCTATCTATAATCACATGACGCACGATGTGCCAAGCGTGGGAAGTACGCAATGGTTTACAACAAAACAAAACAGAATCACGATCCTTCCAAACACAAATGTTTACTTAAATAACAAGACGTAAGGGGGGGTGTATGTTTAAGAAATGAATTCAACTACTGAAGTTTCCCTTAGCTTTCAGTAAACATAACCTCATGTTGGTATAACCAAGACCTAATTATCTTCGTTCGCTACACTCTTGTAATAATTTACATAAATATGTTCTCATCAATCACGTAACTTAGTCACCGTCATATAGGATGTGACATTAATACGCTGACGAAGTTAATTCGTTTTTTCTGTTAATATAAAGGTGTCTTTTTTAACAGGTCCACCATTGAGATCTGTGTAACTCTAAGATTTACACATAACTTCAAATGAGGGAACGTAGCGACTACTCCCTAACCTAACTTAACCTAACCTAACCTAACCTTACCTACTTTTTCCACTGTAATAAAATTTCTATTTGAAATTCTAACATTCGAACGCCATTTTTTAAAATGGCGGCCATCTTTAAAATTTCTTACAGAAACGACCATTTTATAATATATATTCGGATTTTAAAGATAATTTTAAAACCTTTTTTATTCTGTCAAAGTTCCGTTTAAAATACATCCCACTTAAAACCAATTTCTTTAATCGCTTCTTTTAATTTCAGTTATACATTTTGTATGAATAGGCTACTATTGAATTTAAGGTTTTATAAAACACATAAACAGTCAATATTGTATTTTGTTCATTGATAGACCATTATTCTTACATTTCTTATCTTAAGAATTAATTAAATTTTTATATGTTTTACAATAGCTCGGACATAAGGACAATAGTGTTAATGGTGTTATGGAAAATAGTTCTAATGGTGTTATGATGAATTTTAAAATAAAATCGTTCTTATATTTTCTTTCATATCCTCGACAGAACCATAACGGTCCTTATAGAGTTCATTTTTTAGGTTAGGTTAGGTTAATTTAGGTTAGGTTAGGTTGGGTTAGGTTAGGTTAGGTTAGGTTAGGTTAGGTTAGGTTAGGTTAGGTAAGGTTAGGTTAGGTTAGGTTAGGTTAGGTTAGGTTAGGTTAGGTTAGGTTAGGTTAGGTTAGGTTAGGTTAGGTTAGGTTAGGTAAGGTTAGGTTAGGTTAAGTTAGGTTTGGTTAGGTTAGGTTAGGTTAGGTAAGGTTAGAACAAAAAACTAAGGGACGTTAGTTCTGGGGACCTGACTGGCCAATATACTGTATAGACCGTACCTAACCATTTTCCAGGTAAAGTAATGTTCAAAACTGGTCATCTTCGTCACTATTATTACCCGGTGTTCCCTCTTACTGGTTTATTAATTTCATCCTGACATTAAGCCAAAGGTCTTCAATGGAGTTCATAAAAGTCTCCTCCCTATAAAACCCTAATTTAAACACTATTCATAAAACAATACACGTATAAACAAGCGCATTAAGAAGTTGGTTTTTACTCCCATATATTTTTAACGGATTTTTGACAAACTTTCAAGGCTCATCTCTCATAAGTTAAACAAGTAATAATACAAAAAAACTCAATAATAAAAAAGTCTTAAAATATTGTTTAAAAACCAAATTTAACATAAAATATAAGATTTAAATAAAACATTTTAAAGTTGGTTGTCATATATTATAAAATGTAAAAAAAAAAAAATCAAATAAATAACATTTTATTACAGAGAAAATGTTGATACCGTAAAGGCGCCATATTTCGATCCCCAGTCTATTTTTGGTCTCTGAGTGCCATATATGTTACGATCAATTATTCCAAAACAAATAATATAACACCACCGTCAGACAATCCAATATTTATCCATTTGAATAACTGGTTTCGACGGTTAAACCGTCATCTTCAGATCCAAGGTATCACGTTGTTCATCCATTCAAAGGTGTCGACTTCTTTAACTGCCACTTATTAGGCTACCTGATAACATAATATAGCTGTCGAAACCGGTTATCCATCTGGATAAACATTGGATTGTCTGATGAAAAATAAGGTTTGTAGCCTATATTCATTGGAATTACAATCCAGGAGGTCACATCTACATTATGACATATTTATTGTACAAAATGCAACTCTTCAATCGCTGACCACAAAATAAAATTTGATATTCCATAGACACGTGTTCCGGCACGACCTTCGGACCTTATGCACAACTTCGAAGCTCGCTAGGGCCAAGACACTGATATGAATGGAGCGAGTGGAGACTTTTTACTATATAAACATCTACTGGGCCCCAAGGGCTTGACAAACATCTCTGGTATCGTCGCTTTATAAAAAAAAAAAAAAAAAAAAAAAGAAGAAGAAGAAGAAGAAAAGACCATAAATTAAAGACTCCAAACCTTAGAATATTTTAATAGATTCAGAGTTGATAAACAAAAGCCTAATGGGAATGATGCAAGATATAGAATCTAACTCAACACTACATGAAAAAAAAATCTGTAGATCCAGTAGATTTACTGGGGACTACCAAAACCATACACTAAAGTGATTCTCTGAGAGTTATCCAAGTTATATAAACACAACTACTAGGTTTCAGACAACCTGTCATAACTGTTTTAAACAAACTAGATAAGACCATTTTAAACAAAAATACAATTTATCATATCCTACAAGCCATTACATACCAACTTTATAACATTAAAATGTGTATTGAATTGTATGATAGGGCTGGGTAAGTAACATGATGGCGCACATGAACTTTATTTTCGATAAGTAAAAAACATGATTGTCAGTAAATCGTGTGAAATTGCGTTTCAATTTCTACGTTCAGCGAGATATAAACAAAATAATAAATTCCCCGGTAGAAACACATTGCCAACATGCTAGTGCTAAATACACTAGGCTTTGCAATAAGGGATAAATTTACCTGCTTAAACATTAACGTCCTGACTGTAGCTAGCAACGCGCTCTGGTTTGTAATTACATCGGCAACTTCAATACCTTAATGTATCCAATACGTAATCCTGTTTAAACACGATTCAAGTTTATGATTTGTTTTGTTCAATAACTTCTATCTTTCGACTCGACTTGGGGAAAACAGTAATTGCGCAAAGACTGCACAATCACGAGTTCTTGGCATAATTTTCAAGTCTAAAATTTCCCTTTAGCGCCCCCCCCCCGTATTTGTTTTTTTTCCCAGTTGTTTAAAAGGCTCACTAGCCTTCGAATGATCTAATAGAGTCAGGATAGGAAAAGAACAAGAATTAGTCAAATTAAACCAGATTAGAAAGATAAAAGAGAGGGATCTAACCGAGAACTGTATGACAAAAGCTGTAGATCCAGTTACGTCTCCTCGGGCTAATAATTACAAGCTATTAAACACTCTGGGAGTTCCTCTTGCTTTAGTTTTTTACTGTAAAAGTTTGCACGATTAAAACTGCCTAAAAAGATTCAAATTCTCGTTTAAATCGTTAAGAAATTTCACTATGTTTTGAGACAACTCGTTAACAATTATTAAAAAGGTTATTTTCATTCATCTCAGCGTCTCAACCCTAGCGGGCCTTAAAGCTTTACATTCGTGCAAGAACGTCTACTCGCTTCGCGCGTACAGGTGACGCACCCTTGTTAAACTATACAAACATCACATTATTTCAGGATGGATCCGTATTCAATCGCTATTTTGTAGGGAAGAAGAAGAAGAAGAAGAAGAAGAAGAAGAAGAAGAAGAAGAAGAAGAAGAAGAAGAAGAAGAAGAAGAAGAAGAAGGAGGAGGAGGAGGAGGAGGAGGAGGAGGAGGAGGAGGAGGAGGAGGAGGAAAAAAGAAGAAAAAACTTGTAACGAGGTAATTAAATTTATTAACATACCTTATTTGAAGTCGATAATAGTTTCTAATATTATATTAATTGCCTATATTATATTATTTGCTACATGTTTCGCTGCCATAGGCAGCATCACGCCAGCTAAATAACATAAACACATTGTTCACACACACACATCACAAAAACATATAAAATTCTTGTTTATATCAACTTTGTGATGTGTGTGTGAACAATGTGTTTATGTTATTAGCTGGCCTGATGATGCTTCCTATGGCAGCGAAACATGTAGCAATTAATATAATATAAGGAACTACTATCGACTTCAAATAAGGTATGTTAATTAATTAAAGTAGTTCTAAGGCAAAACAATGAATATTAATTAAATTTCTAACTGGAAAATTAATGTGGAAGTAAAGTCAAGTTAGTAGTGTACGACCTATGCTGAGTTGGTAGAGCATTGACGCACGTAAACCCAAAGTTCCTGGGTACAATTCCTAATCTAGGTCTTATAATTTTCACTTGAAATATTATTCAATTAAATACTAGCTGGTAATAAAAAAACGTGTAATCATGTAAATCAATAAAATTAGAAACAAAAACACTGTTTAAAATGGTCGCCAGACGTACGTACAGACGACAATGACGACGGCCTGAAGCCATGAAACGTGAATCAGTCAAATACGGAAGTCACAATTCTTTTCGAGTAGCAAATTTAGCCTGTACTTCGTATACTGGATAAGTAGAAATAGCCTGGATGAACACTGGGAAGATGAGTTTAGGAAAAAATTGTGTATCTTACATACCACCCTACTGATATTCTTAAAAACTTGTTTAAAAATATAAAAACTGCGGTCATTTTATAGTAGTTTGCTATAAACTTATAACATTAGTTAAAAATTTACAAGTCCAATGTCACCAATCACATCTCTCTGCGATGACAAATTTCGAATCCTTTCCTCCCAAGAAAAAATGATACTAAGTATAGTGACGAGATCCAAGAGGGCGGCGTCACTGACACGAGCGTTGCAAATGTAGGCTTCTCCAAGTATGCACAGTGTCGAGGCGCGAAAGGAACGAGACACCAACACGAGCAAAGCGAGTGAAAAACAAATTCGAGGCCCGCTAAGACGTAAGCGACGTCGAGCAGGTGATATTTCAGAAAACCTGTTTAACAACTACTGGATAAGACCCCTTGATCTACCAATACAATTTAACATATCCTACAAAACCCCAAGAAACTAACTTTCAGGCATTACAATTAGAGGATCTGCTTGTATTACATCGTTTTTAAGAGGTTGGGTAAGTAGCACGATGGACACGTATGTTAGTTCTATTAGGAATCTCTCTACCTGAAAGCACTTAATGCTAAACCCAAATATGTTGTTTACAAACAGATTCTAAGATAAATAAGTTGTTGTTTTTTTTTTTTTTTTCAATTTTCTGCTCTACGTATTTTTGGATTTGTTTTTTTTTTGCAATGATATGATTTCTTATTCCCCAAATCTTGTTTGAACTAACAGTTAACCACCTTTGTTACAGGTAGAAAGATCCAATTCAACCCAAGTACAACTAAAGGAACTATCATTGACCAGTAGCGGCAGGTATAGGTGTGAAGTCTCTGCAGAGGCGCCATCATTCCAGACAGTATCTGACCATGGAGATATGATAACAGTGGGTAAGTCATAACCTTGCAGTGGGTTTGGGTTATGGAAACTGAAAGAGGTCATGTACCACTGGTACCTAAGGTTTAAGAAAAACGGTGTTCTATTAATGTGGAAAGAAAGGGTCGCCTATTGTGTTTTATTACTGTAGAAAGGGTCGCCTATTGTGTTTTATTACTGTAGAAAGGGTCGCCTATTGTGTTTTATTACTGAAGAGATGGTCGCATATTGTGTTTTATTACTGTAGAAAGGGTCGCCTATTGTGTTTTATTACTGAAAAGATGGTCGCCTCTTGTGCTTTATTACTGTAAAAGGGTCTCCTATTGTGTTTTATTAATGTAGAAAGGGTCGCCTATTGTGTTTTATTACTGTATAAAGGTTCGTCTAATGTATTTTATTAATGTGGAAAGGGTTGCCTATTGTGTTTTATTACTGTATAAAGGGTCGCCTATTGTGTTTTATTAACGTAGAAAAGGTCGCCTCTTGTGTTTTATTACTGTATAAAGAGTCGCCCATTGTGTTTTATTACTGTAGAAAGGGTCGCCTATTGTGTTTTATTAACGTAGAAAAGGTCGCCTTTTGTGTTTTATTACTGTATAAAGAGTCGCCCATTGTGTTTTATTACTGTATAAAGGGTCGTCTATTGTGTTTTATTACTGTAGAAAGGGTCACCTATTGTGTTTTATTACTGTAGAAAGAGTCGCCTATTGTGTTTTATTACTTTAGAAAGGGTCGCCTATTGTGTTTTATTACTGTAGAGACGGTCGCCTATTGTGTTTTATTACTGTATTTTAAATTGTAATTCACTACCTGTTGTGCAATCTTATTAAACCCATACTCAGAATAAATTGGAAATATTGAGAAATGAACTGCTGTAATAATGTAAATTTATATCATTACTTTACAGAGAATATTCAAAAACAAAAATTCGAAAGTGCCAATTATTATGCTCACAATTAAATTTGTTCACTCATTTGGACTGTGTTGTTACACTAGAAATTCAACAAACGGAAGAAAAACATACCCTTCGGGCTCAGTTTTGTCAACGCGGTCATGACATTTTATTTTTTCTCGATATCTCAATTAGAAGTTGAGTTATGACAATAATATTTGTATTTTTCCCATAAATAAATGGTAACCTTAAAGGTGGATCAGGAAAGAAAACCACAAACACAATTTTTAGTAAATTCTGCTTTTTATTGAGTCTTGCCGACCATGGTTTCGCTAGTGAGGGCATTTACGAGGCAGCGTAACATTAGGCTGTGGCAAGACTCAATAAAAAGCAGAATTTACTAAATAATGTGTTTGTGGTTTTCTTTCCTGAAAATGGAGTTCTACCAAGTAGATCTACCGTCGGTCAGTAGTATAAATCGTAATAAAGTTAGATCTTTGATCGATGTATTCACACCATCTACTGTACCGATCTCAATGAAACTTTGCAATCTTATAGAATTTTTTAAGAAGATTTTAGACTTTCATTCATATTGATATCTTAAAAACTAACTGAGTCATTTAAAATATCTAGATATGTACTAGTTACCGTTGGCACATGTCAGTAAATAAATCACAAATTCTGTCAACACTACTCTGTGATTCATTGTTTGTACAAACCTAAAAGAAACATTCCATCTGTAGAATTTAGAGCGAGAGTATCACAAGTTCTTCGCTATTTCAGACTGTGGATATTTGTAAACAGTTGGTATGTTACAATTGCATATTAATAAAACTCTTAGTTCTCAGAAAAGAATAATAATATTTTAACAAACAAATTTATTTTCTAAAGCAGGCAATGTATTAATTAGCCTCTTACTGATAACAGCTGGTTAGATACATCAGATTTATTAGTTAGTTCAAAACAAAGATAGGTTAGACTTAGTCTAGACCAGTGTAAAACCTTTTTGTTTTTATAACAGCTGATTAGGTCCATCATCTATATTAATTAAATACAAAGATAAGTTAGGTTTAGCCTAGACCAGTGTGAATCATTTTACTTCTAACTGCTAACCCATCAGCTATAATAATTCAACAAAAAGATAGGTTAGGCCTAATCTAGACCATCCATTGTCAAACTGGAAGATCGAATTGGAAAGTGTTTTTAACTTTATTTTATTTTCATTCACTGATTTAGTCACCATAGCGACCAATATAATAATACACACTTTAAACAGCTATTACTGCCATCAGCTATAATAATACAACACAAAGATAGGTTACACAAGTGTGAATCATTTTGCTTAGTGTTTACACGTATTTTTACACATTTACCATACAAATTTAGTCACCATAACGACCAATATAATAATACACACTTTAAACAGCTGATTACGTCCATCAGCTATAATAATACAACACAAAGATAGGTTACACAAGTGTGAAACATTTTGCTTCGTGTTTACACGTATTTTTTCAAATTTACCATACAAATTTAGTCACCATAACGACCAATATAATAATACACACTTTAAACAGCTGATTACGTCCATCAGCTATAATAATACAACAAAAAGATAGGTTAGACAAGTGTGAATCATTTTGCTTAGTGTTTACACGTATTTTTACAAATTTACCATACAAATTTAGTCACCATAGCGACCAATATAATAATACACACTTTAAACAGCTGATTACGTCCATCAGCTATAATAATACAACAAAAAGATAGGTTAGACAAGTGTGAATGATTTTGGTTAGTGTTTACACGTATTTTTACAAATTTACCATACAAATTTAGTCACCATAGCGACCAATATAATAATACACACTTTAAAACAGCTGATTACGTCCATCGGCTATAATAATACAACACAAAGATAGGTTAGATTAGTGTGAAACATTTTTATGTGTTTACACTTATTTCTACAAATTTACCATAAACTTTAGTCACCATAGCGACCAATATAATAATACACACTTTAAACAGCTGATTACGTCCATCAGCTATAATAATACAACAAAAAGATAGGTTAGACATGTGTGAAACATATTGGTTAGTGTTTACACGTATTTTTACAAATTTGCCATACAAATTTAGTCACCATAGCGACCAATATAATAATACATACTTTAAACAGCTGATTACGGCCATCAGCTATAATAATACAACAAAAAGATAGGTTAGACAAGTGTGAATCATTTTGGTTAGTGTTTACACGTATTTTTACAAATTTGCCATACAAATTTAGTCACCATAGCGACCAATATAATAATACACACTTTAAACAGCTGATTACGGCCATCAGCTATAATAATACAACACAAAGATAGGTTAGACAAGTGTGAAACATTTTGCTTAGTGTTTACACTATTTTTACAAATTTGCCATACAAATTTAGGCACCATAGCGACCAATATAATAATACACACTTTAAACAGCTGATTACGGCCATCAGCTATAATAATACAACACAAAGATAGGTTAGACAAGTGTGAATCATTTTGGTTAGTGTTTACACTTATTTTTACAAATTTGCCATACAAATTTAGTCACCATAGCGACCAATATAATAATACACACTTTAAACAGCTGATTACGGCCATCAGCTATAATAATACAACACAAAGATAGGTTAGACAAGTGTGAAACATTTTGGTTAGTGTTTACACGTATTTTTACAAATTTGCCATACAAATTTAGTCACCATAGCGACCAATATAATAATACTCACTTTAAACAGCTGATTACGGCCATCAGCTATAATAATACAACAAAAAGATAGGTTAGACAAGTGTGAATAATTTTGGTTAGTGTTTACACGTATTTTTACAAATTTGCCATACAAATTTAGTCACCATAGCGACCAATATAATAATACACACTTTAAACAGCTGATTACGGCCATCAGCTATAATAATACAACACAAAGATAGGTTAGACAAGTGTGAAACATTTTGCTTAGTGTTTACACGTATTTTTACAAATTTGCCATACAAATTTAGGCACCATAGCGACCAATATAATAATACACACTTTAAACAGCTGATTACGGCCATCAGCTATAATAATACAACAAAAAGATAGGTTAGACAAGTGTGAATCATTTTGCTTAGTGTTTACACGTATTTTTACAAATTTACCATACAAATTTAGTCACCATAGCGACCAATATAATAATACACACTTTAAACAGCTGATTACGTCCATCAGCTATAATAATACAACAAAAAGATAGGTTAGACAAGTGTGAATCATTTTGGTTAGTGTTTACACGTATTTTTACAAATTTACCACACAAATTTAGTCACCATAGCGACCAATATAATAATACACACTTTAAAACAGCTGATTACGTCCATCGGCTATAATAATACAACAAAAAGATAGGTTAGACAAGTGTGAATCATTTTGCTTAGTGTTTACACGTATTTTTACAAATTTACCATACAAATTTAGTCACCATAGCGACCAATATAATAATACACACTTTAAACAGCTGATTACGTCCATCAGCTATAATAATACAACAAAAAGATAGGTTAGACAAGTGTGAAACATATTGGTTAGTGTTTACACGTATTTTTACAAATTTGCCATACAAATTTAGTCACCATAGCGACCAATATAATAATACATACTTTAAACAGCTGATTACGGCCATCAGCTATAATAATACAACAAAAAGATAGGTTAGACAAGTGTGAATCATTTTGGTTAGTGTTTACACGTATTTTTACAAATTTGCCATACAAATTTAGTCACCATAGCGACCAATATAATAATACACACTTTAAACAGCTGATTACGGCCATCAGCTATAATAATACAACACAAAGATAGGTTAGACAAGTGTGAAACATTTTGCTTAGTGTTTACACGTATTTTTACAAATTTGCCATACAAATTTAGGCACCATAGCGACCAATATAATAATACACACTTTAAACAGCTGATTACGGCCATCAGCTATAATAATACAACACAAAGATAGGTTAGACAAGTGTGAATCATTTTGGTTAGTGTTTACACTTATTTTTACAAATTTGCCATACAAATTTAGTCACCATAGCGACCAATATAATAATACACACTTTAAACAGCTGATTACGGCCATCAGCTATAATAATACAACACAAAGATAGGTTAGACAAGTGTGAAACATTTTGCTTAGTGTTTACACTATTTTTACAAATTTGCCATACAAATTTAGGCACCATAGCGACCAATATAATAATACACACTTTAAACAGCTGATTACGGCCATCAGCTATAATAATACAACACAAAGATAGGTTAGACAAGTGTGAAACATTTTGCTTAGTGTTTACACTATTTTTACAAATTTGCCATACAAATTTAGGCACCATAGCGACCAATATAATAATACACACTTTAAACAGCTGATTACGGCCATCAGCTATAATAATACAACACAAAGATAGGTTAGACAAGTGTGAAACATTTTGCTTAGTGTTTACACTATTTTTACAAATTTGCCATACAAATTTAGGCACCATAGCGACCAATATAATAATACACACTTTAAACAGCTGATTACGGCCATCAGCTATAATAATACAACACAAAGATAGGTTAGACAAGTGTGAAACATTTTGCTTAGTGTTTACACTATTTTTACAAATTTGCCATACAAATTTAGGCACCATAGCGACCAATATAATAATACACACTTTAAACAGCTGATTACGGCCATCAGCTATAATAATACAACACAAAGATAGGTTAGACAAGTGTGAAACATTTTGCTTAGTGTTTACACTATTTTTACAAATTTGCCATACAAATTTAGGCACCATAGCGACCAATATAATAATACACACTTTAAACAGCTGATTACGGCCATCAGCTATAATAATACAACACAAAGATAGGTTAGACAAGTGTGAAACATTTTGCTTAGTGTTTACACTATTTTTACAAATTTGCCATACAAATTTAGGCACCATAGCGACCAATATAATAATACACACTTTAAACAGCTGATTACGGCCATCAGCTATAATAATACAACACAAAGATAGGTTAGACAAGTGTGAAACATTTTGCTTAGTGTTTACACTATTTTTACAAATTTGCCATACAAATTTAGGCACCATAGCGACCAATATAATAATACACACTTTAAACAGCTGATTACGGCCATCAGCTATAATAATACAACACGAAGATAGGTTAGACAAGTGTGAAACATTTTGCTTAGTGTTTACACGTATTTTTACAAATTTGCCATACAAATTTAGTCACCATAGCGACCAATATAATAATACATACTTTAAAACAGCTGATTACGTCCATCAGCTATAATAACAACATAAAAAAAAATTAGACTAGTGTGAATCATTTTGGTTAGTGTTTACACTTATTTCTACAAACTTTCCATACAAATTTAGTCACCATAGCGACCAATATAATAATACACACTTTAAAACAGCTGATTACGGCCATCAGCTATAATAATACAACACAAAGTAAGGTTAGACAAGTGTGAATCATTTTGGTTAGTGTTTACACGTATTTTTACAAATTTGCCATACAAATTTAGTCACCATAGCGACCAATATAATAATACACACTTTAAAACAGCTGATTACGGCCATCAGCTATAATAATACAACACAAAGTAAGGTTAGACAAGTGTGAATCATTTTGCTTAGTGTTTACACGTATTTTTACAAATTTGCCATACAAATTTAGTCACCATAGCGACCAATATAATAATACATACTTTAAAACAGCTGATTACGTCCATCAGCTATAATAACAACATAAAAAAAATTAGACTAGTGTGAATCATTTTGGTTAGTGTTTACACTTATTTCTACAAACTTACCATACAAATTTAGTCACCATAGCGACCAATATAATAATACACACTTTAAAACAGCTGATTACGGCCATCAGCTATAATAATACAACACAAAGTAAGGTTAGACAAGTGTGAATCATTTTGGTTAGTGTTTACACGTATTTTTACAAATTTGCCATACAAATTTAGTCACCATAGCGACCAATATAATAATACACACTTTAAAACAGCTGATTACGGCCATCAGCTATAATAATACAACACAAAGTAAGGTTAGACAAGTGTGAATCATTTTGGTTAGTGTTTACACGTATTTTTACAAATTTGCCATACAAATTTAGTCACCATAGCGACCAATATAATAATACACACTTTAAACAGCTGATTACGGCCATCAGCTATAATAATACAACACAAAGATAGGTTAGACAAGTGTGAATCATTTTGGTTAGTGTTTACACTTATTTTTACAAATTTGCCATACAAATTTAGTCACCATAGCGACCAATATAATAATACACACTTTAAACAGCTGATTACGGCCATCAGCTATAATAATACAACACAAAGATAGGTTAGACAAGTGTGAAACATTTTGCTTAGTGTTTACACTATTTTTACAAATTTGCCATACAAATTTAGGCACCATAGCGACCAATATAATAATACACACTTTAAACAGCTGATTACGGCCATCAGCTATAATAATACAACACAAAGATAGGTTAGACAAGTGTGAAACATTTTGCTTAGTGTTTACACTATTTTTACAAATTTGCCATACAAATTTAGGCACCATAGCGACCAATATAATAATACACACTTTAAACAGCTGATTACGGCCATCAGCTATAATAATACAACACAAAGATAGGTTAGACAAGTGTGAAACATTTTGCTTAGTGTTTACACTATTTTTACAAATTTGCCATACAAATTTAGGCACCATAGCGACCAATATAATAATACACACTTTAAACAGCTGATTACGGCCATCAGCTATAATAATACAACACAAAGATAGGTTAGACAAGTGTGAAACATTTTGCTTAGTGTTTACACTATTTTTACAAATTTGCCATACAAATTTAGGCACCATAGCAACCAATATAATAATACACACTTTAAACAGCTGATTACGGCCATCAGCTATAATAATACAACACAAAGATAGGTTAGACAAGTGTGAAACATTTTGCTTAGTGTTTACACTATTTTTACAAATTTGCCATACAAATTTAGGCACCATAGCGACCAATATAATAATACACACTTTAAACAGCTGATTACGGCCATCAGCTATAATAATACAACACAAAGATAGGTTAGACAAGTGTGAAACATTTTGCTTAGTGTTTACACTATTTTTACAAATTTAACCATACAAATTTAGGCACCATAGCGACCAATATAATAATACACACTTTAAACAGCTGATTACGGCCATCAGCTATAATAATACAACACAAAGATAGGTTAGACAAGTGTGAAACATTTTGCTTAGTGTTTACACTATTTTTACAAATTTGCCATACAAATTTAGGCACCATAGCGACCAATATAATAATACACACTTTAAACAGCTGATTACGGCCATCAGCTATAATAATACAACACGAAGATAGGTTAGACAAGTGTGAAACATTTTGCTTAGTGTTTACACGTATTTTTACAAATTTGCCATACAAATTTAGTCACCATAGCGACCAATATAATAATACATACTTTAAAACAGCTGATTACGTCCATCAGCTATAATAACAACATAAAAAAAATTAGACTAGTGTGAATCATTTTGGTTAGTGTTTACACTTATTTCTACAAACTTACCATACAAATTTAGTCACCATAGCGACCAATATAATAATACACACTTTAAAACAGCTGATTACGGCCATCAGCTATAATAATACAACACAAAGTAAGGTTAGACAAGTGTGAATCATTTTGGTTAGTGTTTACACGTATTTTTACAAATTTGCCATACAAATTTAGTCACCATAGCGACCAATATAATAATACACACTTTAAAACAGCTGATTACGGCCATCAGCTATAATAATACAACACAAAGTAAGGTTAGACAAGTGTGAATCATTTTGCTTAGTGTTTACACGTATTTTTACAAATTTGCCATACAAATTTAGTCACCATAGCGACCAATATAATAATACATACTTTAAAACAGCTGATTACGTCCATCAGCTATAATAACAACATAAAAAAATTAGACTAGTGTGAATCATTTTGGTTAGTGTTTACACTTATTTCTACAAACTTACCATACAAATTTAGTCACCATAGCGACCAATATAATAATACACACTTTAAAACAGCTGATTACGGCCATCAGCTATAATAATACAACACAAAGTAAGGTTAGACAAGTGTGAATCATTTTGGTTAGTGTTTACACGTATTTTTACAAATTTGCCATACAAATTTAGTCACCATAGCGACCAATATAATAATACACACTTTAAAACAGCTGATTACGGCCATCAGCTATAATAATACAACACAAAGTAAGGTTAGACAAGTGTGAAACATTTTGCTTAGTGTTTACACTATTTTTACAAATTTGCCATACAAATTTAGGCACCATAGCGACCAATATAATAATACACACTTTAAACAGCTGATTACGGCCATCAGCTATAATAATACAACACAAAGATAGGTTAGACAAGTGTGAAACATTTTGCTTAGTGTTTACACTATTTTTACAAATTTGCCATACAAATTTAGGCACCATAGCGACCAATATAATAATACACACTTTAAACAGCTGATTACGGCCATCAGCTATAATAATACAACACAAAGATAGGTTAGACAAGTGTGAAACATTTTGCTTAGTGTTTACACTATTTTTACAAATTTGCCATACAAATTTAGGCACCATAGCGACCAATATAATAATACACACTTTAAACAGCTGATTACGGCCATCAGCTATAATAATACAACACAAAGATAGGTTAGACAAGTGTGAAACATTTTGCTTAGTGTTTACACGTATTTTTACAAATTTGCCATACAAATTTAGTCACCATAGCGACCAATATAATAATACACACTTTAAAACAGCTGATTACGGCCATCAGCTATAATAATACAACACAAAGTAAGGTTAGACAAGTGTGAATCATTTTGGTTAGTGTTTACACGTATTTTTACAAATTTGCCATACAAATTTAGTCACCATAGCGACCAATATAATAATACATACTTTAAAACAGCTGATTACGTCCATCAGCTATAATAACAACATAAAAAAAATTAGACTAGTGTGAATCATTTTGGTTAGTGTTTACACTTATTTCTACAAACTTACCATACAAATTTAGTCACCATAGCGACCAATATAATAATACACACTTTAAAACAGCTGATTACGGCCATCAGCTATAATAATACAACACAAAGTAAGGTTAGACAAGTGTGAATTATTTTTCGTTAGTGTTTACACTTATTTCTACAAATTTACCATACAAATTTAGTCACCATAGCGACCAATATAATAATACACACTTTAAACAGCTGATTACGGCCATCAGCTATAATAATACAACACAAAGATAGGTTAGACAAGTGTGAAACATTTTGCTTAGTGTTTACACGTATTTTTACAAATTTGCCATACAAATTTAGTCACCATAGCGACCAATATAATAATACACACTTTAAAACAGCTGATTACGGCCATCAGCTATAATAATACAACACAAAGTAAGGTTAGACAAGTGTGAATCATTTTGGTTAGTGTTTACACGTATTTTTACAAATTTGCCATACAAATTTAGTCACCATAGCGACCAATATAATAATACATACTTTAAAACAGCTGATTACGTCCATCAGCTATAATAACAACATAAAAAAAATTAGACTAGTGTGAATCATTTTGGTTAGTGTTTACACTTATTTCTACAAACTTACCATACAAATTTAGTCACCATAGCGACCAATATAATAATACACACTTTAAAACAGCTGATTACGGCCATCAGCTATAATAATACAACACAAAGTAAGGTTAGACAAGTGTGAATCATTTTGGTTAGTGTTTACACTTATTTCTACAAATTTACCATACAAATTTAGTCACCATAGCGACCAATATAATAATACTCACTTTAAACAGCTGATTAGGTCCATCATCTATAATAACAACAACACAAAGATAGGAAGTGTGAATCATTTTGGTTAGAGTTAACACTTATTTCTACAAATTTACCATACAAATTTAGTCACCATAGCGACTAATATAATAATACACACTTAAAACAGCTGATTACGGCCATCAGCTATAATAACAACAACACAAAGATAGGAAGTGTGAATCATTTTGGTTAGTGTTTACACTTATTTCTACAAATTTACCATACAAATTTAGTCACCATAGCGACCAATATAATAATACACACTTTAAAACAGCTGATTATGTCCATCAGCTTCAATAATTCAACACGAAGCTATATTAGGACCATCCTAGACCACTGTGTAACATATTTAAATGTGTTATTAACTAGATTCTGTTATAAAATATTAAAAACTATACAAAATCAGATTCAATTGATAGATTCATTCATTCGCGACTTTTGTTTTCGCGCTAACTACAGAAACCTTTTTTTTGCGCTAATTTTTTAAATATACTGAACCTATTTTTATGAAATTTTATATTAGTACTTAAGCCGTGAGTAACCACTAATAGATACAGTAAATATTTTACCTGTATACCGCTATGGACGGGTATATTCATTGTAAAACAGATCAAAAATGCATTTCTTAATTCTGATGTTTCTTTTCTGTGGTCTGTTCCAATCTGCAATATTTACATAAGGACCTGAAACATATTAAAAACAATTTCCTTCGTGTTATTGCTAAAATAATGTACTTTAACTCACGCTCTTATAATATATGAATAAAAAAGCACTAAGTAGGAAATCTGAACTTGTAATAGATGTATCCAGTAGGGTAAGTTTGTTTAAAACAGCTGTTACACAGGTTTTAGTAACTGTACAAAACACTACTTTCTTGACGTCGGCTAGACTATAAACAGCCTATTTTTAACAGTCTCCACTCGCTTCGCTCGTGCGAATATCGTAATTGTACGTAAACAACGTTAATCCTGAGAGGCTAAGTTTCGAAATTACATTTGTGACAATAACTTCGTTATCTTTCATAGTAAAGTGTTAAAATTATATGTAAAAACGTATATTTTTACGTAATTCAAAGCGTCATAAGTTGAATAACAAACGAGATATGACCAAAAACTATTAAAATAACCGCCATTTTGACGTTTTCAATTCGAATTTCAATAGGGTTCTATTTAAACACACTATAGTCTCCTATAACAAATTTCATGTGTCAAATCTTTATTGTTTTTACCGTTATTGTGATTACGTATACAGGGTGTTACAAAAAGATTGGGCTGGCTATGCATTTTTATATTCTATGTGTGATTCTAAGCTGAAAATAATGAATACATTTTTTTCAATTTCCACTTTGTTTAGCAGTTAGACGTCATTTTGTTTTTTTACAAAAACTCACTGTAACTCTGGAAATAGATAAGATATCGAGTTCAAATTTGGAATAAGCATTTTACATGTTACGATTAACATGTGTAAAAAGTACAAAGAATTAATTTTTAAAATGGCGGCCGTTACAAATTTTTAACGTGGAATATCTTGAAAACCGTTAACTTTACAAAAAATGTACAAGAGACAAAATATTTTTATTTTTTAACAACAGACACAATGCTTTTTTGTAGTTTCATTAGGTCAAAGGATAACCGAGTTATCGACAAAAAAATATTTCGTTTCTTGTACATTTTTTGTAAAGTTGACGGTTTTCAAGATATTCCACGTTAAAAATTTGTAACAGCCGCCATTTTGAAAATTATAAAAATAAATTCTTTGTGTTTGGTACACTTGAAAATCGTAACATAAAAAACGTTTATTCCAAATTTGAACTCGATATCTTATCTATTTCCAGAGTTACAGTGAGTTTTTGTAAAAAAACAAAATGGCGTCTAGCTGCTAAAGCAAAGTGGAAATTGAAAAAAAATGTATTCTTCATTTTCAACTTAGAATCACACATCGAAAATGAAAATGCATAGCCAGCCCAACCTTTTTGTAACATCCTGTATAAAACCAGACAACAGACGTCTGACATCTCGAAATGGATTTTTTTCCGTTTTTTGAAGTCCACGAAACATAAATATCAATCAAAAAACATAAGCTAAAATTTTGGTAAATTAACAAACTTAAGTTAAACATTAAGTAAAAAATAAAGCAATTAAACATAAATTCAAATCTTAATGGTCTGAATACTATACACAATATCAACACATAAAAACAAGTTGAATCATGGTACTTACCCTACCTCATCATACAATATATTAGAAGCAGATCCTTTAAATCTAAAAAGTGTTGATAACTTTAAAATATCGCATTTAAAAAATAGTTATTTGTTATGTTGTTTCAAAATGGCGATATAATAACTTTATACCAACAAATTATACATGCAAATTCATATACATTAAACACGCACAAAAACTACTGGATATAAACTGCATGTCGAATACTATGTGGGTAATGGGCGCCGCCTTCGGAGTAAGTGTGAGGTAAGGGACGCGTGAGCGACCTGACGGTGACTCATCCAACGTTGCTTGGGGAACCTTGCTAACATGAGAATAGGTGAACATGGGTGCCACCTACACTCGGGTCGTGTATTTTACCTCACGGTGCCGGCCCAAGAAAACTGGGGGAAGGCCACCCAATCCTACGTATGTGGGTAACGGGCGCCGCCCCTAGTAGGTGAGTACGTGGGGGAGGGTATTGCGTAAGCGACCCGACGGTGACTCATCAAACGTGGCTTGAGAAATCTTGCCGACATGAGTACCATGGGAGCATGCTCGGCCTGTCTGGAAGCTTCGGCTTCTGGGAGCGTGCGTTGAGGAATGGTTTCGTGGTGGCGGTGGGGTGCTGGTGGTGAGATTGCACCCAGTTACTCTTTCTTTTGAGTGGGGGATGGCGGTAAAACCGCAAGGTATCAGGGACGCCTCCCTCCTAGTTCTAGCAACTAGTTCTCTTGAAACTCGAATCGAACCTGTCGAATACTATAACTTCCTCACAAGATTTATACAGGTGATTTATATGTATGGAAACAGCTTTATACTGAATAACTGAGAGGTACTTGAAGGCAGAAACAAATGGAGATCTCTATAGTTTACATAGTTATACTCTTTTGTAGGTTTTTTATTTTGGTCTACCATATTGAATCAAACTTTATTTGTTAAATAGGAAGATGGACGTGTAATAAATGATTTTCATGTAAATATTTACAAAAAAACGATTCTGAAAGCCGTTTTTCGATAAATACCTTCGTTTTTCAGTTATAATCGTTCAAAGTTACAATGACGGAAAAATCGCTTTAGCAATAAAACAGGATAAAAATGCTCCTTCGAAACTTTTCTATTGTGTTTCTCCTGCAGAATACATCCAATAACGAACCAAAAACAATTTTTAACCCCCACAACTTAATTTTTCAGTCGAAATGAGTAGTTAATAAGCTGCATTGTTGTAACGTAATGCAAACAGCTGATGTAAACTAAGCCTACTTTCATAAACGGATATTACTTGAGGTTAGCGCATTGACAATCTGTAGAGGGGAAGCACTTTGAACATTTATTGTAGAATGGTATGCTTTCAAAATTTATTGTATTAGTAATGTATGATCGAAAACATATTTTATTTAAATTTTAAAATTAAATTTAGTATCATTTTAAATCAAAAATATCAGTTGACATTTAATTTGTGGTTGTGTTGTTAATTATTAGTTACCGTTTTTTTATTAGAGAACTATATAAGGATTGTTATTGGATGTATTCTCCAGGAAAAATAATAAGAGAAAAGTTTCGACCGCGCGTTTTATCCAGTTTATTCCTAACGTGATTTCTCCGTCATTGTAACTTTGAATGATTATAACTGAAAAACGAAGGCATTTATCGAAAAAAAACTCCTTTCACCATAGTGTTCCTTGTTAAATTTTACGTATCCTTTCCTCTTTATTTTATATTTGATTCAATATGGCGGACCAAAATTTCAAAGGTACAAAAAAGTATAATTTTTAACTACGTAGATCCCCGTTTGTTTCTGCCTTCAAGTACCTCTCAGTTATGCAGTATAAAGCCGATTCCATACTTAAAAAAAAAAAAGAAATAAAAATTTTCAAAATATTTACAACATAGGTCGTATTTCACCAACATCACCTACCAATAAGTTCTCACAATACTTTAACAATTTGTCTACTTTTATGTAACTCCTGACAAAACAAACAGCAAAACATCATTGTAAAGACAACACAATCAATGTGTACAAGTTTAGCTATAGAGGTGTGTTATAGAATATAAACGGCTCTTTATACCTGTGGACTTGTTAAAAATTCAAGTAGTGTGTAGGGGGTGAATGTGTATCCACTACGGGGAACAAATCTTGTATGACTGATTGTTATTGGTGAAGAGAAAACTTTATAAGGATAGTTTATGTTTTGACTTTTGACTTTTCTGACGTGAAAGTTTTGTGTAGAAAGGAGAAGGTTTTAGTGATATGCGAAAAACTAATTATCTTTAGTTTCCTACAGAATTATTCGTAGTCCCAAAGTATTCGTTTCAAAGTCGGAAAAAAGAAGTTTTAAAGTGACGTCTCGGTTTTCATGTTCAGTTTTAGGCTGTAGTCTAGCTTTATAGTTCAATTATAAAAAACTGGTGTACTTGTATACAACTGAAGATGACAACATAGTCGAAACGTTATCGTGTTGAAAATAACGTATTTTGTGAAATCTGTCTGTCATACCTACCAAGTATACAAAGATAAGTTTAGTAATCGCAAAAATTCCGAGATAGCGTAAACTCGTGTTAGCTATTATCTATTGGTAAGCACAGTAACGGGAACAAAAATTAGAATAGGAAGATATAAGTAACGTGAGTCATTTTTTTAAGTAAGAACCGTTTGCGCATAGCAAACCGCGCAGGCTGTCACGTGACGCCCGCTAAAGGTTAGCCACTCTTGCCCAGTCCCCAACTATGCAGTCAGTTGATTTCATCTCTCTGCCACTGTTGGTTCTATCGTAACACTGCTTTGTTTGTAGCCTTGTTAATCAATAAACCCACCGATTGTGAAGTGCGCTCGGATTTTCGGACCATAAATGCTGAGAGATTTTGCGAAACACTAATCAAGCTTAGGCGCGCTATTCAAATCTGCCGGTGGAGACTTCTGTCTAGCGGCGTCGTGCTGCTTCACGATAACACTCGGCCTCACGCTCCAGCAATGACCAAGACGCAACTGACCAACTTTCGATGGGAATTGCTGGACCATCCCCCCTACAGCCTTAACCTGGCACCATCAGACTTTCATGTGTTTCCTAAACTCAAAGAATATCTTGGTGACAAGCGATTTGAAAATGATGACGTGTTGAAAGAAAATATTAGGCTACTCACTGGTTAAATGCTCAAGCGGCAGAGTTCTATGATGAGGGGATCCAAAAGCTAGTGCCACGACTTAACAAATACTTAGATATTCTTGGTGACTATGTAGAAAAGTAAAAATATGTTCATAATTAAATTGTTGATATTGATAAGGGACTTCAGTAAGCTTATGTAGAAACGTGTTGTATTCATAAAATCAAATTCAAAATTCAAAATGGGGAATATTTTAAACAGCTTTTTATTATGTCTCGTTTATAACACACAACATTAAATACAAATTTGCAGATTATAATTCTGCAATGTTACCAACATACGATGGCAAATACCGACATCAGAAATGTGATATTCGCAGAGTTACCAACACGACCATAAGGCTCCTTCACATATATACAGCTTCAAGTCTTACGAGGATAGGACACTCAAACAAGCGAAGCGAGTGTATACTTTTTAATATCTACGAGGCTGTTAGTACCTCATCAACGCACAGTGGCAAGAATCGCAATATTTCGTTCAAAACTATCTAAAACACTTCCTTCGCAACCGATTGGGATGCTTTTTTTAAACGCTCGTTATTAAATTTCCTAAAACCGTAAGAGAGACGATTTTTGAATTATGGTAATCAAAATTATTCAGCTAAGCCAAAATGACCATTTTGTATTTAATTATCAATAAGACTTACAGGAAAAAAATCTTTTTCTTATCCAATTTACATAAATCGTGTTACATTGGAGTTTTTGAGGTCGTTGATTACGAATCCGATATCCAAAATGTTATAAACCAACCTGCAAGATGGCGGAATCAATATGACAGCTATAAAGTGCTAATAGTCTAAAGGTGAAGATAAATAATCTAACTACTGCCCAACGAAGAGAGGCCGTCAAAGCCAGATAACGAGAAATTAGTGAGCAATGGTATTCCAAAGTGGCGAAGAGGCATGAAAAAAATGAAGAGGACGTTAAAGTCGAGAATCGCCTTAGATGGGGGTTCCTCGACGGATATGTGTATGGTCAAACGCTCTAGAGGCGATTCGGTCACTCCGCTCTCTGCTGAGTGCTCTTCAAAGCAGATCAGAGGTGAAATTCGAGATTTAAACGTAACAAAAACTCACCGTCCTTTGGAATCTAATAAGAAAGTTCCCACTTACAGGGACATCCTTCCCAGAAAAATGGCAAACCCATTCTTGAGGCTAAACTTACCGATAAGAAAGGTGAAGACATCGAGGGCACGCTAACGTATAACGTCGAACACAAGGAGGATAGAATTTGTCCTTCATTCTCTGGAAGCTACATGGAAAAAAGCTCTGGTTCGATTATGCAACAAAACCTTGACAAGAGACAATGATTGCTACCTCCAAGCCATTAGGTGAAGAAAAGAAGTTGATCATCGGATTGAAGAACAACATGCCGGGCGTACCCCAATCTTCTGAAGCGGTCCTCCTATCAAATCAAGAAGATACTTGTCTATCATAACCCTACTGTTAAACTACAGAAATGGAAGGTACTTTTGACAAAGGAAGACGCAAAATGCATTTGCTTAAATATGTCATGGCACTACACACTGGAGACAACTACTTCACGAAACATCTACTAACAATCCGGATCATCAATAGTGATCCAGTTTCTAGGTTATGTAAACAGTCTGAAAAGACATCATCATAGAATGTAAAATACTCGAGACTAGGAGAAGACCCATAGTCGGGGCTTCACAACCAGGCGATCATTCTGATGTTAGCACCCGACTAAGCCTCATTGAAGGCATTGGTTTGCCTTGCTACTAGGTCCTTGGGATGTACAATAAGCTTAGGTTGACGTACTAAGGTCTTAACTTAGTTCACTTTTGTCATAAACTAGTTCTACACATAAATATCTTGAAATGAAATTAAGTTTAAATGACGACGGACAAAGTTAATTTTGTTTTAATAATTCAACCTCTTGATGCCCACGCCCGCATATATGCGAGCAGACGACTGCCCTGCTAGCAGCCCACTCCCGCGTATATGCGAGCTGGCGTCAGCTGTTTTATTTCTAATTTTTTTTTGTGTTGGCGGTTATACTGCTACGACGTATTTGGTATTGAACTGTTCAGCAGAATGCAGGGAAATGAGAGGTAATTTTTGTTTTAGTGCTTCTTAGTCTGCATCGCTGCAATTTTCGTTTCACTTTCGTTATTTCACCAGCTGTCACTGTATAGCTGTGGTAGATTCCTTTGTTGTTGTGTCTTGGTAAACAAACCGTTTATAATGTCTAATTTGCATGAACGTGATTGGAGTATTTATCTCGTGATGATTTTAGTGATTTTTTAGACAGTGATAGTGATAATGACGATATAATACGTACTGTAGTGACGTGTTCAAGTTGTGTAGTGGAAAATGTTCCTGGACCTTCAGGCGATGCAACGACGCATTATAACCTATATTACAATCCAATTCCCGGCCCAAGTGTTGTAAATAGTGAAATATATAATTATAATAAATATAAGAGTACTGAAAATTATGTACCAAAAACATATATAGCTTGTATATTTGTTCTTTTTTAATTTAATGTAAAAGCTACAATAAACAGTGTGAAAATCTGCATTTTTTACTTTTACGTTTGTTTACATTTTTGCATATAAGTTGTAATATTTTTTATGATATATGCCTATATATATATATATATATATATATATACACTTTTGTGTAGGGAATTAAATTTCCTACAAAATGTATGTAACGATTTTACAATAAAAAAAATTATAGTTTTACTATAACTTTACTTTTGAAATTTCAATATAACATTTTTTTTAAATAAAAATAAAGTAAAAAAAAAATTGGCCTAGATAATGTAACTTTTTATATCATTTTCATATTCCCCTGTTTTTTCTGAACAAAAAAAATATATATTGATAGGTTTGCTTCATATTTAGATTTTATATGAATTTTCATAATAATGTCTGCAAATTTGCGAAAAATACCCGGGCTGGAGCTTATATTATACTTATCGGGCTTCAAAAGGTTAAACGGTAATTTGTATTATTTAGAATTTTGCACGCTGAATGTAATTTTTAATTGAAAACGAAAACTAAACGAAAATAGTGTAAATCCTCCTGGAATGTTTACATTCTCAGTTACACGTACTATAGAGAGAGTTGGGTGAAAAAAGCTGTTAAGTTTTTGAGAAAGTATCAGTTATGGGATCCTCAGAGCCCAAAAAAAATTCAAAGATTTCTGTTTGTCGTTTGTTAAACACTCTACAGCCAAAACGTCTGAACGGTTTTTAATTAAATTTAGTATATACAAATATTTCGTCCAGTACTCGAACCTTTTTTTTTCAATTTTTAATAACTCATCATTTTCAGTTAGCTGGTGTAATTAAAACACACAAAATTAAATGAGTTGGAGACGTTATTGTAACAAATCGTATCCAGAGCAGTTTAAAGTTAACTGGATTCTATTTAATTCCATCTTGCTAATGTAATTGCAAACCAGAGAGCGTTGCTAGCTGCAGTCAGTACGTTAATGTTTAAGATGGTAAATTTATCCCTTACTCTTAAAGTCAATCTATTTAGTGCTGAAATGTTGGCAATAAGTTTCTACGATGTGTTTGTTATTCCTCGCAGAACGTTTCAAATTGATATTAGTTCAAGAAGTGTTCTTCCAAACATCACATTTTTATCGTTATTATCTAACACTATCACTTATTACAATTGGAAATCTAGCTCACCGGATATGCTTATAATAACTTTTAATATGTTACTCACCGCCAGTTTTTCCTTCAATACATATATATTACCACTACACGTGTTACGGACTTTTTAAGTCCATCGTCGGGTGGTCAAAACACAATTAAAAACATTTAACACAATTTGTAAAAACACATAATACAAACAACATATTAACCCAGAGACATGTTAGACTTCATTTGTGCGCGTGTGTTGTTTGTGTTATGTGTTTTTACAAATTGTGTTAAATGTTTTTAATTGTGTTTTGACCACCCGACGATGGACTTAAAAAGTCCTAAACACATGTAGTGGTAATATATATGTACTGAAGGAAAAACTTCAAAAAAAGGATTGCTGGTGGTGAGTAACATATTAAAACTATCACTTATCTTATTTAACACTAACAAATAAGAATTTAGCTTATTTTTACGTTTTTTTTATTAAATCTCGTTTAATAGCAAAGGAACGTATGTACGTTATTTTGTTTTATGTTAAAAAAAAGTAATCTACACTCAATTAAAGATTTACTTACTTGTGAAAGATGCTGTAATATAACCAACTTTTTAACATTATTTTTACAATTTATCTAACCCTCTCAAAACAAACATCATCAATATAAACAGCAATAAAATCGCAACATCAATGTAAGGACAAGACAATGTGTATAACTTTTCCTATGAAGGTGTGCTATAGAATATAAACGCATCATTATGGGGATGTGAGGCGATGAATATATGTCTGTTTATCCACTGTGAGGGAACAAATCTTCTATTATTGTTATTGCTTATCCATTTATAGTAAAAGAAAACTTTGTTCATAAATTTCGTTTCACGTTTTCCTTTCTGACCTGTATATAGTAAATAGAAAGTTTTTCTACGATTCTAAGATATTGTTATAGATATTAAACGCAAATGTCAGTTTCGGACTTTCCTGAAACTGAAAAAGTAAGTTTTGAAATAGTGTCTGTCATCAACTAGAGTTTTTGAGACTTTGTCGTAGCTTTCCATACTTCAGTTATTCAGACTTTGGCCTAGCCTTTATACTTCAATTTTTCACACTTCCATGTATCTTTTGTACTTCAGTTGTTTTAACTTTGGCCTAGCCTTTTTATTCTTAAATTTCGTTTCGTGCTTTCATATCTGACGTGTACATAGTAAATACAAAGTTTTCAACGAGTCTAAGAAATCGTTATAAAGATTAAATGCAAATGTCCTTTTCTTTCGGCGTTTTCAGAGCCTGAAATTGAAAGTTTTGAAATAGAGTCTGTCATAAACTACAGTTGTTGAGACTTTAGCCTAGCCTTTGTATTTCAGTTGTTCAGACTTTGGTCTAGCCTTTATACTTCAGTTGTTCAAACTTTGACTTACCCTTTATACTTCAGTTGTTGAAACTTTGAACTAGCCTTTATACTTCAGTTGTTCAGACTTGTTTACCTATCTTTTATATTTCAGTTTTTTAAACTTTGGCCTTGCCTTCACACTTCAGTTGATTAGACTTTTTCCTAGCCTTTTTACTTAAGTTGTTGAAACTTTGGCCTAGCCTTTATACTTTAATTGTTGAAACTTTGACCAAGCCTATATACTTCAGTTACACTAACCTTATGCGCCTGAAAACAACTTTTTTACTTAAATATGTTCGTTCGTACAAAAGCCTAAGGCGAAATAGGTTAATCGATTTTATTTCAATTTAGGCGATGGGCAAATTTTGAGACGATAAACGTGAAGATCAGTCAAAATCGTGAGTCGATTTATGTTCGATTACTCTAACCTAACCTAACCTAACCTAACCTAACCTAACCTAACCTAACCTAACCTAACCTGACCTGACCTGACCTGACCTAACCTAACCTAACCTAACCTAACCTGACCTAACCTAAACTAACCTATGGCTAATTGAGTGTCCAAAAATAACATTTTTCTAATTATATAAAAAGTTTTAAGATAAATAAGTAAGGAACGCACTTATACATAAACACTTAATAATATAATTTGTAAAACTAACACAATCATTCCCTTTACAAAATATATAAAACAATACTAGAGTCCCTAATTACATGGGAACAATAAGTCAACATTTCTTGTAACCTAGCAATAGTCTGGTGTTTAGTTAACTGAATGTTATTGACATAACTCTTCCTCTCTATTGTTATCACACAAAGCCTGTGTATAATGAAGTTTAACCGTAATACAATAGATGTCGTTGCGAACAAATATTCAAACTAACTGTCTGACGCATGCGCAATAAATATCTTATTTCTGTTTGCAGAAAGAGAATGTTCTATCCATCACGATAAAGAAATCTTGTTTATTTGTTTTTAAATATTCTGTAACATATTTCTATAATTTCATAGCTACATGGAGGTGTGTTACGAATATCAAAAAGAAGGTTAAAGTATTTTATTAAACGATATTCAGCGACTGGTGTGTTTCCCTTTTAATTATTTACCGATAAGCCTACCTACAAGCCAGCTTTGATGAGTAATTTAAACTAAAACAACAAATCACTAAACTAAAAAAAGAAATAAAAATCATGAATAATAATCCGATTAAGGTAAGTTGTCTTTAATTTTTTCCCCTGCCTATTTAGAGGCTACAATCTCTCAGCTATCATCGCCTTATGGCGTCAGAAACAGAATAGAACAATAATTAATTGGTCAAGCCAGTCCTTATAGGAAATATAAAAGCGAGGTATCAAATCCATTAAAACGTAAGAAAATGTGTACAGCCAACTAAGCTCCCCGGGATTGCAAAACCCGTACTCACTAGTGTAGGAGCGAGAGCCAGTTGACCCACAATTTGACGAGGGTAATCCAGGAAATTTTGCTTCAACGAAGCGAGGGCAGGTGGAGACTATTAGGGTAGACAAGGGATTCCCAGAATAGTCGCATTTCCCGTTAGGCTAAAGAGATACTCAAAGCTATTAAAAATATAATAACCTAAGCTAACCTGTTCATATTGATTCTACAACCACTAATCAAATCCACATTATTGTTTACAGAAAATTTCACTTCCTCCCGAGACGCGGCTTCTGCTTACCGACTGGCTCTCGCTCCTCAAGTGGAGATTTAACAGGTGTCATTAAAACGCCACTGGCTCTCGTTCCGCAAGTGGGATTTAATTGGTGTCAATAAAAGGACACTGGCTCTCGCTCCTCAAGTGGAGATTTAATTGGTGCCAATAAAAAGACGCTGGCTCTCGTTCCGTGGTGAGCCGCTGAAGCCAATTTTCTTTAGATAAAACAAACAGGACTGCAATTCTAAAATTAATTAAGAAATTTTAATTTCCCGGAGAAATTATAAAATCCTTAAATGTATTAGAAAATATTTCATCCGAGTGTTAATATTTGATGGACTAACCCGTTTTATCAATATAATATCAAATCAATTTTCCTCGAACAGTTGAGTATTATATTAGCAAGTATTAATAATAATTAAAGTACAAAAAAAAACAAATTGGCGAATGTTGTTTAGTGAAAAGTCGAAAATAGATCTTTTAAAGCTTTTGAACACACCCCAACGAAATAATATCAATACAAAATAGTGGGTATTGAAAATAAACAAAATAATAGCTCATTATCGTCACAGTAGAACATTCTCACGGAAATTAAACATCTATTGCGCATACGTCAGACAGTTAGTTTGAATGTTTGTTTTGCAACGACATCTATTGTATTTACGGTTAAACTTCATTACACAGGCTTTGTGTGATAACAATAGAGAGGAAGAGTTATGTCAATAACATTCAGTTAACTAAACACTAAGATTATTACTCTATACAAGAAATGTTGATTTATTGTTCCTATGTAATTAGGGGAACTAGTATTGTTTTACTTTTTGAAAAGTGATGATTAAGTTTAGTTTCACAATTTATGGCCACAGCCACGCAGAATAGTGTGGTAACATAGTGAGCTAACTTTCTAACACCATTCTCTACGTAAAAACAAAATAACCCTAAAAAAAAAGTTAGGTTCAGGAAGGCCGATGCACTATCTATTAAGTTTAGGCTTTCCCAATCCTAATTTCAGGTTCAAATTAGATAATCTAGACCATCATTAAATGGGTGGCTGAATGAAAAATAGTAAGGTCTAATCAGTGGTTTACTATTATAGGCTACTTTTGAAATTTAAACGTTTGTTCGCAAAACAATACAATTCAGAGGGAGCAAAAAACTATTACTAAAATCCCCAAAACTATTCTACTACTTTACATGACAAATATTCGCCGAATCTTTGTCTAGTGAGTGCTCAAATAGAACGTTTATAGATCACGTAATGACAATCTATAGTTTTATTTATGATTGAATTTCTAACTTTTAAAGGAAATCTCAACATTTATAAGAGATTAAACGGGGGGAAATTGGTCAATAAATAAGATTCCATTATTTATTCATGGAGTCATTTACTACATTCTAAGAAAATCTCGTTTCGACATCAAATTGTCCAGTTCACGTTCAACGTCTTGTCGTAAATACTGTTATCGTTCAACTAACCTAACCTAACCTAACCTAAACTAACCTAACCTAACCTAACCTAACCTAACCTAACCTAACCTACACAATTCTTCCATTTCCGAGCCACAGACGCATACGTAATAGATATCTTATTTTTGTTCATCCTTACTATCCCAGATTCATCCAATTTGGAGTCTCCCTGAGTGTTCTCTTCCAATAAGTTCAGCTGGCACCCTGCCAGTTGCCAAATAGAGCCTCCGGTTACCCTGCCAGTTGCTTCAATTACGAATTACTTACTTAGTCAGGTCATCATAGGTTCTTACAATTGTGACCGTTGGCGTGGTCATTGACTTGTGTATATTCTCTGACAGTCAGATATTGCAACACTTTTTTGAGTTCTATTGCAACAATACTCTCTGCGTACTGCTTTATAGTAATTTAAAATAACAGTATGTCCCATAAATAACATAATTAACCAATAATGATAATTCATAACAATTTGTACACTACACTTATTCGTTAAAAAGAAAATGAACGGAGCAAAACATTGAGCAACCTTTTACACTTGCTCATCCCCCCAAACAATAATATGCATCAACAAATATGTCAATTAGGGTAGTTATCAATCAAAAAGCAAAAATAAACTATGTAAGTCGCAATTGGAAAAAAATGTATATTTTAAAATTAGACCCAAAACTTGCTTCCCCTAAGTCAAACGCATCTTGGATCTTTGGGGTAAATCAAATTTAAATAAAATCAAGTTTTTAAAGACAGCAGTCATCATTTTTCTCGTTTTATCCTTACGACGTCAGAAGAGGATGTGTGACGTCAAGTTTCCACATCTCTGCGTACACGATAGCGGTCAGAATCTCATCAATGATGGAGGAGGTGTCGGAACTCGGTGCATTTAACGGTGGCGACAACAAGATGGCCGACTCTTTGTTCGCAAGTCGGTGTAGTTGACTCACATGTTCCGGGGTCTCTACTCTTGAATTAGATTCCTCTCATCATCTTTCCTATCATGTTTCTTTGGACCTACTCTAGTTCTCTTTCGACAGTTTTCGACCTCCTTTTAATTTGACGTTTCATAGCGTAAGGATTTCGAAAAAGTGATTTTCAACCAATCGTCCGTCCGTCGTCGACTGTACGTAAACGCGGTTATAAAATTAAATGTCGGAAAATTAAATTTGGTATAGACTATAGTTTGCTAACCATAACAGTATTAATTCAGAAAAACTAATTAAAAATAATAAAATGGCGGCCATTTAAAACAGTTTTTAGTTAATATCTCATGTGATTTTCAACTGATAACACACTAAATTATATACAAACTTACAGATTTCAATTCGGCATGTAAATACAACCAACCCTACAGCACTACCGTGACTAATAGCTAAGTTATTATTGTCAATGACGTAATTTCTAACCGTGACTAGCTTAGCTAGTGGAAGTCCTTTCATGTCTCTACAGGTTAATGACGTCATCTACACGAACTCAACAAGGATGTCAAAAAAATAGAAACATACACAATTATCCGTTTCATAAAATCTATGTAAACAACTGTTTAAACAAACTTACCCTACTGTATTATACCCGTTAACCTATCAAAACAATTTTACATTTACTACAAAAGACCACCTTTTGTAATTAAATTAGAGGAGCTGCTTGTATTTAGGCCTACATTAGGTAGGGTAAGTACCATGATGGCCCCCACCAACTTGTGTTATCCGTACACTAAAATCAACTGTTAACACGAAGGTTGACGTTTCAAACTACCCCTTTCCTGATAAATTTCAAAAACTATTTCACAATAAAACACGTTCTCCGATGAATTACAAAATAATAAATTCCCCTTAGAAACTTATTGCCAACATGTTAGCACTAAATACACTTGGGTTGGGAGTAAGGGATAAATTTACCCCCTTAAACATTAACGTCCTGACTGTAGCTAGCAACGCGCTCTGGTTTCCAATTAAGTATAATCTATACAGTTCCTTCGTATTTATATCCAATACGTCAGCCTTGAAAACTATTTAAGATGATTTATTTTGTTCGATAACTCATACCTTACGCATGTAAGTAGACGATGTAGGCGGTAAAGTAGAGATGATTTTTGTACTTGAGGGAAAAAAGGCGATTGCGCAATGATTGTACAGCAATTAAGCAACAGTAATACAGATAATAATGATGAAAACAGTAAAAACGTGCCTGTTAATATTGAAAATGTAACAAATATTTATAAAATGCAAAACATATATTTCTATATATAAAGAATGTTACAAGCTTTGCATTAAATAAGCATTTAGCCTTGTACTAAAAATTTAATAGTAAAAGTTTGCATTCTCAAAATCAATAGAACAAGATTAATATACTACAAGGTACAATACTAACTGTCACTCACTTAGTCGCAAACATTGCTGATTTTGTGCTATAATTCAGTAAATTATACGTTGTCTGATTTCATTTTTCTTGTAATTACATGTAGAATACAAATTCATTATAAATTTTATTTTCAAATATTACATAAAATAAATTAAAGTTTTATATAGTGAAGCCCAGTAGATGACATATGGGTAGGTCACTGGAAACCCTATTCTAATACAATCAAATGAAGCTATCTAAAAAATATCAGTAAGTGGTTGCGCAGAGTTTTGTCATGAAATTTTTCTAAATTTTAATCTGCATTCTAACTGTTTGAATTCTGATAGAGTAAATTTTTATTATTAAATTATACATACTTTTGTAAACAAGTAATTTCATATATTAATGATCAGTTAAAACATAATATTTAAAATTGTTTGCATGGCTCTTCAACTTCCCTTAAAATCTTTATAAAGGTTTATTTATAAAATATTCATAGCCACACATGCACAGAATCTTTAACAAGTCCAATGATGAGGCGTTTATATTCAACAACATACCTCCATTGCCAAACTTGTACAAATTGATTTTGTTTGCATTGATGTTTGGTTTTTATTGCTGTTTATATTGATGTTCTTGGTTTTATGGTTGGGGGGGTTAAGTACATAAAACTAGAAGAATTGCTAAAGTATTGTTTGAAGTTGTGTTTTTAGGTTGTTCATTTAAAGATGTTTTCAAATTTAGTGATATTTTTTTATATAAATGGCAATCAACGTGACAACCATTGGGAAGAAATTTACAAGTGAAAATAAAAATAAACAAGTTAATGGTCACGATAATTGTACTTATTCAACCCAAACATACAATTTAATATAAACAGATTCTCTAAAAGTTGGTTGTCTAGTATTTTTCCATTGTTTTAAGAAAGAAGGATGTCATGCTAATTGGTCTGCAGTGGCTCCGCAGTGTCTCTTCTGCCAGCCTTTGGAATAAAAACCACCTTTACTTCCCTCCATCTTTTTGGAATATATGACATGGAAAAACTAGATAATGAAAAAACAATAGCTTCTCCAAGCCCTGTTGTAATAGAGCCGGGAAAACCCAATCTCCACCTGATACCAGTAGTGGTAGTAACTCCTCCAAGCCCTGCTGCAATAGGGGCGGAAAACCCCAATCTCCACCTGATACCTGTAGTGGCAGTAGCTCCTCCAAGCCCTGCTGCAATAGGGCCGGAAAACCCCAATCTCCACCTGATACCAGTAGTGGCAGTAGCTCCTCCAAGCCCTGCTGCAATAGGGACGGAAAACCCCAATATCCACCTGTTACCAGTAGTGGCAGTAGCTCCTCCAAGCCCTGCTGCGATAGGGATGGAAAAACCTAATCTCCACGTGATACCAGTAGTGGCAGTAGCTCATCCAAACCCTGCTGCAATAGGGCCGGAAAAACCAATCTCCACCTGATACCTGTAGTGGCAGTAGCTCCTCCAAGCCCTGCTGCGATAGGGATGGAAAAAACCAATCTCCATGTGATACCAGTAGTGGCAGTAGCTCATCCAAACCCTAACTGTATAGGGCCAGAAAAATTCCATCTTCACTTAGTGATTTGTATGGTTTATGGTTCCCCACTGTCGTCTAACCTTGTTTTCATTAAAGATCATAAATGCTATCCTTCTTCTCCAATTAAGGGAACAAGACACGAAATAACCTTCAATAGTGGTTTGTGTGGGATCAAATACAATAGAGCCAGGGAAATGAGTCTCTAACAATAGACTCATATTTTCCTCCGCACTCTCCATATGTGATCCACCTTCTTTTTTTAAGAAGCCTGTAGGGTTCGAGTGATATTTACTTAACAATTACGTATATACTCAAAATATAATAATTAATGTCATTTCTAATATTGAATAGGATGAGCTATTGTTCTTATGTTGTAGAATATTTCTTATATTGTTTTTTCTTACATGTATATTTACTATGTATCACTTATGTTTTTACTTTTATCTACTTATATTAACATATTTCCAAAAAGAATCTATTTAACAATATTAATTCATTGATTTTAGAATTTAGAAATTAAAAGAAATCACATTTAGTAGGTTCTTTAGTTCTTTAGAAATCCCTAAAGGTTCTTTAGTTACCTCCCTTAAAGTTTTTCACAGTGTAGTACTTATATTAACATATTTCCAAAAAGAATCTATTTAACAATATTAATTCATTGATTTTAGAATTTAGAAATTAAAAGAAATCACCTTTAGTAGGTTCTTTAGTTCTTTAGAAATCCCTAAAGGTTCTTTAGTTACCTTCCTTAAAGTTTTTCACAGTGTAGTTGCATATATTTAAAATCTAATTTATGACTTTTGGATCTTTACACATGTATTCAAACAAATTGTAGAAATAAACTAAATTATGTGGACAACTGATATTGAAAGAATTTAATACAGCTGAGAAACACATTATAAAATTAATTCAACATAGAAATATTTCTGAAGACGATGATTGATCTTCAAAAACCTTTCGCATCTTATTGGTCAGGTCCTTACAATTGAAAATTATGTGGTCTACAGTCTCTTCATCCTTATTGCACAATCTACACACAGTTTCGCCATGATAGGCTCCTATATTTTACAAGTGAACTCTCACACTCTCATAACACAGTGTCCCGTAATATGTTCTGTAATTTGTCACAGTTATCCCCTACCTCGGGCCATTATTGTCCTTTCAAGACTACCTGAAAAGATGTCCTTAAGTAATGATTTACTGTGGAAATGCCCATTAAGGCTCCCCCATCTTTGCTGGTGTTTTGGATGAACCCACCTGTTTATGGCCATCTTGGCCAGACACACAGATATTCCTCCAGCTGGCTCAGTTTCTACAAACTCTGATGTAAAGCTCCGTTTAGCTAGAATGTCTGCCTTCTCATTATCCTCAGTTCCCTTATTCTCCGGCACCTAGTACAAAGTTACTAGGTTTTCCTTAGATAAAGCATTAAGGTTCTCTCAGAATTCCCATTCCAGACTAGATTTTATTGTAGTGCTTGCAAGTGCATACTATCACTCATAGATTAATTTGTCCGAAAGTTAGCAATAAAACAATGGAAAAACTTTAGAAACGCAGTCTCGTGAAAATCATTAGTGTGGTTGTTAGATAAAATGTATAAACATAGATATATACAATATTAGGTTGTAGTATAATGTTTATGTACAACATGGTATTTCACGATCAGTCTCCAAAAGTTTAAACTTGTACAATCCCCACGAAATGAAGTGTCAAAAAAGAAGGCCACCCGGCACCCACTTCTGGGCCTAGCATTAGCAATTTCTCTAAAACGTTTGACTGTACTGTACACTGTTTGTTACATGGTTTTGGATATTCAGGAAACCTAATCATAATCAATTTAATGCACTGATCATAAGATCTTGTTGCTAAGTGAGTTTACAGTAACAAAACATTCTACTCTCGTGTGAGGTTCATTTTTAACTGAATGACAACAATTGTTTAATTTGCCCATAATAAGCAGTCCCACAGTGGTGCCAACTAAGTTCCTCTAACCTAAATAAAAAAATGTAGCAGAATGTGTTTACTATTAGTGTACCAAAAAATCTTATAATTTCCTACTTGATAGTTTTAAAAAGACGTTCATTAAATACTTTATCTGGAAGGCAGTTGATATTACCAACACATTCATTATTTTGTTCACAGCTCTCCCAGAAGAAGGACCACGTATAAAAGGAGGACGTTCACGGTACCAACTCGGAGATCATGTCAAAGTCAACTGTACCTCAGGCAAATCAAAACCAGCAGCACAACTATCTTGGTTCATCAACGGAAAACAGGTAAATTATATATTTTATAAAATTAGGTGAAAATTTGGAGAACAACAATTGTTTAACATTTCATTCAAATCTATCTAATACCAAATAATGACAATTGAAGGTTGTCCACAATCTGGGTTGTATAGACTCTACCAGTCTAACAGGGGTCTAGTTGTGAACCACAAAGTCGGATTTTATTTTTTAAATTCTGAAGCCATTAAAAAACTATCAACAAACTTCGCAAAAAGTTAATAGGGGGCGGGGGGTCATCTATACCTACTCTTCTCCCATAAAAACTAATAGTGTAAATATCAGAATTAAAAATTTTCCTTTTTTGTTTTAATGTTTCTTCTTGTTCTTCACCTCCTCATCCTTCTCCTTTTCATTTACCTCCACTTGCTCCTCATTCTTCTTCCTATTCTTCTCCTCCACCTTCTTCTTCTATTTCCTCCTCCTTCTTATTACTGTATTCTCTTTATCCTTCTTTTCTCCTCCTTCATCTTCTTCTTCTTCCACCTCCTACTCTTCTTCTTCCCCTCCTCTATCTTTTTCTCCTCCTTCATCTTCTTGATCTTCCCCTCCTCTATCTTTTTCTTTTCATTCTTCTTCTTCTTGTTCTTCTTCCTCTTCTATTTCTTCTTCATCTCATATCAATAAGAATTTATTAATCGAAATTGTCCTTGACCTGTGCCCATTGTGTCCTACCTTGCTTGCAGTAGATATTAGTCTTCCCCATATTTTTTTATACAACATCCTGCCTCCCAGAGGCTCACTTTAGTGAATAAGGGACCCTAAGTGAATCTATGACTTTTTCACGTAGTCTGGATATCACTCTCTTTCATCTTTCCAATCAGGTCTCCCTTTCTTAACCAACTCTTATTCTCTTCCGGCCATGACACTATTAGAGTATTCCAGGACTAGAGATCATTATCTTCTTTTTTTATAAGGTGATGATTACTGCGAGGTTTTTTGCCTTTAAACAACAAGGGAAAAATCAGTAAAGTCCTTACATAGTACCCCAGTTCAGTTTCTCCCTCATCCGCCAAAGAGTTGCACAAAAAACCTCTTCATTTGCCGATCATTACCTTTACGCCGTACATGGACACACCATTCCCGCCTTTGTAAATTTATATATGTTATAGTCATTGTGATTAATTATTTGTATAATGTCCGGATATTATACAGCATGTCCCAATAGTTCCGGACCAACTTGAAAACCAAAAAAGTTAGAAAAATAATATTTTATATGTGCTTTCTGGTGATAAAAAACTACTTTTTGGCAAAGGAGGCATTTTTACCTGTCCCCCCAAAAATGTTGGTTTTGGATGGTAACTCAATCATTTTAAATAGAAACCTCCATAAAGTGACCTATCGTGTTAAAAAGCTTATTTAGTAAAATACAACTGCGCAATCTAGAGTTCGAATCTTGCTCTATCTAAAATGGTGGCCGTTCAAATATTAGATGACGAATACGGGATCAAAATGAATTTAAAACTTTTGTGACCATTGGTTGTAAACATAATTACTATTATTTCATATTTAAAATAGTGTGAATTTACAGGGTGTACAAAAGTGATATGTTAGTTGATATAATTTTATATTGTTTACACTAATGACCGACAGTACTTGATAGAATTCCATTTTAACAAATAAAACACAATTTTTCTTTTGAAAAAATTCTACAATTTATTTGGTCTAGTGTATTGTACTTAGTCTTGTAAGAGCAGTGTATTGTACTTTGTCTTGTAAGAGCCTCGTCAATGCCGTAACTGGCGAAACCATGGTCGGCTAGACCAAATAAATTATAGAATTTTACAAAAGAAAACTTTGGGTTTTATTTGTTGATAAAATTTTAATAAATGTTTTACAAAATTTGATGGTACTGACAACAAGTTAATTCACCTGATGTTACATGGTTTTATGTTCGAGTAACCCCTCCACAATAGTAATTATGATTTAAAAATTACATTTTTTAAATACATTTTGCATCTACAGTATATTCTCACCTAATTAATTGTGATTGAAATAAATAAAATAAAATGACCGTTTCAAATATTTGAATAGCCGCCATCATAGATAAGAGCAAGATATCGACCTCTAGTTTGCGCAGTTGTATTTTACTAAAATAACCCCTTTAATATGAAGGGTCACTCGATGGCAGTTTCTATTCAAAATTATTGAGTTGGCCCCTTAAACCTCCATCTTATTTACCTTTCTCTATCATTTTTAGTTTTCTAGTTATTGAACCGGTCCGGGACTATTCGGACACATTGTATAAAATGACAACATTTGCTAGCTAAAGTAATCACAATTAATTACTATAACCAGTCGTTATTCATAATGGCTAGTGCGATTTAGTTAAAGTAATAATTATCATCAAATATTAATCAGTTTGGCTAGACATTGTGAACAATAGCTGACATGAGTTAGGTTATGTTAGGAATGTGTTGAGGATAATAATACGGTAATACAAACTTTGTTTGAATATTTTGAGTTGTTAAGATATTAAACACAATGCAAAATCATTCTGTTTTGTTATTTTTCTCAGAACCAACCGTTATACCTAACAGCTAGATCAATTGATTAACACAGTATTATTATCACATTCACTGACTTCAGTAAGATAGTGTGTATAACGTGATAAATAAAACCTCATTAATCACTTTGACCCAATTCGCTAGCTATTATATATATTGTCTGGATATTATATTTAATAGCTAGATTAATTACTTTGGCTGTAACGTATAAACTAAAATGTCATTGTACAATTTGTATAGCATTAATCTTTTCTCTGGTTCCAATTGTTTCATTATTTTACTGGACCAATTATTCTTCAAATAATCTTTCCGTGAGACCCTCAGGGACTCACCTATAGTGTGGTAATCCCGAGGAGCCTAGCTGGATCTACACATTGTTTACATAGTCTTGGGTAAGGTAATCTTTCATATTTCCAATCAGGTCTCTATTGACCAACACTTGTTCTTCTCCGACTCTGACACTATAAGAGTATCCGAAGACTCAAAAACTAGAAGCCTCTATTTTATGTTGATTTCTTCCCTTTTTTAATAAGGTGATGTTAACCGAGAAGTTTTTGCCTTGTCAAAAGTCACAACTCCCACACTTACCTATAACAATTTGTCATTGGTATGACTATTAACACTGAAAAAATACTATCAAACGAGAAATGCGGCTGAACGAAGGGTCGCTCACTCTAACGCACGCACCATAACACACAGGGGCGCAGAGTATTAGGACTGCTGTGGGCCACTCGCATGAGTTACCTACTGTGCTTTACTTGATCAAACTTTATTTAATTTGATATTTTAAAATAAAATCTGTAAAATATTTTTATTCTACATTTCATTACAAGAAAAATGAGTCCAAACAACATATAATTTACTTTAATAGAGTCCAAAATCAACAATGTTTGCTACAAAATGAGCGACTGTATGATGACTAATAAGTGTGAATAAACAACACTATTGTATATCTTTATCGAAAAATATGTATTTTTCGATTTAATGAAACAAAGGAGTACAATATAATAATAATAGTATAAAATATATTTTGTACTTTATTATTTACATTGTGATAAGCTGTGTATGAATAAATATGTATTAAAATGGTAATATTGGCATTTACACCATTTATTTTTTGTAAATTTAACATTTGCTCATCTAGTCAATAGTAATACAGAGAATAATTTTGAAAACAGCAAAAAAAGCCTTACTAATATTGAAAATGTAACAAATATATTTCAATAATGCAAAAACATATATTTCTATTTATAAACATTGTGATAAGGTAATTTAGTAAATTATATATTGTTTGGTTTCATTTTTCTTGTAATTATGTGTAGAATAAAATCTGATAAAAATTTTATATTTAAATTAAATATAAATTATGGGTGGCTTGGGTGTAGGTCACCGGACACCCTAATCCTCTACGCTTTTGTATATTATGATTAAATTCTTTTTCAAATGCTGTCTGAATCTCTGCGTTCTGTCATGTTTTCAGGCAAACAGTTCCTACTTGAGAGGACCCATGTTTGAAGTATCAGATTTAGAAGGCCTGGAATCAACAACACTTGGTCTAGATTTCAAAGTAGAAAACCGTCATTTCAGTAAAGGTGACATGAAATTGAAATGTATGGCGACAATAGCTACAGTGTACTTCAACTCCAATGAGGAAAGTGTGGAAGGTGATAAGCCACAGAGGTCGCAGACACTGGAAGTCAAGGACACGTTAAAGTCCAGAGCTGATAGAGTCCAAGGTATAGTATATGTTAAAGAGGTGGGGGGGAATTTTATCACTCCAACCTTTACTGTCTGATAGTGATGGAATTAACTCAACTATTCAGGGTGATTGAAAATGGTGTAACCGCTGTTTTATTCAAAAAGTAAAAAATAAAAATGAACTTAACAATAACTCCAAAATATTTTGAATTAAAATTCGAAGTAATACCAAATTCTTCAAATCACCCCGCCATTTTTCCCATGTGGCGGTCAGCTTTAAATTTAACTTCTATTTTCTGTAACAATTTTGGATGAAGCACGTTATTTTAAGACTTTTTCCCCTGGGTATTTTTCAATATCTCTAATCATTTAGGAGGTCGAGGAACTTAATTGTTTCAAAAATGCTTCAAAGTTCAAACTATTTCCAGAGATTATTTTAAAGTCAAATTTATATGAATTTTAAACTAGAACAAGGCTAAAAGGTGTAATAACACTACGGTTATTTTGTTCTATAGGCTGAAGAATAACAGAGTTATCTATAGTAAACAAAAATCATAATATTCTGTTAATTATCTAGAAGATCCTTACACCAACTCTTTAATCTTAATAATTGTATTATTAAGCACTGTTACATTTCTTTCGGCTTCCAAGTTCTAATACTTCCGATAATAATTACAAACTGGCGTAACCCAGTAGGTTGTCTAGAATATTACCAGTAGAAGTACAAAATCGAATGTTTTTAAAAGAGACATTTTAACCAATTTCCTTTTATTGGATTTCTTTAAAAACACATCTGTAGAAATTTGATTAACAGCTAAACAACCAAAGTTGCTTTTCAAACTGTTAATATTTTTTTTATACATTACAAGTCTATCCATGATTCATTTATAAATTCAGTTCAACTGTTTTAGGTACGGAAAATGGACCACTGAAAATGCCTTAAAGTTGGCATTTTTACAACTTTGAGCACTTATATCTTGTGAAAGGTTAAAGATATCGCAAAATACTCAATAATAAAAACTCTTAAAATACTGTGTTTCATCCAAAAAAATAGGAGTTTTTATAAAAAATGTAGAGCTGACACCACCATACTGGAAAATGATGTGTGATATGAAAAACTTGGTAATACCTCTAGTTATAATTCAAAAAATTCTGGCATTTACAAGTAAAGTTATTTTACAATTTTTGAGGTTATCAAATAAAACAGCCCTGTTTCAATCGCTCTGAGCTCAGTTGATAAGTCGAGTAGAAACAAAGTATGAGCACCTGTTATAATATGCTCTTCTTATAAGGCCCTTTTAAATCCCCTCCAATATAAGCCAAATTATACCATAAGGAACATCTGTCATGCCACTCATATCCACTCAAACATAATAAATCTTGTCTAACTGCCAATTCAATTTTTAAATTCATCAATACTTCCCTATATTTAATCACCCAAATTCATTTACCATTAAAACCAATTTTCTGATACAAGTAAAAACCTCTTCTCTACCTTTCCCAACAAATTAACATAATATTTTGTTGATCGAGACCAGACAACACAGGCAAATTCCAGACTTGGTCTAACTAAACCATTAAATAAAATCTCCAGCACCTCGTTATCATGCCAACAAAACCTATACTTCAGCCATTCGTTCTTTGCACTTGGAATTATCACAATCTGGCAACATTGCTTCGTTGGCTCTGTTCCAAAAAGTAGTCTAACAATAAAGTATCGGTTTTCAAGTTATCATTTGTGCAAAATTATTTCTGTATATCAAATAATATAATTTTATACACACTGAAATAACCCATATAGTGTGCTACAGATTGTTTCAAGAGTTCGTTTGAATTACGTAGTATGTTAACAGTAAAATGTAGTATTTATTTATTCACCAAAAACTTTTGAGATTTATAATTGCTTAAATAAACAAAGTTATTATATTTACAGTTTAAAAGGTTCACTTTGTCACCTTATAGAACGGAGCATAACACAAACTGAATAATACATAAGAGTTTTGTTGTTTAGATGAGATAATATGCGCACAGTTTGAGTGTGATGCTAAGATATATAGAGGAGCAGTGCGAGACGACGATGTTGCCATTTCCACTGTCTATCTGGTGTGTCACCAAAAACCAAGTGTAAAGAATCAGTGTAAGATAAACTCTTTCAATAGTATACTAGCATCAAACTGGGAATACGGCTGAACGAAGGCTCGCTTCACTCACAAAAGGGCAGAGGATTAGGGTGTCCCGTGATTTACATACTAGGCTTCATTTAATAAAATTTTAATATATTTTATTTGATATGGTAATAAAATCTATAATATATTTTTATTCTACAGATAATTACAAAAAAAAAATGAGATGAAACAACATATAATTTACTGAATTATAGCAATCAACAAAATCACCAATGTTTACTACATAGTACTAAATGTTTATTTAATGCATAATGCATGAATCTTAAAGATTCATATAGTCATTATGAGGTTAATTCTCTCATTTCTATCTTTCCTGTCTGGTCTCTTGACCAACTCTTATTGTCTTATGACCTTGGTGCTATTAGAGTATTCGATTACTAGGTGTTTTTATTTTATGTTCTTTCTTCCTTTTTTTTTTTTTATAAAGGTGATGATGACTGAATGGTTTTCTTCTTTAAAAAACAAGGAAAAATCCAGTTGCTTGCCATCCTTAGTCTAGCTTCCCCATATACTCCACGCAGGTCTTTTTTCTTTGCTTTTGATTGTCCAGGTTATTAAAGATTTAGAGATAATCTTTTGTTCATCTTTGAATGATTGCAGTCATTATAATCTGAATTTGTCAGAATCAAAAATACTATGTAGTTTACTATAGTATGTGTACAACAGCATGTGACTACAACTCTTTAAACAATTTTTCTACAGACTTTTATTAGTACTCTAATATCAATTATATTTATTGATAATGTTTATTTGTTTATGTACAATATATATATATATATATATATATATTAATGTTCAATAATTATTATGTTCATCATCTGATGATTGTGTAACCTATACCGAAATACCTGTAATGACAAAATAAAAAAACCTCCTAACAAGGACTGCTTAGCATAGGTTAATTCATTATATATAAACAAGTCACAAGGCATTATCGAAATCATAATCCTGTTTAATTGTTCTCTCCATGTCCAGTTGACAGATAAAAAGTGTTTGTTTGTTTGTTTCCTATGGCAACTTCACGGATTTCACTCCATCAGTCTTCTGGCGTCCCAATACACCTTATGTATGTTCTGTGATCTTCTTTGATCAGCGTCAAGCTTACAGCATACTATTAGATGATCCTTATTCATTACAGAGTTTGTGTTGTGGCACAGGGTACATTCGTCAGAGGTTAAAATCTTCATTTTGTGCAGATGAGCTGCCAAGCAGTCATGTCCCGTATTTAGGCGGAATACTGCCACTGCCTCTCTTCTTGGCATACACCTATTCTTCTCCCAGGTCTTCCCTATATCTTGCCACATCCTCCCATCAGAGATGATTTTTGTCCTTCGGTAAAACTCGCTGGTTGTCTCCTATTGAATTACTGTTTTGGCTGTCAGAGCGTTCAGAGCTGCTTTCCCATGTTGGAGCAGTGTTCCTTCTTCGCCAGTTTGTCTGACATCTCGTTCCCTAATATTCCAACGTGAGAGGGAACCCATTGCAGGCATATATGTTTCCCCAATCCATGCAGACATTTGATCATTTTTTGAGCGTTATTTACAGTTTCGCTATTTACTCTTTTGTTGGAAGATATAGCTTGTATTGCTGCTTTTGAGTCAACCATGAATACAGCAATCTGGTAGGCATTGGGTCTGTATAGAAGTTGTTGCAAAGCAAATGCTATTGCCTTGGTCTCTCCATCAAAACTGCTTTTGTTTTCTCCCACTGAGATGTAGTGTGAGAAAAGGGATTAATAGATCCCACACCTGCTTCAGCTCTACTACTTGCGAGTCATCCATCTGTATATATATGGAGTCAACTGTTTGTCAGGTATCTCTCTTCTATCGTTGCTAAAGTCAACTGTCTCAACATCACAGGCGGGCATTCGCTTTTCTTGAGGTTTTCAATTAAGTGCAAATTTGTGTCAAACTGCAGGTAGTCCAGGGGACTCCTTAGTTCGCAGATCGGTTCGATTGTTTTGTGTTATATTACAGCGGTCGAGTATGTTCTTTGTTGTTGACAGTGGGTCTTTTTGAGTTTTTAAGGTTTACCTTTGTATGGTTTTTTTTACCCAGTTTTTATGTGGTAGAGCCTACAGGTTGACGTGTACGTAGCTTGCTTGCTGCTCTATTTCTGTAGTGATTGGTAGGTTTTCTGTATAAAGCTGTAGAGCCATCACAGGAGTTGTTCTGACCGCCCCACACACCAATCTCAGGACACTATTCTGGGTTTCTTCCAGTTTTTTCATTGGGGATTTAGGTGCTGTCACTATCACTTCACTGCCATATTTGAGGATTGGTTTTATATAGGCTCTATAGGTGTTATTCAGCGTGTCTTGTGTACTTTCCCATTTAACTCCCGCAAGGCGCTTGAGTATGACCATTCTTTTATTTGCCTTTGCTGTTGTGTTGGTTATGTGGTGCTTCCATGTCAATTTATTATCCATATACACTCCAAATATTTAGTGGTTTCACTTTTGGGCAGTGGGATTGCGCTGATATCAAGCTTGAATGTATAGTTATCATGGCGAAGGAGAAGAACTGGTATGCAGTTTTGTTTGTGTTGATAATCATGTTGTTGTCTGCAGCCCAATTTTCCAACAATTTCAGTGCCTCATTTTACTTTAACTTCAAGCTAGTTGTGTTGGTGTCTATCATTTCATCGTCAGCAAACATACTAATGTTTACTCCCTTCAGACGTTTCACAGTTTTCGGCAAGTCATTTATGTAGTTATTAAATAGGGTTGTGCTAGGGACCGCTTCCTATGGCAGTCTAGTTTTTGTCTGTTTATAATTGGAGCCAACGCTGTTACTCATTAAGCACCACCCAGGTGGCACATGTAACTTAAAGTATATTACAGACGCTAGTAACTTTGCCACCCCCCCCCCCCCCCAGATAAAAAGTTGTAACTGATGTTTTCTCTGTAGATTCTAAAATGTCTTGTACAAGCGTGGTTTTTGTTATACTGTTTGTTTTTAAACTTTTCTATAGTTTTGAGAACAATTTTCAGATGAGATAACATTTTTAGTTGTTTAATTTTTCTTGCTAGGAAAAGAGCTCTCTTGGGTTTTTGCTGTATGAGTGTTCTTTTCTTAGCCAAACTATTAGCTACCACATCATCCTCTGGTTACCTGTGTGAAAGTGTCCTCTGCAAAGTTAAATTTCAGTTGTTTCTAGCTACTGGTACTGTATCTTCTATTTGGATCTAATAAGAGAACGTTTCAGTGTAATATTATTTACTATTCAAATGCTAGTCAATCAGTATCACTACATTGGTGTTCAGTTAAATTTTTATAATTAATTGATTTAATACAGCTACATCGTCTTACAAACATGAGTTGGTTTTCCATATGGAGCTGATCATAGCACATTACTATTTAACATCTTTTTTAATGATCTTCCCAAGACACTATCCACCTTTGACTCTATATGCAATGTATGCAGATGATGTGATAATTTGGACAGTAGTCAAAATCAGAAACAAAACTATGTTAAACCAATTGCAAGATAAAATAAATGCAAACGTGAAGAAGCTAAATGGCAATAATATGAAAATAAATACACCAAAAAACAAGTTACCAGTTTTTCAAACTGAAATTAAAAAATCAGGACCTGTGCCTCAAATTAAAATGTAGATCTTCAAAAACGTGAGGCACAACATATCTTGGAGTAGTTATTTACAGCATCTTAAAAGGTTCAATATATTATAACGGGTACAAGTGATTTCAATCAAATGTTTGTGAAATGTGGCTAGGATCCCTCGCCATTGCCATTCCCATATTCACTACAGAGATGCTCTGAAGGTGCCATTGGATAACATAAAGAACTTTTGAGAGAACATCTTCCATGGTTCATTAATATTTTGACCAATTACCAAATCATCATTTCTGTGGGAATTATTAACTAGTACTTTTTTTTCTTAAGCTTAAATTTTGTACAACTATATGAAAAAATGAATGCAATGTATTTCCCGTGTATACAAATACTAATCAAGTTTTCCAATTTCTGTTCCAGCCTCATCAGGCAGTACAGCAGGCTCTGCAATACTATGGTTGTTTCATCTCCAATCAGTTATGTTTTTATTAGACACACCAAGATGATATTAAATTCTAAATATTGAAATAAAGAACATTTGCTTCAAAACTTTCAACAAAACAAAATGTGTACATGATTTTATTTCTATAACTATATTTATTAATAGTTTTTATTTTGTAATTAAATGTTTCAACAAAAATTATTGCTGCTATATATGTTTTGTGATTGTAAAAAATATTCTTTTAAGGAGTTATAACGATTCCCCTCATCATAATTCAACACAGGTGTAATATTAAACTGCCTCTTCTGCGTTGTATATCCTGAATTATGTTGATGAGAGTATTTTGTTTCAATGGGTCCCTTTCTGCACGTTTGTGAGGAGAAGACATTTTCAATACACATATTGTAGTTGCATATGTGCTTAATAGTAGAATCCCCTCATGAGATCATTTATAGTGAATAAGGACTTGGCAATCCCGAGGGATTCTATCTGGAGCTACACCTTTCATGTAGTCTTGGGTTAGATCATTCTCTTTGATATTTCCTCTCTTAACCACGCTTGTTCATTTACAACATTTCTTTCGGATACTGTTAGAGTATTCAAGGTCTAGAGGATCTTTATTTTATGTTTCATTCCTCTTTTTTTTTGTCTTAAAGCGATGATAATCAGGAGGTTTTATGCATTTTAAAGAACAAAAAAAATTAACAGTAAGGGTGACTTTTATGAAAATATTGTTGAATCCAATGAGGTCTAAAATCTGGTCTGAATAGTTCTTTCCCCTTGTTGTTTCAAGACAATACACCTCTTGATCATCATCACCTTATGAAAAGAAAGGAAGAAAGTAACATAAAATAAAGACCTCAAGTACCGGTACTCTAATAGTTTCAGGCCAGGAGAGAACAAGAGTTCTTTAATAGAGTCCCGATAGGAAAATTGAAAGAGATGGATCTAGTCAGAAAGAGATATACATGAAGAAAGATATAGATCTACCGGGATCCTCGGGTTTTCCATACTTGTACTAACTATGAGCCTCAGAGGGTTTGAGTAAGTAGAGGATCAAGAGACGAGTTTAACAAGGGATTATAGCTCAAGAGATGGAATTATACTTCAATTCCATCAATTGAAATGATACAGTTAAAGCAATAAATTATAACTGGATACTACCTAGTGATATGCAACCTAAACATAATTGTTTTAGTGGGACAAGATACCAGTCAGCTCTGATCTAAAGGAACAGATGACGTCAAAACACTTTCTGTGGAGCATGAAACGTTTGCCAAAAGAGAGTCAGAATATTTGGAAGGAACTCTAAAGTCTTTTTAAGGATGGTGATCCCAAGGTTTTCAATGGTTTCACGAGACATTTAGGAAAGGATGTGGGCAGAAATTCTAATCAGATCAAATATATATTCTAAAACAGACACACTTCACTTGGCATTGTGACCTGATGGGGAAAAAAACCCTCCCTTAAAAACAACTACACATATTTTTCAAAAACTTTTTTTAAGATATAAAATCAATGATATGACTCCAATTGCTTTATCATTTCAAGCAAAATGTTATCCATTTTTATAATTATTTTTCAAAATCCTGTAAATTTTAAAGTTACAACTGTTGTAATCAGACATCAGTAAAATTTGTTTTAATACCAACTTCTGATTTACTTCTTAACTAAATTAAAAAAAACAATGTATGTATCAAAATTGTTAAAATTACTCGAGAAGTTACACATCCACGCTTACATAATAGGTATTATAAATATGTTATACATATTACATAACCTTTATAAATAATAATTAGAAAAATTGTTCTCCAAGCATATTTTAGGGGCCATTCAAATGTTATTGTCTCAAACTTAGCATGAGTAAAATTTCTTAAACCCTTCTTAGAATTGTGGTTTCATTTAATTCAGTACAGCCTAGGACAAAAGTTACATTTAAAAAACTACAACAATAGTAGTAATGAATTAAACAAATACAGTAACTAAAAATTGAATTAGAATATAAAATAGACTGCCCAGAGCAATTAAAGAAATTTTAAATTACATAAATGGGTATTAAATTCACCGACCAAGTAGAAAGATTCAACAATAATAATTGATGGTTTTTGAATTTTTTTTAAATTCATTCTTTTGTGGTCTAGAAATTTGAAAATGCTTCCTCAGACATTTAGTCTATGAGGCTGAACAGATTGCTCCTCTGGTGTTATAATCATGTAAATCTGTATTATAAACTGGTTTATAAATTATATAATAATGATTCCAAAAATATATATAAACTTTGAGAAGTTAATATCTTCAGGTCTTTGAAAGCAGAATTCTTTTTTTAATGTCATAACCCTAACTGCTCCTTTATAAATATATAACGTAAGACTCTTTTCATTTCTCGACTTGAAGAGTTATTCCACATGATTACTCCATATTTCAGATTTGGGAATATAATTCCACAGTAGGACACAAGAAGTGTTTGTCTAGTGCAGTAACATTCAAGATTCTGTATAACAAAAAATTCCAAAGTTAATTTTGATACATGCAGCATCTGTACTCCATGTTAGACCACTGTCTATCATCAGCCCTAAGAATTTGCTACTTTTCACCTCATTAGTGGCATCAGTACCCAAGATCAGCTGTTAACTGATGTTCATTTTGTTTCAAGGTGTAACCCATAACATCAGTTTTGTCTCAATTTATCAACAAACCATCAGTTTCATTAACTCAAGCTTATTAAGCATCCTGTGAGTCATATATTACTTACAAAAACAAGTATTAATTAGAACTCAAAGCTATAAAAAAGTCAATAAGATTCATTACAAAAAAAAAATCTGTAATTGTTTTGGGTTTTTTTTTTTATGAGTTTACAGAGATATCTATGTACATACTAAATAACCAATTCCCAACTACACTCTCAAAAATAAATAAATATTAAGATTTAAATTCATCAGAATCTGAACATGCACAAAAATGTATCAACACCTTTCCTTACCCCACCACTTAACTGATACACTCCAAAATTTTATAATACCAATAAGCATATACACTACACCAAACTTCAAAGTTTTCACACCCCCTTTTGTAAGAACTGAATAATAACGAGAATATAATTTTATATAGAATCATGTAAAAATATGTATATATATATTTAAATTTGATGTTCCTAGGGTGTTTGGATTGTATTCAGAAAGGGAGATCCATGTGGTCAATAAGTGTACCAAAATTTATATTCTCAACCATTAATAGTGCAATAATAATCAAACTTTACCAATATTTTTTTAAAATTTGTTTAAAGGCTAAAAATCTCTTGGTCATCATCGCCGTAAAAAAAAGATAGAAAAGAGTATAAAATAGAGACCCCCTAGCCCTCGGATAATAGCATCAGGGTCAGAAAAGAACAAGAGTTGATCAAGAGAGACTTCATAGAAAGATTGAAGAGAGGAATCCAACTCGAGACTTCATGGAAAACGGTGTAAATCCAGCTAGGCTCCTCCTGACTTGCCACAGTTGTACCCACTATTGAACAAACCCCTGAGGGTATTTCAATAAATAAACACCCTATTATCAAAACACCATTTCTTCTAGATCACCTTATATATTTGAATTTCAGTAACTCATCTCAAGAGTACCCGAAACAAAATAAAACTTGGTTTACTACTTAAGTTTTACGAAATTAGTAACATCGAGTCACCTTTTAATTTTTTCAAAAAGGAGCTAACCGTTTGAACACCTTTACATTTAATTTAAAACCTAGGAAATTACTAATACTTAAGTTCTCACAATTTTATTTTAACTTTAGATAAATGGTTCTACAATTTGAATATATTTCTATGTTATAATGTGACTTTGTATATAGGCTATATAGTTTAAATTATAATGTTCCTTATCAACCAATTCTTATCTTTGTGAATCTGTTGATGAGTTTACGGGTGCAAAATGTATGAAAGTTAATAAATTTGTAATGTAAATATTGTATCATAGTTACTTATTGTATGCCCTCAGTTTACCTATAGTTCTCATATGTATGAGAACATTTAAACAGTTTAATAATTCAATGTTATGTCATTTATGTTCTTGCAACAATTAAATGTAACAGCTGGTTTGGTTTTTTTCATTTATTGGTGAATGATCATAATTCTAAACCTATTTACAAACTTCAAAATAACTTTGAAAGAACAGGGTTGGTTCTTAATAAAAAAAATTAAAAAATCTGGTAGACCAGTTACTGTTACGAGTGAGTTGGTTACTGAAGCTTTACAAAAAGCCCTAAGAAATCACAAATAAGAGTTTTGAAAACTTGAAAACTCTTTCTCCACTTTGAGTTGAATTACCCAAGACTTGTTCATGGTTTGTTGGGGGAGTCCCCAGATTTGTGAAATTTAACTGAGAGATTGAAAAAGGTATTGTGGTATGACTAAACGTCTTTCAAGTTGAGTGAAACTATAAACTTCACAGTATAACTGTCATTAGTGTAGAAATATAGCTTAACCAGCTGGGGATCACAGTTTAGGGTAGCCTAACCTACAATGATATATTTGGCCCAGTATTTTTTATGACACTGTTAATGGTGTGACCGTCTCCACTTCTTTTGACCAGCTGGAAGCTCCAGCTGGCTGGAGACCGTGTACACTTTAGCCGAATATTGTCAGGATGGTCCAAGGAATCGGGTTAGGACGCTAATGAACGCACGCAACGCAAGTTAAATTAAATGTTCTCTTTTATTTTAGAGCCGAATTAGAAGATTACAGAAATAATTATAATTTATAAAAAAGACATAACGGCTAGATAAAGCCTTAATAGTGGCCGAAAAGCATACCGTTTAATTATATAGCACGTGGCCGAAAATGGACTGACCTCATCCCATAGCGGTCTGCCGTTCAACTTCCTTCTCGCGGCTCTCGGAACAGACTCTCATTCGGCTTGCTGGTTCAAGCCCTCCACTCCTCGTCTCTCCCCCCTTCTACGTGATCTTGCACTGCTCAACAAAATCGCAAGTGCCAATTCATATTTTATTATTTAGAATCCCTTTACATCCTATTTTATACTTATTATGGTTTTTATTTGGTGGGCTCCTTGGCTGGGCCACAATGGTAATGTGTACTAAAAAACATGTTGGAGAAAACAGTTTCACTTAAATTCGACAGTGAATGTGACAAAGTTGTTATATTTCAACAAGACAGTGCCCAACCCTACTTAGCACTTTTAATAATTAAAACTTGTTATAATATGAAAAAATACCAACTGTTAGCCTACATTTGAGTACCTATAACCATGGCAATGACTTTGTCGTAAGAATACTTCACATTATAATGAGGTATTTGTAGTTTCCAATTAAACAAATATTCTCAAAGATAAAAGTGAAAGAGAAGATCAGATGAGATAGACATAGTGATGAGAGGATGAGAATACAAGTGACCTTTCTACAGATGGTAGATCTTGATTTTACAGATTACATTTCAGGTTAGCTAATGGAGGAGGCTACTAGTTGGATCTGTGAGTTATTATAGATAAAACTAAAATAATTCCACTCAATAATAAAAGACATCTACATACGGTAATTTATGACTCCGATAAAGCTTATGGTTTATACTTAGGTAGTGTTGTGAAGAGAGGAGGCTGATGTAAGCGCACAAATTGGAAAATACCACAATGTTTAAGAAACATCTTAATACTCAAACAGCTTTTCATTGAATTGTAAGTTACAACTTATTAATATAAAAAATGTAAAATCTTGTTTAACAAGTCATAAATGTGGAACATAAATAAGATTATTGTAACTAAGATAGTAATATTTGTACACAACTTATTTAGAATGATTCTCAAAATTTGGTGGCCAGATGGAATTAGAAATTTAATAAATGCTCTTAAATAATCATGAAAAGGCAGCTTAAAGGAGGAAATATGAATGAATTGGGCAAATGTGGAGGAAGAAACAGTACAACATAACAAAGGAAATTTCATATTGGAATTCCCAGAGAAGTTAAAAATGATGTCTTGAAAGAAACATTTGGAAGAGTAACCTAAAAAGGAGCTTAAGGTGGTGGAAAAGACATAGGTAGATATGAAGTTACATATTTCTAAATAATAGACTCTAATGGAGAGTGTTCACTAAGGACCATGCTCCTCCAGAAACCAAAAATAAAATTAAGTAGGTCAAAGACAAATCCAAACTGTATAGTATTGTCCACTTTACATGCTAGAAGAATTTTTCATAATATAATAATAATATATATTATATCAAAATATTTGAGGGTTTGGCTTACATCATGTATTTTGGAGTCACAATTAATAGCTAACCCAAGTGAAATAGTCAAAAACAGGCTAGAAACAAAGTGTGCTTTGCTAATAAAGATATTTTCAAAAATTTGAATATCTATTACTTTGAAACGAAGAAAGACTCTAAGCTCAAGTTTGTCCCATTTACTTTGTCTTTTAAGAAGCTTTAGGTACTTTACAATGATATGCCACATGACCTACCTTCACCAAAATTTAACAAAAATACCCCCCCCCCATCCTCCAAAAATCAAGGAGGGTCACATCTAAAATTACATCCTATTATGTACCAAAGATATATAGAAAGTTCTGTTCATTTATCCTAAGAAGAAAATCTTAAAAATTTAATGGACAATTTTATTCAAATTCTGAAAATGGTACATTGAAATGGAGCAAAATAGTAAGCTCTAGTTTACATCGATTTTTACTTACTGTTAATAAGCTTTAACCCCCCCCCTCCCCCCTTTAATCTCCCAAAAATCATAGAAGGTAGAAAATGTCAAGAAATATGTCCTGTTATGTGCCACAAGATATATATATATATATATATATATATATATATATATACAAAGTTCTATTAATTTATTTTAAGCAATAAAAAATTAAAGAGAGATAAAGGGACTTTTTGAACACTCTGTATATACATCAATAGTCAATAGTCAATTATCCTCATTCTGATAGATCAAGAACATAACTCTTTGAAAATTTTACATAGCCCTCATTCAAGTCATAGAGTATTTTGAAAAACACAACTTAGCCTTAAATTTAGACAAAAACAAATTACATTTTGTTATCAACAAATCTATAAATCTCTGCAAAACAATTATCAATTGAATAAAGTTTAGAATAGCAAATTTCTATTTTTGATAGTTGATTTATAAGAATTTTTTTTTAAAATCATATTAATATAGTCTCCATAAAATTAAATTCCTCAATCTATATCTTTAAAAAATTATAAAATTATTCCTCTTTACCAGAGAATGGCATATTATGGTCATGTGCAATATAGTGTCATGCTGTGGGGTAATGTATCAAACAAGTCTACAATGAAAACTGTTCAAAATACAAAAGTATTCCATTTGAGCTATATACAAGTATAAGATGTCCAAAGTCTCGTGCTGTTTCTTCCCATTTATATTTTGAGTCATAAAATTGATTTATTCTAAGTTTCAGACAGAAACAGACCCGTGTCAGATACGTAGATACAACACAAGAAAAATGCACAACCTAAACACTCCAAAATGTAGGTTTGTTCAAACTACTGATTCACCAACAATTTCCAATACCATTCTTCACTACCATCCTCCCCAGAAAATTTAAATAATAACATAGAAAAGGTATTTTTTAAAAGAAACACTTAAACATTTAGAGGAAAATAGTTTGTATTCCATGGAACAGCCTTCAACGGAATAAGATTTTGTTTCTTTCACCTGTATAAATTTTATATCAAAGTATCTTTATATACAGATACAAAGTACATTATCTCCTGGCTGACAAATAAATAAAAATATAAGTAAATACTACACCCTGGGGTTATGTATCTATTAGAAACCTAGATGCTAAATCATAGTGATTAGAAGGCTCTGAAATGGTGCAAACACAAAATAATACAGAAAATATATGGGCCTATCAGGGAGCAGTATGTGATGAAAGATATTGTAGAAGCACAAACTAAATTGAATTGATTGTGACAAAATCTGGTGATACTCATAAAAACCTTACGGATAAGATGGCTAGACTACACAGAGAGAAGACTCAGATGCCTAAAAGGACACTGAAAATTAAGGCAGGAAGAAAAAAGGACAAGCTAAAAGGTAAGTAGGCAATATAATTACAGACCTTGTCCTGATTGGTGTAAGAGGATGAGGAGAGTATGACAGATGACAGATCAAAGTAGAAAGATGTTGTACAAGAGGCCAAAACCAGCCATTGTTGTAATGACAATAAAGAGGTAGGACGTAATAAACAAAATATTAATTTCATGTAATTTTGTTTTATTTGTGGAATAATAAAAAGGGGCATTTGATTGATGTGAATCTTAAGTTATAAAGAAAGTATTCTACTTCATTTCTGGGTGTGTGCGTGCCATGGGGGATTGGGTTAAAACCAGTTTGTTGTAAATGGTGATATTAAAACCAGATGAAATGATATGTTTCTTCAATAGCACTTCCGACAGGATGAATGATTGGTGGGAAACCAACCTTTAGCGCCAACCTCGATGGACCTGGCAAACATCGTTGTATTACGCCTTCTCGTGGGAATGGGCGTTACCCTACGAGTGACATTATATATCTGCCCTTTTCGTGGGAACTACTATGAGTAATAACAACAAACAAGTAAATGACAATAAAGACAATATATCTAAAGGAAAAGATCCTTTCAAAGGAAGTGTGTTGGTGACACAATCTCCAACTTCTACAATAATATTAAATAAAGATTGTGAAGGGAATATAGACAAAGATGATGATTTAACTAATGAAAACATCTTGCTCCGATATAGGCTAAATTAAATAGAAAAGATTTGTGAAGAACTAAGGAATGAAATTTGGCACTTCACCTGCAACAATGCAGCTTGTGCTGATACAGATTATTTGCTATGGAAAGCTACAAGAGGACTCAAAAGACCTATAACTAAAGTATCTCCAATTAGGAAAAATGGTGGGGATTGGGCGAGAAGTGATAAAGAAAAATCAGACACTTTTGCGGAACATCTTGAACATACTTTCAAACCGTTTCCTAGGCAAACGGTGGATGAAACACTTTCATTGAACAAAGTAAATGATAATGTAAATATTAGGCATGTGACTTCTAATGAACTTAGAGAAGCTATTAAAAACTTGAAGGACAAAAAAACACCAGGATATGACCTAATCACAGGGAAAATATTAAAAGAGTTACCAGATAAAGCTGTATTAAAACTGCAAAACCTTGTAAATGCAGCAATCAGAATGAAACATGTACCAGCGCAGTGGAAATTTGCTGAGATTATAATGATTCATAAACCCAGGAAAGACCCAACTGATAAGAAATCATACAGACCTATCTCTCTTCTGCCGATTGTTGGAAAACTATTTGAGAGACTTTTATTAAAACGTTTAAGACCAACAATAGAAGAAAGAGAACTAATTCCATATTATCAGTTTGATTTAGAAGAAAACATTCGACACTTGATCAGGTGAACAGAATGACTCAAATAATAGAGGATATCTTCGAAAGAAGAAAAGTCTGTTCTAGCGTCTTTCTTGATGTCTCGCAGGCATTCGATAAGGTATGGCACAAGGGCTTGATATACAAATTAGAGAGAAATCTTCCAAAACAATACTGTGAAATTCTCAGATCCTATCTTGCAGACAGAATATTCGGAAGTAAAATGTGGAAGTGAATATTCGGAATTTAAAGTGATCACTGCTGGTATGCCACAAGGGAGCGTATTAGGACCACTTCTTTATTTGCTGTATACAGGTGATCTGCCACTGGTTGAGGAAACCACAGTCGCTACGTTTGCGGACGATACTTCTCTATTGGCTTGTTGGTGATAGTGTTAAAGAAGCAACAAATAAACTGCAGAAAGCCATCCTGGAAGTTGATGTGTGGACTAAAAGGTGGCGTATAAAACTAAATGAGTCTAAGTCGACCCATATTAATTTTACATATAAAAAAGAGGGAGAAGTGCCAGTGCGAATAAACAGTAAAATTATACCATACAAAAATGAAGTAAAATATTTGGGAATGAATTTGGATTCAAAGCTAAACTGGAAATCACATGTCACAAAGAAAAGAAAGGAGCTCGTATTCAAGAATATGTACTGTCTATTTAGATACAAAGCAGGATTAAGCACGAACAATAAAGTACTATTATATAAGCAAGTACTTAAGCCGGTGTGGAGCTATGGACTGCAGATGTGGGGATGTGCTAAGAAAAGTAATATAAACAAAATTCAATTGTTTCAAAATAAAATACTTCGAATAATAGTAAATGCCCCTTGGTACATACGCAATGAATATATTCACAGAGATCTTAAAGTGAATACGATTGTTGAAGAAATCAAAGCTGTGGCAGAGAAGCACGAAAAAATACTCCAAAACCATACTAATCTCAGTGTGCAGCAGATGATAGCGCATAGGAATACAGTACGAAAACTGTGAAGAACTAAACCCCTTCACTTGGTGTAGTGTTTGTTAAGATGATAATATCAGAGACATTCAATGGAATTAACTTCTGAAACACTGTGATCTCTTATTTAAGTTATAACTACTAGATAAGTCTGTACTTAGTTGTAGTCCTGGAAATAATATTTTTTTTTTTTAATTTTAAAAGGTATTTACAAACGCAAAGGCAATGACTGCCCTTGTTTTTACATCAGCCAGACATCTCGCTCTTTCAAAAAGATATTTAAAAAACATATGCCCTAAAGAACCTTGTCTACAAACTTTGCTTTCTCTAAACATCTTATGGGGGAAAAAACCATAATTACACTGACATTCATACCAATATGAAAATATTACAATTATGTTACAAAAGTAGATATATGGATTCTGTTAAAGAATTTGAAATTTACAATTTTGTGAAAAGATTGACTCATACAACATCCTCAACACCAAGCTGTCTTTTAGATTTAACCTCATATTATGATACACCAATAAGGATTTTGAATTTGAACAGATTAGCTAGACAAGAGGAAAGGACTAGATGTGACCGGCAAAGACATCACAACACTGTAATAAAAGACTTTGATCAAAGTATAAACTATGATTTTACTAGTTTTGTGTTTTATTGTAACTATATTTTTCATATAATAAATGTGTTTTATGGACTTTGTAACAAGTTCCATAGAATGAATTGGCAATTGGGCAACCTAAAGATGATATTATAAAATCTTGAAACCGCAGTCGCTTTTACAAGGTGAGTTTTTAAACCACTAGACAGAAAAAAAATAAGGTTAATTCTAGTTAACATAAAATGTGGTCTGTTGGCTATACAACGATGAAAAGTTTTGTAATATCTTGTATGGTTTAAAAATTCCGGCAGAAAATACTCTATTTCAGAAGTTTGTTGTGATAGAAATTAGTGTCTTATCTCCATATATGAATTGGTACTTCTTATGCCGAAAATGTACAAGGCAAAAACTGGAAAAACTGTTTTACAGCATTCTATAGTAGGGCTACATAATAATGAAAATAAAACCCCTGTTCACTTATTACTATTGGCAAAGTAATACAATCATTATTATCTAAAGATAAACTTGAATAAACTTTGAAATTATTTGGGAAATACAGTTTGTTATAAATGTTTAATTTGTAAATCATTTTTAAACTCTTTTGAAACTATACTATTGGAAATAAAAATAATCTTTTGACAGAACTACAGTTTCTTGAAATGAAATCAATGCTCTTTCACTTTCCCTTGGACTTTATCTTGTATAAGAGTCACTTCTCAATCTCAGTATGATTGACCCCCAACCAATACTGTATTTGATTTATTATTTAATCATAAGACTTTTACCGAGTCCAGAACTTGTCACTAACTGTTTTATAAATATATTTTATAACATAACCAATATCATATCATCAACAAAAGTAAAAACTCATAAACTAGAACATAAAACATAGACACTACTATACAGTCCTTAATACTTACCGATTCCAATATGGGTAGGTGCTCTGATGTTTGGAAAGTTCTTTTGAAGGTACAAAGGTGGATTACAATTATTAACAATAGTTGTCATTATCAGTATAGGACATTATCACTGAAAGCAGCTTTACACATTCCCAGAGGTCTACTTGCTTTTGAGTGTCTTGAGAATTACTAGAAGTGAGGAGTGAAAAAAAAGGAATCAGCTTGGTTGATATTATAAAACACAGGTAGATGGAATGGAGCACTCATTTAGGGAGGACTGAACAAGAAAACTAATACCTGTGGGCTGGAAGAAAGCATGAGGAAAACGAACTTCTTTCCAATGCAATTCCTACATAGCATGACACCTGTTAGCAATATCTCAAGAGTATAAGAAGTGATATAAATCAGTGTACATACTACTTGAAGATAGCCTATCAATACCATTATTTAGTTCATACGATTCGGAGAAACAAAAAACATGCCGTTGGAGAAGGACGATAGTTAAAGCAGTCATTTGTAAAATGCTTGAAAAAGGAAGTTTTAAGATACAGTAAGCGAGATAGTTTGCAATATTATTAGAACCAAGAAGCCCGAAGAACTCCAGAATGTTGAAGATTAAAGTAATCTATAAACAGTATTATCCTCAATAACAGAAGGAATGGAGGGTTGTTTCTAGTAGATACGATTCCCACAATGTAAATCAAGCAAGATTTTATAAACAGTGAAGGGTGAAGATGCCTTGGGCATTATTTAAACAAAAATATTATATCACAAATTTCAAATAGTTAACGTGAATAGCTATAGAGAGGACACAGATAAACACAAATTGTCTTGGATGATCTCAAGGGCTTTACCCAAGAGTGTAAGTTTGTAAACAGTTGTTATACAGGTTTTCTGAACTTATTAAATAGTCTATATCACTACTCTCTTATATCGACATGGCCATAGCAGGCCTCGTAGATGTGAATATTTTTAAAAGCGTCTACCTACTATCTCATGTCATTGTATCAGCTTTTACAGGCCTTGAAACTAGATATGTAACTATAATAAAACTTAGCCTACTTCGTTTGACATTAATAGTAGAACTGTTATTCTTATTTTATTGCTACACTACAGCTGTTTGAGGATTTCTGGTCCAGTAGAATTAACAGTCTTGACATATGCAGCTGCATATAAAATAAAAACTTTTACTAGTAGATGTTCAATGAGCACTGTGGTGAATGTAAACAATTTGAAACAATGAAACCCCTACCACAAGTTTGGTACAATAAAACACACACACACACACACACACACACACAAATAAACTAAAATAAAAGACAGGGATATGCACCGTAAGCCACTTTCACCTAGGTCATTGACGTGGTTCTACTTTGATAGACCGATCCATCTGATGTAGGGTGGAGGGGAGAATATGTCAGTTTAGTTTTTAAAGTTTTATATTTTGTTAGTATTAGTTCAAATCCCTCCGAAATGTACATCAGCAACTATAGCAACATAAACCAAATAAATATTTTATTTTAGTTAATTTGTGTGTGTCTGTGTGTTATTGTACCAAACTTGTGGTAGGGGTTTCAGTGTTTTAAATGACTTTTACTAGTGTTTTACGAATATTGTGTTTTGTGTTTTAATTCATTTTTAACTTATGATAAGGACCTGATGATAGGATTTATCATGAAACATCTGTTGTGTAGCAATAAAGTAAGAATTACACTTCCACTATTGACATCAAACGAAGTAAGTTTTATAGTTATTAAATAAGTGGTTCATTAGACAGTAATTTCATAATCATGTAGATATGTGAAGACGGCTCAACTCTCCAACCTTGTATCAGTGACTTGGCACTTGATCAGTGATTTTATCATGTAACTATACACTCATCACATTTTCTTGGGAAGACAAGGTTCAAATTTACCTTTTTTTACTTTGTCATTGTCTTCTTCTTCTTCCAATGGCTCCTTCTGGCTCACACCATCTTGGATCTTGCCTCCCAATAAAGTCCCTTCGTCCCTACTACTCTCCATTCAGACCCCTGCAGATCAGTAGATGATCCTTGTCCATAATATACATGTCTTGTGAACAAATTGTGCACTTGTCAGAGGTTAGTAAATTCATTCTATATATTTGCTTGGCAAGACAATCATGACCAGTAGCTAGTCGGAAATTTGCTACAGATATATTGCGTGGGAGCATCCTATTTCCTTTAAAAAGCTCAAATGGATCATAAGCTTTGTCCTGAAGTTTATCCTTCATCTCATCAACAAATTTCTGCTGTGAAGTTGTTTCTAAATTTCGTATAATTGCTTGTAATGTCAGGCACCCGCTAGTTTTTGAATAATTTTTGTTAATCTCTTCGCCAAGTTATCTGCTGCCTTGTTCCCCGTCAAACCCACATGAGCAGAAACCCACTGTATTGCGATGTTGTTAACATTATTTTTTTATTTTGTAGTTATGTCTGCTATTTTGTATGACTGTGCTTTTTTGATTATCATTATTTGCTATTGCTTGCAGTGATGATTTGGAGTCTACCAAAACAACTATATTTGTGTTTAGCCATGGCCTCACAATCACCTGTTGAAGAGCTTCGTTTATGGCTACCAATTCTGCTTCAAATGCTGTAGAGTTGCTACTTAACACGTTGAGTGCCACGTGAGTCCAACGTGGTCTCACACGCTAACTTACCTAATGGCCGCGTGAATCCAATGTGGTCTCACACGTAGCAGCCTTACTTATAAGACTGTGGTGACAAGTTGGTATCACGTATTGTATTTAAACCTATTGCATCAGCTAACCAATGGCCTGGAGTAATGGAAATCGTATATGGCCTCTTGATTTGTGAGTCCAGTGTGGTCTCACGCGGCCAGAACTTCTTTTTAGAAAATTTGTAATCATGTCTCTGTTTTAAGTTTATTTATTGGCAATTCTCAAGTTTATTGCATTATAATGATTTGTATGTAATGTTTAAATGATATTTTCATAAATCTAACCTTAATTTATCTTCTTAAAAAAAGTGGCTAGAAATATAAATTAACTTTTTGAGTATTAAAAAAAAGTTGTAAAAAATATTTTGACACTCAATCAAAACTAAAATAACCTAAATTACAAGGAAAATAAATATATTACACATGAAAAGTATTTTTAATTTTAAATAACTATTACATTATGAACTGACTGATATATAAATCATAGAGTAAATAACCAAAAGAAATAAAATATTACTAAACAAATTATAATCACTTCAAATAATGTCCAGATGAGTATGAATTACAATTTGTAAATTTTAGAAATAGAAGATAACGAAAAAGTCATTGGTTTTCACACCACATTCACTTGGTATTTATTTACCTACATATTTATGATCATTGAAGAAACATTCCAAGCAATAATGTTTATCACAAGATTGGCACTTCAGTGTGCTCTGCGGCGTTTTCCTCATGGCATAAGCTCGTCCACATTCTGAAGTCAACCTTCCGTAGCATCTAAAACATCTTCGTCTTCCTTTCCGCCCAACATCTAATAACCTGTGATCCACTATTTCTTCTTCAGTAGGGTTAATTTTGAGGTTGTTAACACCCGTCAACTCGGTAACCAATTCTTCTTTGAGGTTTGTTATAGACATGTTTACATAATTTAAATTTAACAAGGCATGAGCATTTACTATGGCTGTCCCAGTCAAGATCTCGATAGCTAACTTACGATACCATTTTATTCCACGCCTTAGTGATGTATTGTAACTTTTTTTTTGATCAGACAAGTCAATGAAAGCTTTCAATTTGTTATAATCTTGGATACAACGTGGTTTCTTTATGTTACCATCTCTTCGTTTGATTTCAACCATTTCATCTGTATGCTTTGTACTGAGCATCAAAACATCTCTTTTGTCATACCATTTCAACACTAAAACACCAGTGTTACTTTCCTGGGCTTCAATTTCTCCCCGTTTTAGTTTACTTCCAGTAACTTTTGTTGGATTTCCTTTCCGTTTGCTAAGTAATGTTCCTATCAGATGAGTCTTCTGCTCCAGCAGTTCATGTGCTAGTGTAAGTGATGTATACCAGTTATCTGTGCAGAGTGTTCTACCAGTACCCAATAAATTACCCATTAGTGTCATTACAACTTTTGATGCAACTGACTTTTGATTTTCTTTTTCTCGTCCACAGTAAACCTTAAGGTCATAGGTATAACCTCCTTGTAGGCATAATTTGAAAAGCTTTATCCCAAATTTGTGACGTTTATTTGGTATGTACTGTTTAAATTTTAGGCGGCCACGAAAAGGCACTAAAGTTTCATCTATGCAAAGTTGTTCCCCTGGTACAACTGCTTTTTGGAAATTTTGTTTAACTAATTTTAGCAAAGGATTTATTTTGCGTAATCGGTCATTTTCATTTGTTTTATCATCATTATTACTAAAATGGATGGTTTTTAGTAACATTTGGAAACGATTTCTTGAAAGAACTTTATTCATTTCATTAGAGTAAAGTTTACTGGTTGACCAATATTTATGTACAGCTGGGAAGTCACACAAACCCATCCAAATTATTAAACCAAGAAATTTCTTAATTTCTTCAATATTAGTGTCTTTCCATTGGTTAAGTCGTGCATTTGGAGTAAGCCCTTTAGCAATACACTGATGAGCGTATGTGTTAGTTTCTAGAACTATGAGATTCAGTATTTCATCATTTATAAGGTATCTATAGCTTTCAATAGGGGTTTTTTGCTGGCACTTAATTAAGAAATCGGCAGTCAAACCCGGATTCGTTTCTGTAAAATCAAAGGATTTCAAATACTGGCCGGTAACATTATGCCAAGTAATATTTTCTAGGGGGTTATCAGACTGATTATCGGTTAAATCTTCGGTAAATTTTGTTATCACAGCCTCTATTGCATCTGTTATCGTATCTATATTTTCTTCTACATTTGGTGTAAATGGATGAATATTTGTTGTATCGGGCGAATTTGGAATAATTGGAGGTTGTGAACTACTTTGACTGCTATCAAATGTAAAATCAAGAAGTATTTGATCTATTACGGTTGAAGTACTGGGAATTGATTGATTTAGTAAATTTGATTGCTCCGAAATATTATTACTTTGAACTTGTGTGTCTAATGTCTCAAATGGAACAGTTATTTTTTGTTTTTTCTTACTTGGTAATTCATCTTCACTGCTATGAGTTTCTTCACTTGATGGTTGATAACCATCTGAAAGATACGCTTCACTAAACAAAGATTCACAATCGTCTTCGTCAGATAATAATCCCTGCCATATTTCGTCCAATTGTTTTTGTTGGTCCTCGTAATACTTTGGTAGTCTTGACATTATAAAATAACTACTACACTTTTTATACACTCAATCACAGTAAAACAACAGCGCCTAAACATGTAAAGTCGTACTGAACAACATACGTATTACTGTAGACAAAGAAGACTGCTACTGCTAGACCTTTGTTCAGTGAAACACGTGATATGTCGTGTATCTCCGTAACTGTTCGAGTAGTAATCGTGGTGACACGTTGGTCTCACAGAGCCTTAGTGACTGTATTACTAGTCAGGGGCCGTGTGAGACCAATGTGTCACCACAAACAAAACATTCGATTTTGTTTGCTAAATGTAATGTGAATAAGTAAAAAAAGGATGTTCTGTTAATAATACAGGACTATAAACCGATTCCATCCAAAAAAAAGATTTGGCCAGAACGAAAATTTTGATGCAATATACCTGGCACTCAACGTGTTAAAGCAAAGTAGTGTGAGAAGTGACTACAATATATTCCAGCTCCTGTTTCTCCTTCCACGCTAGATCCATCAGTATATATCCGTATACAAGAGTCTATAGGGTATCGCTGATTTAAGGTTTTCAAAGCGATTTGAGATATTATCCCTGGAGCATCAGACTTCTTGCTTACTACTTTGTCATTGTAGAGAGGTGGGGTTGATACCATTACATGAAGAATTGAAATCTGCAGGAATTTTATTTAATTTAGTGTGTTGTAAGTTTAATATCACACAAGATGTAAATAAAAAACTGTTTAAAATGGAGGCTGCCATTTCAGCAATTTAAATTTGATTATTTTGATATTCAATAGGGGTTTATGTGAGCACACTAAAGTCTCCTTCCCCAAATTTCACATTATAATCAACATTTTTGTGGATGTTATCATTCTTACGTACAGTAGACAAGTGGTATGTCGAAAATCAATCCTGAGGCTATGAAACGTGAATATCAGTCAAAAATTGGAGGTCAAAATATTTAATGATTTTCAAAACTTACCCTATGCATTGTATATTGTGTATACTGGATAAGTAAATATTGACTTAATATTTATAGAGAATCAAAAAATGTGACCAAAAGTTATAAACATCTTAAAACATAGTAAAAGAAATATAAAATAAACTTCATTTGGTTCCAAATCAATATAACGATAATTGTGGAAAAAAGTACAGTTAATTGACACACTTTTTAGCCATCTGATTTACAACAGACATTAGGGTATTCCAGATAAAAAAGTTTACATATTAGGTTTTGTGCTCTTTCTGGTATTTTAAACTTTCCAAGTGTTTATTTAACCTTTGACATATTTTTATACAATTTCTGGACAAAGTAGAATTTCTAATAGTGATTTTTTAAAATTATTTTTAACAAGTAATTTGTTATCCATTTGTAACCGTCTCCACTTCTTTTGACCAGCTGGAAGCTCCGGCTGGCTGGAGAATGCGTACACTTTAGCCGAATCTTGTCAGGATGGGCCAAGGAGTCGGGTTAGGACGCTAATGAACGGATGCAACGCAAGTGAAATTAAATGTTATATTTTATTTGAGCCCCGAATTATATTACAGAAATATTTATAATTTATAAAAAAAGACATAACGGCAAGATAAAGCCTTAATAGTGGCCGAAAAACATACCGTTTAATTTAGCTAGCACATGGCCGCTATGGACTGACCTCGTCCCGTAGCGGTCTTCCTTCTCGCGGCTCTCGGAACAGACTCACGCTCAGCTCGCTGGTTCAAGCCCTCCACTCCTCGTCTCTCCCCCCTTCTACGTAATCTTGCACTGCTCAACAAAATCGCAAGTGCCAATTCATATTTTATTATTTAGAATTCCTTTACATCCTAATTTATACTTATTATAGTTTTGGTTTGGTGGGCTCCTTGGCTGGGCCACACATTTTCGATTTAAAATATTGTAATTAAGTTTTTTGCAACATTCTGCAGTAGACAATTCTAACATTGTTCAGATATAATGAGTTAGCCTACTCATTACTTTACAATACTTAACTAGATTCCTTGTTGTCTAAAGATGATAAACCTCAAGGTCATCATCATTACCTTATAACAATAGGAAGAACACCACATAAAATAAAGACACCCCCCCACAGTCCTCGAATACTCTAATAGTGTCAGGATCAGAAGAGAACAAGAGTTGGTGAAAAGGAACCTGATATGAAATATAAAAGAGAAGGATCTAACCCTAACCAAAAACTAGGCCTACATAAAAAGGTGTAGATCCAGCTGAAGTACCTCAGGATTGCTTCTCCCATACTCACTATGGTAAGTCCCTGAAGAGTACTTCACTTAGAATTTAGTTCTTAAAAAGTAGGATTACATCAGTTCGTATGAAAGTATTCTATAGTATACTGCCTCGTGGTCTAATTACTCTAATTAGTGTGTAACTGCGGTCTAATAATGAAGGTTAAAATTACATTGTATACCTATATTTAACAGTCAAGAGTAATTCCTTTTAATGTAATTATTCCCCAACATGGTTTCCCGCCATGTTTTGTATCATCAGACCAACTATTAACACTTATTTATGTTATACATTCCACATCATAGGCTACACATTTTTTTTAACATACATACTGTGCATGTCAAGTCACTGTAATAAACTAACACAATAACTCTGTGGTTTCTTATTGACCGGGTATTTAATATTAGTGAACTCATATATTCACAGTTGACATGCCCAGTATGTGTGTTAAAAAATCTGTGTCTTCGTATGTATGTGTGTGATGTGCGATGTAGTGTTAATAACTGCCATGGGCAGCAGAAATATTTTACCAAATAATTAGATTATCCTTCTTTGAAATGGAGGAGAACTCGTACAAAGAGTAAAATTAATTCTTGACAAACCAATTATAAAAGTAGGCCTACTGGTGCCAACCTCATGATTGGATTAGGCAAATAATATGTTATACACCTTATAATCTACGATAAATAATTATGTATTTCTATTATTATTACAAGTCCCTGGAGGTTAAAATGAAAGCTTAGCCTACTCATTAAGTAAATTTATTGTAATGTGTCATTATTTATACTACTACAAAGGGTAGGTAGGACTAGATTCTAAAATTTATCAAGTATAGCTGAAGTTTAAAAATTGCAAAAACTAGGTAATAAACAATTATTGAAATTCAAGGAAATCTCTTTGCATAGTTAAAATCAGTTGTATGGTTTAAAAATTTACTCACCACCATGAAGTTTAATATTCGCGACAATTAAAACACTGAAAATCCATTAAAAGTATAACACATTAACATAACATCAAAACACTAACTTGTAGGCTAATTATAATGGCGCCTTTTACATAATTTTGTTTCAATGACTGCCTACTAGATTTTCTTCTCTGTACAACAACACATGGTTTACGATTTATTTTATTACAATCATACAAAGTAATTCATGAACAGATGGAATAATCCCTGTTTTTACTTGTTTAGATTAATTTTAACTTTAATATTTTGTTAGTAATATAAATGTATTACTACATAACATTTAAGTTTAATTATAATAATTAAACAAATAATATTAATGAATAAATAATCTGGAACTTGGTTATGATCTCTTAAAAATATCAAAGCACTCAGCCATATGAAAATTTATAAGGTGTTTGTAGTTTGTAACAATGAAATCAAGTATTGTACAAGGTACAGAATAACCAATTAACCATGCATAAACATAAACAAGTAGAGGTGTTAGTATTAGACAGTTGGTTGTTTTGCTGTTCTTATAAGAATATTAGTTAATGGTTTTATAATAAACGTTCAATTTTTTTTCAGATCACTCAGAATAATCTTGGACCTTCAACTTCTGCTGAAAATATTCCACTCAGATCTCAGAGACAGTTCTTCCTTCGCAATTGCATATACTACTGTCTATAATCAATTGAGGTTAGTCCTGTAGGCTACTTCTGTTTATCTTCCATTTCTATTTTGGCTTTAAGATTCACCAATTCTAGTAGGCCTTTGTAAAATGTATGAGGTACCAGTTTAAAACATCGATCTAAAGATTACCGGTATATAAATATATTTTGCCAAATCCATTTAGTATCAACCAACCTTACTTTGAAAAGGAAAAATAATAGGTAAATATGGAGAGAAGTTGTCCGATCGATTTAAGTGCGAAATATCGGTAATTCCGCTTCAAAATAGCGGTTTATCAATAAAATAGAATTTAATGAACAAAACTAGTGGTTTTTTTATCTCTCACAATTCATTATTTACTCAACAATGTATGAAATTGACAAATTTTAACTTATTCAATTGGGTAGCCATATTGAATTCACTGGGCAACATGCACACTTTATTCCCATTTACACGTTGATATTACTACACTTCTATGATATAAGATTCCGATTACTGGGTATCTGAAACCCAAACCTAGTAAAAGAACTATAGGTCTAATAAGGTATAAACATATATTTTTATATTATATACAGACCTAGTTCTATAACTAATTCTGGTTAGATAACTATATAATATTCTTAAAACAACTATTTTCCGCACGGAATAAAAAAACATTGATAGATTGTATTTAGAATGATGAAATGTGTGAAACTAAATATAGTAGGCCTATACCTATATAAACATATATACATATACCTGAGTTGACGATTGACCGCAGCAATGACAACTTGTAGGCCTACCTACAATGAAACATTTTTATACAATTTTATTATAATGTGCAGTGCGATATTTTATATTGTAATTAATTTGTGAGTATGTGTGTGTGTGCTTGTACTTTTTATTTTTGTTTGACGTGCTCACATGTTAATAAAAAAATTTTACCTGAAGATGAGAACCTGTTCTCGAAACGCGTAGTGTAAACTACAACACAAAGGTTGCGTGACGGGAATACCAGGTATATGTATATATGTTTATATAGGTATACTATATTTAGTTTCATACTATATTGCAACTGGAGACATAAACAATGAATGAAATATGTGTCTAAATAACCTCTAAATGCCTAATTCTGTCATTTTAAAATGTTGACTTAGAATAGAAATAATGAATTGTGAAAGATCAATAGTGGTAACCGTATTTAATATGTATTGAAATGATGGAAAAAAATGCTTTTTTATTGAGTAATTGCTGAGATTTGACACTTAAATTGAAATGACAACTTCTCTCCATATTTACCTAACAATATTTTTACGTGGAAATCCATGTTTGGTTAGTTTATTACGAATGTAGGCTTATTATAAGTTTATTAAAACCTAGGCTTCAATTAGGTTTTGTTTATGTAGGCCTGAGCTTTATATACGAGGCATCAATTAGTTTTTGTTTATATAGGCCCAATTTTTCCCCCCGGTTTATTCTTTTTACCTCTTCCCAATTAAATTAGTGATTTTCAGATCAAATGTGTTTCCTAATCGCCTGTTCCTTTTTTTGTTAATTAATTCTTATATTTAGAGATCTTTTGTCTTACCAATATATTGCCTGTTATAAATGGACAGGTTTCATCTGAGCTGTGGAGTTTGGGTGCGCAGTGGGTCTAGGCGTCAGTAAGGTGCTGGGGGAAGCGGCCACCTCAGTCTGTGTCAGGTGTTGAAGGTACTAACAACGATGTCTGCAAGACCGCTGGATCGTGGACAGTAGCCGGCGCTGACTATTTCCCCTACAATGCCTTAGTCCCCACGTGGCCTTGAACTACAAACTTTATCTCCCCTCCACGTGCTGGTCACAGCTCAGATGAAACCTGTCCATTTATACATTTAGATTTAACAAGTTGGTAATGAGAGTTGATTTATACTCATGTATTATTAGTTTTTATATACATAAATGATAGCAAATGTCTAATTAAATAATAAGTTAAGTAAGGTTAGATTCTTTTATTATTGTTTATTTATATATAAAACAAATATCACACGAATTAATGCCATTATAATATTATATTTAATGGGATAGTAAAACATAAAAAAAAAAAAAAACTAAAAAAAACATGAATTACTTTTGTGCAATTAGTCTCATTGATAATCAGTTGTGCCATGTTTCCAAGTTGAAATCCAGGATGTTATATTTACATTCCAGAGTCCAAGATGCTCCACTAGAAATTACTCACAGTTATACACTATACGAGCGTATACTGTGCGTTGCACCATAATGAAATACCATAATCATATTACCTAGTGCTCTAAGTCTTAAATATAACACAAGTACATTTTCAATAAAATTTCATATATATTGTTACATAACTAAATTAATAGATAGAAAATACACAATAGTAACAAAATTGGTTTAAACACTTTAAGAGGCTGAAGTTGATGGTTTGCTCCAGTTGTATGTACTTGTCAGTAGAAGATAACTTGTTTATCAGTGCTTTTTTTTCTTCATTTTTTCATCATACAGTTCGATACTTGACTCTGCCAAATTCATTTGAATTATAAGAGAGCTTTGACACAGTCTATGGTCATTGATATTTTTTCCGAAAATTAAAAGTTGTTGATAATAGAAAACGCCCTGTCACCATATGCAGTGATTCCTAGAAGGGATACTCGCACATTATAATAATTTTTTCTTATATTTGGAATAATTATATATTGTTTACTTGAATGCTTGAAAAGAGATAACAATCTCTGCTCTGTTGTTAATTTAAGCTTAGCCCACTTACTAAAGCGATCATCAGTAAGGTATGATTTCTTTACACAGCTCATTGAACATGCGATAGTGACATAGTAGCCGACAAAACGATTTCAAACAATAACCAGTTTTTCCATAGCCTCCCACTTGGGTTACTCCCTCAAATTAGCCCACGACAGTTGTAGGCTCTCTAGACTACCTTTCCACACAATCTAAGTAAGTAATAATGCAGTTGTTATAAAGTCTGATTGATGTCTGTTTCAATAACTCTGTCACTATCATGTTTTGTCTGCGATTTTTTTTTTTTTTTTTGGAGTTCTGTAACTTTTAGTGGAAGAAAACAGTGATTTTTTTCTCCCCTCGTCAAGTTTTTGTACAAGTGAAAATACTCATTTGCAGCTTCATCACTTTGTCTCCTTAAATTTTGTGACACTTTCATGAAAAGTATCTGCAACGTTATCTAAAACCAAAACCATAATTCTCGTTTTGGTCATTGAAAAGTTTTAAACACACCACTGATCCAAAGTAACACCTGCTGTTCCATCATTTGAAGCACCCCTTCTATGGTGGGTAAAAGTCGACACCACTGTGTATTAGAATATGAAAGAATCTGTTCACCAACAAACTCTCATTGTATTATTATATTCTAAATGAAACTATTTTCTGTTTAATATTATTTGCCGTAAAATAGAACGATGTCACGAGTGTCTGTGTCATTAAGCACAATAATTTATTAATTAAAGCAAACTATATATAGTTTTATTGCATTATCTGAGACTTTCCAGGATGTGGGGACACAGTTCCTGAATCTGTCCTGGAAAAAACAGGACGTATGGTCCTATATGAGAAAATAATAAAAACTGGTTCTATATGTCTGTCATACATAATAAGATCCAAAATTCAAAGATTTAAAAGAAAGCTGATTTGAGAATTTTTGTTTAAAAAGAAAAATCTACCAAGAACATGGATTATTATTGTACCGACTATTTGAAAATCGCTTCTGGCTGTTTTAAATAAAATTTTGTGAATTGTAAAACTGTTCAATGTTCTGTTCAATCACATTCTGTTCGAATGTGCTGAAGAAAACTACCGTGCGAAGTAAATTTTAAAATAGCAAATCACGTCAGTGGTTTTATGTATAGGCCAACTGTGTAATATTTTTATACCATTAAACATGAGAATGTTTTTAGTTTATTTCATGTTTTTAACAAATTCACCTCTTTTTAATGGTTGTTTCAAACTAATTATTCCTCTCTCAGTTTGTTTTCATTGGCCTCTATCTAGAAAAGGATGGCACTTTTAGAAGAAGCAGGCTAGGAGTATGGCTATATCACAAGTGTTCAGTAATGCCCTATTAATGTGTGAAATTCCCCGCAGAATTCACAAAATTATCAGAAATTTTCCTTAGCACTTGAGAATAGAGATTTGCTTTATTTAACGTAACAGGAAAAATATGTGCACTGTATGAAATTATTATCTTGGTAACAGGTAGTAACAAAGTTTAACAGGGTATCTGTAGAAATAGATGCCTTGTTAAATTTTGTAAACGGAGCAATAACTGTAATACTCTTCAAGCAACAGCATGTTTGAAGCTATTTCTAATGAAAACTTGAAACTAAATTAAATATTTCACAGGTGTCTGCTATCGTTAAAGGCGTTATATGACAATTAAATAATCATTAACATAGTCTTTACAATATGTTAAGCCATACATCAATACAGTATGATGAATCATTCATGCTACAGACATATCTAGAAATTGATTACTCATTTCATTTCAGTAATTAATTTATAATATTATTTATTGTCTGTGTTTTTATTACAATAATGCCACCAATTAGTTATAAAATTAATTCACTATTAAAATATTAATATTATTATTTGTACTGGTTCTGCAATTTGGTCAGACACTAGAGATGAGTGTGTGTTTTGTTCATTAACTTATTTAATATTTAAAATAATAGCTGCACTTACACACACGAGTCTTAAAAATAATATCATTTTAACAAAATAATATTGAATGTTTATGAGAAATATTTTAGAAACTTATTTCCTTTTTGACAACAAATTGAAGAAGGTGACTGTACGAAATCCCTGTAAACCGGTTTTATAGTTCAATAGGTGAGAAATGATGAAGCAGATAGATTTTTACTGAAGTCAAATGCAAATTTTTATATTTTTTGAAGTGCTGTGTATGAGAATTCATCTGTAAGACTGAATTTTTGGCAAAAAATACTAATTTAAGAAAAAAATTCTACAGGTACCATATTCATCTAAAATTTGTTGCGTTACGCCACAATTCGAATTGTCACGCCAGAAAATCGCCAAACTATTTGAGACATATATTTATCAACAAATTCTTACATCAGAAAGCTTGGATTCAGGGTTTGTATTGGGTCTTTAAGTTATTTCCACCAAAAATCAACTTTCGACATAGTTCTTGTATTCTGATTGCTAAATGTCCGCCACAATGAAGATGAAACAAGGATGCTACCATTGTGTTTCTACCATGCTAGCTAAATGTGGACGTTTAATAAAAGAAACTATTATTTGCTCTTAACACTTTAATTATGTAAAAATAAACTAGTTTTACTTGTGAAAAACGATGACAAAGCCCTACCATGTCTTTCTATGTGAAATTGCCTTTAGACTGTTTCGTCAACCACGCTACAACAAGGTGGTCGTGTTTACAGCTTGGTCAAGTTACTCAATGAAGGTCAGAAAACATCTTACTTCAACATATCATTGCTTACTATAGACGAAGGTTTTATATAGCAACTCTTTTTATTTAAATTATGTGTCACTACCCATCCAACAGATTGGTCATCCGGATAATTCCCATTCCTTTAAAAATTTGAAAAATCAGTACATTAAACGAAAATTATGTCATAAAAAAATGGTACATCAGAAGTTGAGGGTATTAATATTTGTAAAATTTATTGCGACAATTTCTGAAACTAAATGTTAAATAATTTTTTATACTCCTACCTTTTTACACTTTTTAACATACTACTTTTTTATGAAATCAACGAACTCCGAGTTTTCCTAATATTCGCTTTTTAAAGGGAAGGGTGAAATTAAGTTAAGTTGTTTATAAAAGTCCCAATTTTTTAATATTTCAATAAACAAAGTGATACTAAAAAAAATTAATTGTTTAAATCTAACTTCACTCTGTGGAATTTTTAATATAAATAAAACACTGCTACAGTGTGGAAAAAAAAAATTTCATGCATATAAATGTAAATTTTAAAATTTTATTGTAATATACAATTTTTTGGGGAAAAATATTATTTCTGACTAAGTTAAATACAAAAGAAGGGGAAACATAAATATTTGTGTTGAATTCAAATGACAAATTAATAATGTTCAATTGTTTTTTTGGGTCAAATAATATAGTTATTCATAAAGAAAGTATTTGTGATGGGTTGTTTAATTTTTATTTTATTTTTTTGAAAGCTTTCAATGTTCTGAATAACTATTAAATGTCTACGTAAAAGTATAACTTATTTAGGTTTTAATGATTACGGTAGTATAAATTTAAATTGTCCTATTACGTGGTTGTATTTATGTTAAATTTCTGTTTAAAATTGTTGTTTACTTTTGTATAGAAACTGTTATTATTGTTTGTAATTTATGTTGAGAGTGTACTGTCAAAAAGCCTTTGTTCCTATTGTAATAAAATGATGTTCAAATTAAAACTTTCATCTAATTGAGGTATTTAAAGCAATGTCATTATATTTTCTGTCTATTTTTGATTAACCTTCCGTACTGTACTAAGAGTTTTTTTATGTAAACCATTCTCCTTGTATGGTGCTTAGTGAACTAGAGCCGAGATTAATAGTTATGGTTCTAGTTCTGGTGGATCTGACATTCTGGTTTTGACTAATGTAAGCAGGAATAGCAATAATAACAACCAATATAATATATAGTAATAGCTTTGTAATTATCTGTTTAAATGTTGGATTAAAAAACCACAACAGCTGTATTGTTTTTATCAGAAAGCTAATAGAAGCTATTACAGTATCAGAAACAAAGTTAATAATATGACAGCATAGATGCTAAGATTTCGTTGCTAATAATATAGTCAGGTAGCCGAAATAATGTCGTTTTCATCCATAGGTAGATTTTTTGAGTGAGTTCAGTAGGCAACCCTTGGTAGAGCATGCACTGGGTTCACCATTAGAGCTGCAATAACACGTCTTGCATCCATCGTAGATCTTTTCGCCTGAACGGCAGCGTGCTGGAAAAATACATAATAAATAATGGCTTTGTTTATATATTATATATTAAGAAATATGCTACATAATACAAAATGAATACACATAGTTTTATCTATTTTTCAATTAGGCATTTTTAACCAGTGAATGAATTAGGGTGAAAAGGTTAGCTCTAATATATGAAGCAACAATGGACGATTAATAAATAGTATAATGAACAAGGTCCTTGATCTAGATTATATCTCGACATTTTATAGAGAATGGCCAATTAACTCTAGACTTATCAGCATCCCTTTATTGCAGATAATTACCATTTTAGCCTTAGCGCGGTTCGAAAACAAAACATTGGTTTAGGGTGGAGTTTTTCTTGTGCACTTTCAATAAAAAGTGATATGTCTCTAGAGCAGGGGTCTCCAAACTTATCATCTATAGGGCCAAACTGAAAAATCTAAGTATGAACGCGGGCCTCCGGGAGGTATGAAATACCCCCAGATAAAAAAGGGCTCTAGGGGATATTTCATTTTGAAAAATTAACATTTCAAAACAGCGTTTAAAGGCTTTCTATACATATATTCTAATTAAAATTTAATAAATACTTCTTTATTTTTAGTGGTTATAATTTTAGTAAACTTAAAAATTAAATTGGTGAAAATGGAGTTGAGTACTACCTAATGTCGTAGGGGTACTTTACTACCATAATTTTAAATTCTTAAAGTGTAATATACTGCTTTAACTTATCATATAATATGAAACGTTTTCGATCTTAGCTCATTGTTAGGACAAAATTGGTCGTTATACTCAACGTAGTCAGATATGCAGCGGGCCGGACAAATCCTCTTCGCGGGCCGGACCTAGCCCGCGGGCCGTAGTTTGGAGACCCCTGCTCTAGAGCATGTTCTGACACCGTCGTAGGTTTAGTATCACTCAAGATCATGCCTATCAATGTTTGGTAAAAGGATTAGTATAGTTTATTTAGGTTGTGCTAGACTTCAAAGAGTTATAATCTCTGCCTTTTCATTGTCGGAGATTCTGTTTTCACAGTAACACTTGAGAGATTTGTATTCTTGCACAAAGAAATCTCTCTTGATGACTTTTGGACAGAATGTATCTTTAAAGTAGTTTTGCTATTGTTATGACCCTAATCGTATACATTGACTGTCCGTAATATCAACTTGTGTAATCGAAAAATTCAAAAACATGTGTAAGGTTACAGAGAACTCAAGGGGTGTATAATTTACTTGACACTACAAATTATCTTAAACTTGTAGGGTCTTGCACGTAAAAACTGAAGTCAAATTTCTACCCAGCACCTTAAAAAACATACTGATGACTTATATTAAATCACCTTATAAGTGAACATCACATTTTTTATATTTTTGATTTATTGGAATTGAGGCTGAAGTACTTTACTAATCGAAGCCAAATTTAAACGTAAACAGCTAAACGGACAATAAATGTACCTCAATTTTAGTTCCAACCTTCTACACCAACTCTTCAGCTGGGTAAGATTCTACCTATTTTTCTATAGGTTGGAGAAAGGGCGCAATTTAAAAACAAGTTTTCGGTTGAAAGTCGTTGGAAGTAGTTCCAAAGTGAATTGCAAAATACCCAGTTAATTTACAAAGTTAATTACAAATTAAATTTTAAATTAAATAAACTACGAATATTAAAAATGTTTACATATACTAGAAATATATAAAAATTCGGCTTTTTCCTCTTAATTTTACTATCTTTCATTCTCTAGTGAATATCTGTGTTAATTGTTTTCAAAATTTAGAACAAACATTATGTTTTTAGTTTTTCTGTAGGGTTTCCCTGATTTTCAAATTAGGTAGTTATCTCTACCCAACTTCAATGACAAACCAGTTTATTTATGCTCAATCGTTTGCCCTTTGATGCTATAAGTTTATCACTTTCTTTTTTATAATAATCAAATAATGCAGAACAGTATGTCTATGCAAAAAAACATTTCATAAATGGTGTTTAGGCATGGCAAAAATTAACGCAAAATAGGATGCTAAAGCTAAGCAGTGGAAGCAATAGAATTTTTTTTTTTTTTTTTTTAATCTTAACTAGTGAACTTAGCACACTAACCGCGTCACTAGAAATAATGGAAGGAATTAATTAACTTTGATTCAGCAATGTATTCCCAAATGTATAATTCATAGATATTTGGTTATAAAAGATACAAGCTTATTAAAATAAAATAAAACAAAACATGAAATTAATAGGAGATCCTTTACATAAATAATTCAACTGAACTTTACTTACCTCTAATTTAAACAGAAATAAAATGTATTCACAATGTTATAAGAAGTCAAACAAAACAAACTTTTACAATTTAACAGAGATAACATAAATAATTTAGTACTGTTTATGATATAATGTTTTAAAGAGAAATACCAATGTTCCCCGGGGATGAGCCTCAAACATAAGAAAATACAGTCTGACCTTTTGTTGCCATCGTAATCTCATGAGTTAGTTATGATGCCGTTATGTGTGAACAGCAGGAGTACACTATTTACACTTATTAGAAAATAGTAGGTTTAACTGATACTGACGACAGTTAATAACTTGAGTTATAATATAAAAAACATTACACTTGCTTGATAATGTGCAATATATATTTATGAAATATAGTTAGAACGCGCACAATTATTTTCACAATGAATGTCCTTTTTTGTAGAAAAAACAAAATCCATCTGACCAGTCCATACAACCACTTGGAAGCCAACAAAACTACCGGATTTATCTGTTTGTCTTGTTAAACAAACAAAGTACTTGGATTAGGCCTTCTTGAATCCAAGCTAGATGTTGACCTTTATGCATTAAACTGTAAAGTTTGTTTTAAGATAAGAAATATCCTTCTTGTTTATGCTTACATAAACAAATGGTATTTTATGAACATTTTAGGCTTCTTAGGGCATATTTTAATCTTTATTTTCACCAGTAGAATACGTCCTGGAAGTTTTTCAGTTTAATTGTGGGGCACCCTGTATATTTACCAAGTATATAAAGTGTAGAGTAAAATTTCAATCTCTATTGTTTGACTGATCTTCACGTTTTATGGGCTCCTGAAACCGAAAAAATTATTTTTGACAAGCTGTCCGTTCGTCAATGTTGTCGTAGGTATGTAAGTACGATAGCAGGGACAAAAATTAAGTTAGAAAAATGAAAGAATATATAGGGGACTATAATGTACTCATATACCGGGTGATTTTTTTTTTTTTTAAGTTTCCACCTCTATAATTGAAAATACGGAGATAGATATTCAAATTATGTTTACAGGGTAGTTATTAGGGTTAAGGAAACCTTAAAATATATAAGTAAAAATTTTTAAATCACTCCCACTCCCCCAACCTCCAAACTCAAAAATCATTAATGGGTATAGCTTGTTTTATATCAAATGAAAGCCTGTTGAAAATGATGAATTTCTGTGGTAAGAAAATATAAATCGGTCAATCCGTTCGTTCCTACGATGGCAATTGACGATAAGAAGTGATAATGCAATTGTAGAATTGCATTACAGCCATTCTTTTGTTACGGACGTGACAGTTACTAGCATTACAACTTGGAAAAAAAGAAAAGTTAATTTTATTTTGTAAATTGTTAAAGCTCAACTGGTAGGTAATTTTTTATACTATTTTTGCACTAAATTTGAAAATGATCATATTATTGGTTTTGATGTATAGTTCAAATAAGTTGGAGTTACGGACGTGACTTCTGACATACTGTTACAATTGTTAAAAAGTCTGTTAATTTCTTGGGAAATTTATGAATTAAATTTTTGTCAGCTTATCTTAAGATAAATACCTTCTTAGAAACATTAGTGTTCAATCTTAAAATCCTGTAATATTTCAATTCAAAAATTGATAAAACGTTACGGACGTGACACTGGTTTGTTACGGACGTGACAATAAACTCAACAGTCTGTTAAAAGTACTTTATTTTACATTAAAAAGTTTTCAGTGCTCTTCTTACATTCTTTTTAGTTAAAGTAAGACTTATTTGATCTATAAAAGAACATAAACAAACTTAATTACATCTTAAATATGTGTTTGAATCAGGAGGAATTATTGTGAAATTGTTAGAAAAAAATGTATTCATTATTAATGAAACAGTTATCATGTTTGTAAGCCACAATAACTTGTTCATAAAGTTCACTGATATTCTTGGTAATTTACTGACAATTAATTAGTCACTGATAAATATAAAGTGACTAGATGTATACCAACTTCAAAGATGAAAATATCCACAAAATAAAGAATTCTGCTACAAGATATTGTTGGTAATATTAGGTTAAGGTATTTTAAGACTTTAATAAACTTTTTACTGAGAAATTCAGAAAATATTTTTTTTAGTGTTAGGTGTATGTAAAGAATGGCTGATTATCACTTCTTATTATTAAAAATACAGAGATAGATGTTAGAGAGAACCTTAAAAACCATATGTACAAAATATGAAATCACCCTTTCCCCCAACCCCAACCCCTAACTCTAAAATCTTTAATGTGTGCCTATGGCTTGTAATATATCAATTAAAAGGGACTGAGAAAAGAAACATTTTGCCACCATAAAACGGAATTTGGTAAAAAAAACATATATATATATATATATATATAAACACTTGAGCTTTGGCCTATTTTTATTTTCTTACCACAGAAATTTATCATTTTTATTAGGCTTTCATTTGATATATCACAAACCATAGGTACCTATTAAACATTTTTGAGTTAAGGGGTGGTTTTTAATTTTCTACATACGGTTTTTAAGATTTCCCCTAAGGGTAAATTACTTGCTTGTAAATATAATTACAATATCTATCTGCTGTATTTTCAATAAAGAGGTGGATACTTTTTCAAAAATCGCCCGGTAGAATCCTATTGAAATTCATAAAAATCGAATTAAAAATGTCAAATTGGCGGCCATTTTAAACTCGTGGATTATTCAAGTTTTATAACACATTTTTTAATCACTCTTTAAATATTATTGTGCAGTATAGTAATGTAATATGGACTTGCATCCTGAAGGGGAAAACAGTTTAGTCACTTGGTAGCGCCTTCAATTTATTGAACGCAGCCAAACAATCCCATCAGTATGGAGTTGTAGAGTCTTGTAGGCGCTGGATTAGTGTATTTATATAGAGAGGGAAAGCTGCTTCAGCTATATTTAGAGTAAAGATAATTGTTTTCTCTACCACGTAATTTTTAAATAGAAACGGAAGTTAACCGTTCAAAACGACAGTGAACTACTCAGTTAACTGATGGAGTTCATGATACACAGGCCCAAAACTTACATTGGTTGTGATTAAAGTGGCGAAATTGTATTTAACTAGAATTTTATCGAAATCGGTATAGACGATTTTGAGAAATTGTGTATTTTGTAACAGTAAAATAGAGCTTTTAACTACAGCTCAATGTTTGTTTTTGTTTTTTGTCAATTACTCTTGAACCACTTGCGTCTTTGGAAAAGGTTCTAGGTCATTAATCTTCACGTTTAACTAGAATTTTATTGAAATCGGTATAGACGATTTTGAAACATTGTGTATTTTGTAACAGTAAAATAGAGCTTTTAACTACAGCTCAATGTTTGTTTTTTGTCAATTACTCTTGAACCACTTGCGTCTTTGGAAAAGGTTCTAGGTCATTAATCTTCAAGTTTAACTAGAATTTTATCGAAATCGGCATAGACGGTTTTGTGAAATTACGTATTTTGTAACAGTAAAATAGAGCTTTTAACTACAGCTCAATGTTTGTTTTTGTTTTTTGTCAATTACTTTTGAACTACTTGCGTCTTTGGAAAAGGTTCTATGTCATTAATCTTCACGTTTAACTAGAATGTTATCGAAATCGGTATAGACGATTTTGAGAAATTACGTATTTTGTAACAGTAAAATAGAGCTTTTAACTACAGCTCAATGTTTGTTTTTTTGTCAATTACTCTTGAACCACTTGCGTCTTAGGAAAAGGTTCTAGGTCGTTAATCTTCAAGTTTAACTAGAATTTTATCGAAATCGGTATAGACGATTTTGAAAAATTGTGTATTTTGTAACAGTAAAATAGAGCTTTTAACTACAGCTCAATGTTTGTTTTTTATCAATTACTCTTGAACCACTTGCGTCTTTGGAAAAGGTTCTAGGTCATTAATCTTCACGTTTAACTAGGATGCTATCGAAATCGGTATAGACGATTTTGAGAAATTACGTATTTTGTAACAGTAAAATAGAGCTTTTAACTACAGCTCAATGTTTGTTTTTGTTTTTTATCAATTACTCTTGAATCACTTGCGTCTTTGGAAAAGGTTCTAGGTCATTAATCTTCACGTTTAACTAGGATGCTATCGAAATCGGTATAGACGATTTTGAGAAATTACGTATTTTGTAACATTAAAATAGAGCTTTTAACTACAGCTCAATGTTTGTTTTTGTTTTTTGTCAATTACTCTTGAACCACTTGCGTCTTTGGACAAGGTTCTAGGTCATTAACCTTGACGTTTAACTAGAATTTTATCGAAATCGGTATAGACGATTTTGAGAAATTACGTATTTTGTAACAGTAAAATAGAGCTTTTAACTACAGCTCAATGTTTGTTTTTGTTTTTTGTCAATTACTCTTGAACCACTTGCGTCTTTGGACAAGGTTCTAGGTCATTAATCTTCAAGTTTAACTAGAATGTTATCGAAATCGGTATAGACGATTTTGAAAAATTGTGTATTTTGTAACAGTAAAATAGAGCTTTTAACTACAGCTCAATGTTTGTTTTTGTTTTTTGTCAATTACTCTTGAACCACTTGCGTCTTTGGAAAAGGTTCTAGGTCATTAATCTTCACGTTTAACTAGAATTTTATCGAAATCGGTATAGACGATTTTGTGAAATTACGTATTTTGTAACAGTCTCATGACAGATTTTAGTTGTTGTTGTTTTATAAATAAATCAAAATGCTGCATTTTTTGGAGCCATGATGTCTAATACGTTTTGTTTGCATCTTTAGAGGCAACAAAATTTCATCAATTTCTCAATGTGTTTTTTACAGTAGTTTTTTTTCTATATATTATATAAAAAAAATGTATTTTCGGATTTTCGATCAAAATACGCCACATATCAAAGGGCTTACGTTTTTGGTTTGTAGAACCAGGCGGAAGTCATTCCAAAAATCTTTTAGCATCATGAAACCTCAAAGCAAAAAAGTGGAAACTATTTTGATCCATCAAATAAATTTCTCTACATTCTGTAGATAAAGTAAAAAAACTTTTTTTTTTAAAAGACTCGATCTAAAAAAAGAAAAATATTTTTATTTAAAAAGTATATCATAAAATTTATGTAATTTAAATAATAAATCTGCAAATAATTAAATTCTACATTGAAATACACACAGGGGTTCATTATAGTGAATAGAGGCTGACAATTCCCGAAAGTAGCTAACTGTATCTACACCTTGTAGTTTTGAGTTAGAACCCTCTCAACTTTCCCATCAGGTCTCTCTTGACCAACTCTTGTTCTTTTCCGGCTCTCACGCTATTAGAGTATTCCAGGATTAGGGTGGTCTTTATTTTATGTTCTTTTCTTATTGTTTTTATAACGCAATCATGACCGGGAAGTTTTTTGCTTTAAATAATACAAAATAATCCATTGATTTTTTACCGGTTTTTCCAGTGAATCATAAAACAGTCTAGGTTAGTGGCGCTTCGCGGCCAGACGTGGAACTAGTTTAGGCATCCTCACAGAAGCTAACAAAAGCAAAGTGTTTAGAGTGATGGTAAAAGCTCGTAGTGGTCTGGTATAGCACTTCTGCTTGTTGACAGACCCAGCTGTTCGCAATTCTCTCTTATAATGGACGGTTTTTTAGTTGGTTTTTTAACGACATTATTTTTTGGATTTAGTTTTTGCGGTAAGTTTAAAAAAAAAATCTAATTATATTTAAGAGTCAAAAATAGGGTTTTAGTAGGTTAGTTTAGTGTTTTAAAATTGTTACTTTTTTTAATTAAGAAGATTTTTAATTGTTTAGAAAAGCTTTTCGTTAATTACCTCCCCTAGACAGATAATATTTTTAATATTCTCTACCCTTATGTTTGTTCTAAATTATTTAAAGAATAGATTTTTAATTATTTGATTTTTCCGCTTATACGTTTTTACTAGCAAATATTGAATTTACAATAATATTTTAAGTGAAAAATTTTTTAATTGACATTATTTAAAGAATAGTTGGTCAGATTTTGAGGTTTCTCATAACGATTAAATTTCGGTCAAAATAGATTAATGATTAGTTTTAAAAAACAATAATTCTTATCGAACTTTATGACAATATTATTGTATAAATTGTTCAAGCTGATGGTGAAAATTTGACATTCTACGTATTTTGAATCCCATGTACTAAATAAAATTCAACATAAAACATTAATTTATTTTTTTTAATCAATTATTTTTAAATAATCCATTTTTTAAAATTATAATGCTTTTGTTTATATTGTTGTATATTATATACAACCACTATGTAAATGTGGGTCGTTCCTATCCTTAAAAATGACAGTAGAAATTTCCAGATTGGCACACTGTTTTACTCCTTTTTTAATATATTTTTTAAATTTATTATTTACCAATAATATTATCCAAAACCCAACTTTTTATATATCATTTTTCTCAGAACAGTCCGTAAATTCATCTATGTAATGAACAAAAAATTTGGAAGTAAATTTTTGAGTTAGTATGTCAGGAATCATAAAAAAACAAAAATGCTAAAATATCAAAACATGTATAAAAAAAATACGTTTTTTTTTAATTTTAAGAAGTTTTGGAATTCATTTGTGAATAAAAATTGCAAAAAATATATATATATATATCATTTTTAAAAATCAGTTGTTGTTATGAAAAACAGTGAAAAATAGGTAAATAGTAATTTTAAGAGATTTACAAAAAATAGTAATATTATCCAAAATTCAACTTGTTATATATCATTTTATTTCAGGAGGCATAAAGTTTATATAAGTTATGAAAAATATTTTTTTAAATAAAAATTTTGGAGTTAGTACCTGTCAGAAATCTAAGAATGTGCAATAATCAAAGAAAAAACGCTACAAAAATGCACACACCCATATAGGCCTATATACCATAAAAAAATTAATTTTTTCAAGATCTACAAATGTTTATTAATGTAGTTGTGAATGAAATCGTGTAAAAAAAAAATACCAATTTATAAAATATTTAAAAAAACAAATTCTTGAAAAAAGTACAGAAAAGCTAAAAAGTTAGAACTATTTTGAAAAATTCACCAAAAAATTTATTTCATACAAAAACCAATTTGTTATGGTACCATTAATTTTAGAATTGGTCGTTGAATTTACAAATTTTCAAGAATCATATTACAGTATTAAATTTTTTACATAACTCGTAATTTGGGGAAAGCTGTCATAAGGTAAACAAAAATTATGATTTTCTTAAAAACGGCTCAACGATTTTGATCCAATTTAGCTCGTGTGTAGCCTCTAAAGACTGGAATAAAACCTATTGGTCGCAATCTGTTCCAAAAATTTAGTTCGCCAGTTATCGGTTAAAAACAAAAAATCGGCTGTGGAGTTTTATAATATATGTAATTTCACATATCATTTATTCGGTTACATTTTCGTGTTACCCAAATCCATATGCAAAATCGCAAGTAAATATTACAGTGTAGAATTGACTCAAAAGAAAATTCAACATTGACTTCCGTCGAAAGTTGATTAAATTCGAAACAAGTTTAGCACATTATTTAATTTTTTTAAAGGAGTATCCATTTTATTTTATTTTTCTTTATAATTGAAAATGGTTTTTTTATTTGTTTTTCATGTAAGTGAGAGAGTTTGTGCAATTTTTGCACAGTTTTGTAACAAGGGGGGCGGATTGATTTTGAAATTTTTCTGAATGTGGATCTTCATGATTCTAAAAGTTGTGTTTTTTTACTAAATGTTTGCCTATTTATTGACGTAGGGTGTATTTTAGAAACCACACATTTGAAAAACAGTTGCCTTGACTTAATATCTTTTAATATGGGATTTATAGTAGCTTATTATTTTATAATCTACGACGAAATTCGTTACTTTGTCACTGTTCAAAAGTGTTATTAGTCGAAACCTCTGTAAAAATTATGTTTTTCATAAATTTATTAGAACTATAAAGAGCTATTCTTGATCTTCTAGTAATGAGCCATGTATTAACTTTCAAAGTTGACTGATAAATACGGGAAGGCCTAGAAAAGCAGTTCGTGTAGTCTAGGAAATTGCCGAGAATTATTTAAAATATTTTTTTACCAATAATTACGGCTATCTTTTAACATTTATAAAAAATAATGCTATCATTTTGTTCAGCAAAATTTGTAAAATTAACGCTGTTTGACATATACAGCATCATACATTTTTTAAACGCCATTTTGAAACTAATAGTAGGCCTATAAAATATTCTGCAAATTTTTTTATTGATAGCGTAATTAGTTTTGGAGTTATATATTGATTTTGAAAAAGTCTTCATCGTCTTATAAAAAAAAAGAACATAAAATAAAAACCCCTAACCCAATGTCTAATATTCTAATAGCGTCAAGAGTCAAGAAAGAACAAGATTTGGTCAAGAGAGACCTGATAGGAAAGATGTAAGAGAGGGATTTAGACAACATGATAAAAAGGTGTAGATCCAGCTATTATATCTCGGTATTGAACAGCCCGTACTAAACTATTGTTTTTTAAGTTTATTTCGCTGCCCAAAATTATTCCCCAAAGATTGGTAGATTAATTATGAAACACACTGTATGTATTTGTGTTATATTGTATTCTTTCCTCTTCTAATTCTTGGATCCCTAAATTCCCTGAGATAATTTTCGACGCGACTTCGTCCAGAAATTTTGAAGCACTAGTCCTAATACTATAATAAACAATAAAGCTGTGTCAGGTGAACACGGTCACTGTGGGCTGGGTTCCTAGCCGCTCAGGTATCGATGGAAATGAGAGAGCAGATGAATTAGCCAGGATAGGTTCAGAATCCCCTTTCGTGGGCCCGGAACCGGTGTTCGGGATCTCCTATGGACATGCCAGAGCAGCGGTTGATACATGGATACAGGAGAGGATGAATAAGGCCTGGACAAATTCAACTAGAAGTAGACTTGCAAAGAGGTTACTTAGACCAAGCAAGAAATATGCTGAACAACTTATCTCTCTTAGAAGGGATAACATGAGTTGGGTGGTAGGGCTATTAACGAGCCACCTCAGAAAACACCTACACATAATAGGGATTGCTGCAGGAAATGTGGTTTGACTGAAGAGTCCACAGAACACATTCTCTTAGAGTGTGAGGCGTTAGGACGAGCCAGGCTATACTCTCTAGGCCCTCCGGGGAAGGAGATGGAAACCATCCTAGAGAACCCGATAGGTAGCATCTGTTCCTTCACAAGGATGACAGGTATTACTGAGTGGGTGTAGGATGGAATCTTGGGGCGGCAAAAGACCTTCAGTTCGACGTCGGTGAGGCCTCTGACGGAGGTCATCACAGCCCAAAATAAATAATAAACAATAACCGATTGGCTAACAAGTTTCTGTTACAGACACGCACAGAATCGGCTGTGTTTCACTACCAGAAATAGTCCTAAATGTAAATGGAAGAAAACAAAAGCCGAGACGATTAATCTAAACTGAAAACCGGTTTTATGCTAGAATAGGACTGCTTTCGTTTTTGTTTGCTTTGTGCTGAACAGGTTAGGTTCGTTCTGATGAGATTTAGATTAGATCGTATTCATTATAAGTGTGATTTTAAAGATTTGACAGCCAGTATATGAAGTAGGAGGTAATTGTAAATCATACACAACTACAAACTGTTTTTTGTCAGAGCTTAACGTCACAGTAAAGATATCGCCCACTAAAATGAAATTTAGTAAAGTGGATTATATTGTACTGTTATAGAACACTATTGAATTTCGGAAGAATCAAATTGAAAAATTCAAAGTGGCGGTCATTTTGAACAGTTTTTGTTCAAATCTCGTGTGTTATTCAATTTATAACACTAAATTATGAATTGTGGGAAGAAAAAAAAAAAAAAAAAAAAAAAATGACCACTACATCTGGTGAAAATATGCCTACGTAGAAAACTTTATTAAAATCGGTCAGCGCATTTTTGGCTACGGACAGACATCATTCCAAAAAACACTTTTTTTGGATTCATAGATCCTATATTGGAAACGGATATACCCTTGTTCATAATTTTTTGATATATATGTGAGAAGAACAACCAACAGTCGCCTAATACAAGTATTTCATAAATTCATCATAAACTAAAATGTTAAACATTTCACGAAAGTTTCATCAAAATCAGTCTTCTTGATTTTGAAACTCAACCTTTTACAAAGGAGCAAATAGCTAATTTCCCTTTTTTGCCGATAAGTTTCGAATCATTTTTGAAAGTTTTTTGAGGCTCCTTAGGTAAAACCGAAGGCCCCTTAAAATTCCACGAACGTCGCAACCAGTGACAGACAAGACGATAAATCCTATATATTTCAAATTTTCCATTCTTTATCACACGTATAGGAGAAATATGACGGTAACAAAAAAAAACCTTGGGGTAATTAAGGGACAAAAATTATCGTTATGAATTTTTTTTTTTTTTGAATGTAGGGTGTCAAATAAAATCATAAGTTATTCTGATTACGAATATGTATGTTTATTTGACGAAAAAATTAATATGTTGGCGCTAGACCAAATTTAAATTTCGGATAACATTCCCCTTAACCTGAACACTGTGTAACATGCAAATTTGAAAAAAAAATATTTGGATTCGAAATTAAATTGTACAGTGTGAAATCATAATATATAAATGTGTCAAAAGACTTGACAGAGGGGAATCTGTAAAACAGCTTTGTAGTGTTTAATTTTTTCATGTTTGATGTATAATATACATAACATAATATATAAGGCCTACTATACATTTATGTACAATATGAGTTGCAATAACATCTTAATTGCATAATTCTTAGCGCTACCTGATTAAATAAGCTTTCTTTGAACGAAAACCGATTTTTCACGGGAACCTCCGATTAACCGGCCAAACGGGCAACCGGCCCGGGTGTCAGTCCCGACCAGAGAGACAGAAACAGTCTGGTCCCGACTAGACCGGTTAAGAGGGGTTCTACTGTTTTATAGTTTTTTCTGTGATGAATACAACTTAATTTAACCACACAATGAGAGATGCGTAGCGTGTAAGTTTTAAAAGCGGTTTGGGTGAGATGTGAGACAAATAATTCTATTTAAAAGACGAATTGAATTTTTATTCTCTTTATTAGGGTCCTTAGGTAAACCAAGGACCTTTATAATCACGCGCTTGTCATTACAATTTAAGTGGCGCTTAAAGGACTAAGACTTTATTAAAAAAAAAAAATCTATATGCCTCCGAACCCTAAATCCTGTGGTTTTGGCATCTTTTATTTGTTTTCAAGGTTGGTAGAATGAAAAAGCTTCCGCACTGTTCCTTTTATTTTTCAACAGTTTAAAATGGTTTCTCACCTTTTACTATAACAGACAATTCGCATATCTCTTAGAAGGAATAACTTAAATAAAGTTTGTTTTATAAATTTTCCTTTAGAGTGCATTGCAAACAATGGGTTGAAGTCAAGTGGAGGGGGGCTGCCATTTTAATTAAAGTTAATCAAAATGTAGACGTGGGTGGAAGGAGGGGGGGTTCGCGTGACCTACAGCGGCAATCCTACGGGATTTATAAGTTTACGTTTTGCAGGTAGAAGGCAATCAGACCTCCGTGGGGTATTTTTATAGTGTCTCTGTGACCCCAATTTAACCTTCACCTAGATACCATTAAAGTCTCTCTTAATAGGATTGTATAAATAAAAAAATAATAATTAAAACGAGGTTTTTCATTAATAGAGGGAATATTGTTAGCCCTTTAACCACACACCAAAATATAGTAAAAGATATTCATGATCTGTATACAAGTTCGTGCCAAATTGTTTTTTTACACCTTCCTATGAGAAGTTGGCTAGTAGGCTATTTCAGTAGACGATGTCTATCACAGTTCTACCTGACACTTGTTTACACCTATCTATACCAGCATCAAACTGGGAATGCCACTGAACGAAGTATCGCTTCACTCACACAAGCGTAGAGTGTACCTCTGAAGATGATAGCAGAGTTATCGAAATGTACATACGGTAATATAAACGCACTATACAGTTTTTTGTAGTTGTGTTATTTTGTGGTTTGGGTTTTTTTTCCTTGTTCAACCGCAGAGGATTAGGGTGTCCGATGACCTACCCCCAAGCCACCCGTATGAGTCACCTGCTGGGCTTTACCAATGACTACATAAATACTATAAGACACGACATAGGATAGGGAAATAGTCTACGCTTTACGGGTGCTGTTCGTCACAAGTTTGACACACAGCTATCAGAAAGCGCTAGCAGCAGGTGCTTGACTGTACGCATCCCACTTGGTTGAGACTGTACAACTGTTGACCTCTCTCTCACAAACCTTATCACTTACTTCCGTCAGCATACTGTAGTCAGTGTTGTCAGTTCGTGCGCTGAGATAAGCGATTCTCGACCTTCCCTCGCATCTCTGGTCCCATATGTGGCATCAGTGCGTTTTCTCTTACCCGCCTGAAACATTGTTTGACCGTAGAGCCACCTAGCGCCAGTCACATCAACTTCAGATTCTCTAGCAGAGCGACCTAGCGGGTATTGGACAACTCAAGAATAAGCGTAGAATATTTAACATTGCCATGTCGTGTCTTATAGTATTTATGTAGTCATTGGCTTTACTTTATAAAACGTTAATTTATTTTATTTGATATTTGTAAATAAAATCTACAATATATTTTAATTCAACATGTAAATTACAAGAAAAATGAGATCAAACAATGAATTATAATACAAAATCTACAATGTTTGCGATAAAGTGAGTGACTGTATGATGAATATATGTTTGAATTGTTTTATTTATATTTGTTACATTTTCAATATTAGTGGGAAATTTTTTGTTGTCAACATTTTTTCTGTTGCTTAGATGAGCAATAATTGTTAAATTTACAAAAAAAAAAATTGTGTAAATGACAATTTTACCGTTTTAATACATATTTATTCTTACACAACTTATTTTGGTCTCAATTTTTCTTTTAACGAAGTGTAAAAAAATAGATTAAAGATTTCATTTTAAAATATCAAATTAAATAAATGAAAGTTTTATCAAGTGAAGCAGTCATGGCACACCGCAGGTACCGGTCAGTCCTAATACTCTGCGCGCTTGTATGTGATGGCGCGTGCGTTAGAATGAGGCGACCCTTCGTTCCGCCGCATTCCCCGTTTGATAATAGGCCTAACCAGTTTTTGTGTTGAATTATTTATACTGCTGAAACTATCGGCTGTGTGAATTATTATATTTGTTGCTATGGTAACTAAATTTGTATGTAAATCCACCACAAAAGTAGTTCTGAAATAATCTTAGAGCACTTTATTTGAGAGGAAATAAGTTTGTGTTCAGCCATTATGGTACTCACTCAGTCCGATCTGCGTCTAATTAAAAAAAAATTAACGTTGAATATCACAAAAAATCGTTAATTTACAAACTACAAGAGAAAATATATTTTTTATTTTTAACGACAAAAAATGTGACTTATTCTTTCTGTAACTTAAAGCGTAACAGAGTAACTCCCGAAGAACCTAACTGGATCTTCACCTTTCCTCATGCAGTCTTGGGTTAGATCTCTCTCTCTCTTTCCTCAAGTCTCTTTTAACCAACTGTTGTTCTCTTCCGACCCTGACACTATTAGAATATTCAAGGGCTAGGTGTCTTTGTTTTACGATATCTCTTTCTTTGTTTTAAAAACTTTAAACAACAAGGGAAAAACAATTTTAAATAGCCGCCATTTTGAAATGGAGTACAGGAAATCGGTTGATTAGTTTTCTCAATATACACATCTAACAGATGACGTCAAGATAAATGATATATACAATTACGAGGTTCAGAAAACCTGTGTAGGGCCTAAACCCTGCTAAATTAGACTTTGGTCTACAAATACAATTTAACCCTAATCTAACCTAACCCAACCAAATCTAACCTAACCTAACCTAACGTAATCTAACCTAACCTTACCTATCCTAACCTAACCTAACCTAATCTAACCAAATCTAACCTAACCTAACCTTACCTATCTTAACCTAACCTAACCTAACCTAATCTATTAGTTACACAATTACGAGGTTCAGAAAACCTGTGTAAACCCTGTTAAATTAGACTTCGATCTACAAATACAACTTAACCCTAATCTAACCTAACCTAACCTTACCTATCTTAACCTAACCTAACCTAAACTTACCTATCTTAACCTAACCTAACCTAATCTATTAGTTACACAATTACGAGGTTCAGAAGACCTGTGTAAACCCTGCTTAATTAGACTTCGATCTACAAATAAATTTAACCCTAATCTAACCTAACCTAACCAAATCTAACCTAACCTAACCTAATCTAACCTAACCTTACCTATCTTAACCTAACCCAACCTAACCTAACCTAACCTAACCCTACCTAACCTATTAGTTACACAATTACGAGGTTCAGAAGACCTGTGTAAACCCTGCTTAATTAGACTTCGATCTACAAATACAATTTAACCCTAATCTAACCTAACCTAACCAAATCTAACCTACCTAACCTAATCTAACCTAACCTTACCTATCTTAACCTAACCCAACCTAACCTAACCTAACCTAACTTAACCCTACCTAACCTATTAGTTACACAATTACGAGGTTCAGAAAACCTGTGTAAACCCTGCTAAATTAGACTTCGATCTACAAATACAACTTAACATTTCCTACACAGCCAACTTTTGTGTATTTGAATGTGTGATGGTACTGGGTAATTTTACTTGTTTACTCTATATATTTGATAAACTGCAAATTTTTTATTTTATCTTTTAACCTCAAAATTATGCAAATAAAAGCTCGACTGTCCAAAATTTTTAATAGTTAGTTTAAGAACTGTGAGTAAAATTTTGCCATTCGTTTCATAAGATTGTTTGTAGAAATGGTGTGAAAAATTCAAATTGACCGTTTTTGAAATTATCGTTTTTCAGTTTGTAGGCCTGGAATAGGCTAAATTAAATTGCGAAGTCAATGTCAGCAAACTAACACATACTAGTGATGTGTGAGCTCGAATTAAAAATACTCGGTGAATCCGAGTATCAAAATCCTCGGAACGTTCCGATTATTAAAATCCTCGATTTTGGAATAAAATATTCATAACTAGGAACAAGGAGACGATATAATATTCGTTAGTAATTCGCTGATTGGTAAAGCTGAGTTCGAATCCGATGCGCAAAATCATTCTGCGCAGATATTCGATTTCGAAATAATAATAGCCTACGAGTATTGAAATCATTTGAATCCGATTAATTCAATTAATAGCTAACTCATACACAAAAAAATACAGTCCCATCATCTATGTACAACAGCTGTGCCAAATTAATTTTTTAGAAGTTGGCTACTAGGTTATTTCAGTAACGGTGTTCCTATACTTCTAACAGAGATTTCGTACTAAAGACATCGTAAAATTGCAGTTCTCAGTTGTAGCTATTCTCTCACTCATGTAAAATGACTATAAATCTTGTGAGATTATACTGATCAGATAAGATAAGAAAATCACGGCCTAAAATATCGAGTTGCTACTGCGGAAACTCGGTAGTTTGGTGGAATAAGGTCAGAGGTTAGAATAAACTTTGGCCTGATACAATCCTAGCGTGTTAGCTTTCACGAATAGGGGTTTATTTAAAATAAAAGGGAGCAAAAAAATGCATAAACTTTCTTACATACCTAAATAAAAAAATATTAAAAAACATTGTTTTTTTTCTCAAAATGGGTTAAAACAATTTTGATGAAATTTTGTTAAAACGTAGAGCAATTACGTTTTTATTGATGTATAATTATAATAATGAGTTCATCGGAAATTCAGTACAATCGGTTGATCTTTTCCAGTGTTACAGATTGCAATACAGATAGGCTTTGTAAAGTGTCAGTTATTTTTTTTATTATTGGATCATATCCTCGGATATTTCCGCCTAAAAACTAGGATTATATGACAATTTTTTTGCCAAAATATGTGTAAAATATAAATAATTAAATTGCTTAGTTTTTTTTTAAATCTGTTGTTTATTGGTGCGAAAACGTGGTGCTTACCTACCCCGATAAAATGCTAAACAAGCAGATCTTTTAAATGATCCAAAACTGTTTCTTGAGCCTTTTAGGAAGTGTTAAATTGTATGGGTAGATCCATTAGGGTTTAGAAAAGTTGTTACACAGGTTTTCCGAACCTCGTAATTGTGTAACTAATAGGTTAGGTAAGGTTAGGTTAGGTTAGGTAAGGTTAGGTTAGGTTAGGTTAGGTAGTAACGGGCCTTGTAGATCTGTATATTTAAAACAATGTTAGGTTAGGTTAGGTTAGGTTGGGTTAGGTTAGGTTAGGTTAGGTTGGTTGGGTTGGTTGGGTTGGGTTAGGTAAGGTTAGGTTGGTTGGGTTGGGTTAGGTTAGGTAAGGTTAGGTTAGGTTAGGTAGTAACGGGCCTTGTAGATCTGTATATTTAAAACAATGTTAGGTTAGGTTAGGTTGGGTTGGGTTGGGTTAGGTTAGGTTAGGTTGGTTGGGTTAGGTTAGGTTAGGTAAGGTTAGGTTAGGTTAGGTTAGGTTAGGTAGGTTAGGTTAGGTTAGGTAAGGTTAGGTTAGGTTAGGTTAGGTAGTAACGGGCCGTGTAGATCTGTATATTTTAAAAATACTCTATTCGCTTCGCTCCTATCGGTGGATCAATGCTCTCGGTTCTCGTAACTATACCAATATCACAGGTTAGGCTCGAATTTATATTTTTGACAATAATTTCACTATTTGTCATCGTAGAAAGGTTGGATTTTTACCATTACATGCGGAATTTAAATCGACAAATTTGTATCTAATTTAGAATGTTATAATGATGAAACGATTAATGAACAAAATACATTTTAACACTTTTGACATTTTCAATTGTGACCGCTGTTTTTGTTTGATAAAGTTTCAAAAAATTTGTAAAAGCTAACCCAGGATTTTATGAGTTAAAACTAGTGGTATTAATAAATTTGTATTATCAACCGCCATTTTTCCAATATGGCGGTCGACTCTAAATTTTCTTAAATGAAATTTTTTATTGCGATTAAATACCTTATTTTAAGACTTTTTTATTCTTGGCTATTTTTCGATATCTTTAACCGTTTATGATTTATAAGCCCTTCAAGTTGTGATAATACAAGGTTAGGTTAGGTTAGGTTAGGTTAGGTTAGGTTAGGTTAGGTTAGATTAAAGTTAATGCGTTTGCAAAGGACCATTTTCCGTATTTAAAACAGCAGAGCCGAATTTAAAATTAAAACATGGATAGACCATAATGTTTACAATAATATTAGAATCTTGAAAAGAAATATTTCTGTTTTTTTTTTACTCCCGAGGCAGTTTGACTAAAAATCGCAACATTTTTGAAAAAAATTATGATTATTTTTCTGGATAAAAAATAATGTTTGCAATACTCTATAGTCTATTAGATAGTTTATCAATACTCTCTATTCTTTTAAAACAACTGTTTTGCAAATTTTATATTCAATTATGTGACATTTTTTTAAAAGAGGCAATTTTCTATTGAACTTTTCTGGTAATTGTCTAGAACACCAACTGGCTTACACCAGTTTGTAATTTTTACTGGATGTATATAACTTGTGAGTAACAGTGTTTAATAATAAAATTTGTCCTTAATTCACAAGGTGTAATACATTTAGTAATAATAAATATTTGGTGTAAGTCAGTGGATGTTCTAGACAATAACCAGATTTTTTTTTTCTAACGATAACTGTTATTCTTTTGCTTATATAACAAATAAAAATAACAGTTATTACACTTTTTACTCTAGCTCGAGTTTAAATTTCACCCGAATTTGACTTCGAAAATTTTTAAAAAAATACTCTGGAAATATCTTGAATTTGCGAATTTTAGAAATCTATGCCCTGTAACTCCTAAACAGTGAGAGATATCAACAAATAGCCAAGAGTAAAAAAGACTTAAATAACGTGTTTAATAAAAAATGTATAACACAAAAATTTCGTGATGCCTCTAGTTTTACCTCGAAAAAATCTGGGGCTACCTTTTAAATTTATTTTGTAACTATTGTAATTATCGAATAAAACAGCTGTCACACTTGTTTCAATAACCCTTTATCTGTAATCACCAGACGTCTGTAATCACTGTGACTAATTGTAATTACCACATGTTAAAATATTTATCAACAGATCTGTTTAACATTTTTAATCATCGATGGATGCTGAGCCATCGTGTCACATTATCAAAATGATTTAATTTATCTGTAATGAAGGTTAATGACCGAAACTGAACTGCCAATACAGAGCAGAGCTGCCAAGAAAATGGAGATAATGCTTCCTCGTTATGAATCATGTAAAAGTCGAATTTAAGCAGTTTATGTAATTGATTTTTGGGAAATTTTGAAACGTTGCACTTAATTTCTTACACGACTGTACACAAAACTAAATATGACATGCGTCCTCAAACCCCCCCCCCCCCAATGTTTGTATAATAGGCCTACTGTTTGATACATGAGTTTTTCCTGTTTGAGATATCCTATTTACATTTCACCAAAATTTAAACAAAAACAGTGCAACAGATTTTCAGAAAATTTTTAGATTTGGTTTTAAAACAGCTATTGACGTATTTTGAATTATCAAACAAAAATAAAAAATTCCCAAAAATGTTTTTAGTCTACAAAGCTCTGCATCATAGGCGGTAGACTCAGGAACCATAAACGATTCCCCCCCCCCCAATTTTTTGAAACACGAGTTTTATTAATTAAATTCTATTGAAAAACCAAAAAGAAACAAACAAAAGTAGTTTTACAAGAACGTCTATCCGTCTGTAAATATTTTCCTGTATATTTCTCAAAAACTGAACGACCAATTTTAAGTTTGCAAGATGATAATTTTTCCCATTTTCAGCAGTTTTTTGTGCTAATTACACGAAAGATTATAATCTAATTCAATGTTATCAGGGCGTAATTTTAGTAGAACGTGATATCGTGTATTTCTCTTCTTTTTTACTATCTAAATTGACCCTTATTTAACGAGAAAAAATTAAAAATAATTTTTACATTTTCAATGACAAATTGTTCGATTGTTATTTCTATCGGTAGTCTACATTATTAGTTTTATAAACTGGTTTTACTCACGAATATCCAACAAGACACTAGGTACAGTGGAATTAAGCAAATATAAGTGTGGGAAAACTGTGATTCAAATTTGAACAGCAATATTTCGGAAGGTCATTAATAACCAAAAAAGTTTATATAAAGACTATATAGGTAAGGAAACGATTAGTTTAGCGTCTGTCAGCCTTTTTGTGTTTTTACTAAAGACATCTTACTGTATCATTTGAAGTAATTTAAGTGAAAACATTGGTATACTTATCATTTGTATAACCTTTTAGCAGGGTACGAGAAAACCAAGAATTTACCTTGTACGTTTTCAAAATGGCGGACTTTTAAAATATTGAATTTCTGGAAAAGCATTAAATTACATAATATTTTCAAGAAACAAAACAATACCCTATTTAACGAGTAACAAAATGTGTTATTTTATTTATTTATTTATTTTTTCTGTAGGTCAAAGGTTAACAAAGTTTTCAAAAAAAAAAAAAAAAAAAACCAAATAAATAATTCTTGGTAATTGTCTACAACACCTAATAATAGCCTAAACCTATGTAATTATGATAATTGTTAATAATAATATTATAATCCATTTCATAGAAATGTACCAAAAAGGAAAACATTTCTTTTAACAGTTTCAAAATGGCGTACGTTTAGAATGTTGAATATATCGAAAAGCATTAAATTACAATGTATTTACAGGGAATTAAACATATTCCTATTTAAGGAGAACCTAAATGTGTGTTTTTTTTCCCTGTAGGTTAAAGCTTTCAACAAAAAAACTAAATAAATAATATCTTGATAATTGTCTACAACACCTAAGAATAGCCTAAACCTATGTGATTATGATAATTGTTAATAATAATAATATAATCTCTTCCATAGAAATGTACCAAAAAGGAAAACATTTCTTTAACAGTTTCAAAATGGCAGACGTTTAAAATTTTGAATATCTCGAAGAGCATTAAATTACAAAGTATTTTCAAGATATAAAACATTCCCCTATTTAAGAAGAAACCAAATGTGTTTTTCTTTCTGTAGGTCAAAGGATAACAGAGTTTTCAACACAAAAACTAAATAAATAATATCTTGATAATTGTTTACAACACCTAAGAATAGCCTAAACCTATGTAATTATGATCATTGTTAATAATAATATTATAAATCCATTTCATAGAAATGTACCAAATATTAAAACATTTCTTTTAACAGTTTCAAAATGGCAGACGTTTAAAATGTTGAATATGTCGAAAAGCATTAAATTACAATATATTTACAGGAAATTAAACATATTCCTAAGGAGAACCTAAATGTGTGTTTTTTTTCCTGTAGGTTAAACCTCTCAACAAAAAAACTAAATAAATAATATCTTGATAATTAATTGTCTACAACACCTAAGAATAGCCTAAACCTATGTAATTATGATAATTGTTAATAATAATATTATAATCCATTTCATAGAAATGTACCAAATATTAAAACATTTCTTTTAACAGTTTCAAAATGGCGCACGTTTAAAATGTTGAATATATCGTAAAGCATTAAATTACAAAGTATTTTCAAAAAATAAAACATTCCCCTATTTAAGAAGAAACTAAATGTGTTTTTTTTTTTTTTTTTAATTTTTCTGTAGGTCAAAGGATAACAGAGTTTTCAACAAAAAAACTAAATAAATAATATCTTGATAATTGTTTACAATACCTAAGAATAGCCTAAACCTATGTGATTATGATAATTTTTAATCATAATATAAATCCATTTCATAGAAATGTACCAAATATTAAAACATTTCTTTTAACAGTTTCAAAATGGCAGACGTTTAAAATTTTGAATATCTCGAAAAGCATTAAATTACAAAGTATTTTCAATAAATAAAACATTCCCCTATTTAAGAAGAAACTAAATGTGTTTTTCTTTCTGTAGGTCAAAGGATAACAGAGTTTTCAACAAAAAAACTAAATAAATAATATCTTGATAATTGTTTACAACACCTAAGAATAGCCTAAACCTATGTAATTATGATAATTGTTAATAATAATATTATAATCCATTTCATAGAAATGTACCAAATATTAAAACATTTCTTTTAACAGTTTCAAAATGGCGCACGTTAAAAATGTTGAATATATCGTAAAGCATTAAATTACAAAGTATTTTCAAGAAACAAAACATTCCCCTATTTAACGAGAAACAAAAAAAAAATTTCTGTAGGTGAAAGGTTAACAAAGTTTTAACTTAAATTTAAAATTAGCCTTAACTTATGTATGATAATTGTTAACAATAATATTATAATCCATTGCATAAAAAGGTACGAAAAATTGAAAATATTTCCCTTAACAGTTTCAAAATGGTGACTAGTGTTTTAATAATATTGTTTTTTATCCATAACTCGGTTATCCTCTTTGACATAAAAAAAAAAATAATAATAAAAAATTAAAATAAAAAAAGGAAAACGAATTTCCAGATATTTGACTTTAAACATTTTAAACGTCTGAATATCTCAAAATAAAGTTTTCACCGGTAAAAGGTTACATAAATAATGTGTACTCGATATATTATCAGCTTCCAAAGACATAATTTGTTTAAACACAAAATGTTTAATACAGTAGATAGAAACCCAAGTGTTATTGGACCGAATTTTCTTATTTTTAGTTTTAGCTTGTGAAATATTTCCCTCTCTTTTTATTAAGACCTCTTTCGTACAGTTAGTATACCAACCTAACAATAACACCCCCACTGAGTTATTACTAAAGAGCTTCAAAATAGATCTGGCATTTACTGCCAGGTTTGCCAATTACATAACATAGGCCTAGGGTGTTACTGATCTCTTTAGTATGCGACAAATTCTGAGACAATAATCAGAGCATCTTTGGGTAAAATAATTACTTTCTCACACATACGGGAGTTGTTTTAACGGATCGAAAGTAAATAGGCGCCATCACGGTACTTACCCAGCCCCATCATACAATATAAACATAACCAGATGCTCTAAATCTAATTCCAAAAAGTTGTTATCTATCCCTTTGTATAGGTAGATCAACTTTCCAAAAAGTTGTCAAAAAATTGTATAGGTAGATTAAGGGATTTTCTCCAGTAGAGTAAATTTGATTAGGTTAGGTTAGATTAGATTATGTTAGGTTGGGTTAGACTATGTTAGGTAAGGTTAGGTTAGGTAAGGTTAGGTTAGGTTAGGTTAGGTTAGGTTGGTTAGATTTGGGTTAGATTATGTTAAGTAAGGTTATGTTAGGTGGATTGGGTTAGGTTAGAGTAGATTAGGTTAGATTAGGTTAGGTTAGGTTAGGTTAGGTTAGGTTAGGTTAGGTTAGGTTATGTTAGGTAAGGTTAGGTTAGGTTAGAGTAGGTTAGGTTAGGTTAGGTTATTTGTTACTTAAGTTTTCTGATCTTCGTAATTGTTTATATCAGTACTACGACGAGGTTAGGATAGATTAGGTTAGGTTAGATTAGATTAGGTTAGGTTAGATTAGGTTAGGTTGAGTTAGATTATGTTAAATAAGGTTAGGTAATGTTATGTTAGGTAAGGTTAGGTTAGGTGGGATTAGGTTAGGTTAGAGTAGGTTAGGTTAGGTTAGGTTAGGTTGGGTTGGGTTAGGTTATATGTTACTTTAAGTTTTCTGAACTTCGTAATTGTTTATATCAGTACTACGACGCCGTAGATGTTAGGTTAGGTTAGGTTAGGTTAGGTTAGGTTAGGTTAGGTTAGGTTGGGTTGGGTTAGGTTATATGTTACTTTAAGTTTTCTGATCTTCGTAATTGTTTATATCAGTACTACGACGAGGTTAGGATAGATTAGGTTAGGTTAGTTTAGATTAGATTAGGTTAGGTTAGGTTGGTTAGATTTGGGTTAGATTATGTTAAGTAAGGTTATGTTAGGTGGATTGGGTTAGGTTAGAGTAGATTAGGTTAGATTAGGTTAGGTTAGGTTAGGTTAGGTTAGGTTATGTTAGGTAAGGTTAGGTTAGGTTAGAGTAGGTTAGGTTAGGTTAGGTTATATGTTACTTAAGTTTTCTGATCTTCGTAATTGTTTATATCAGTACTACGACGAGGTTAGGATAGATTAGGTTAGGTTAGGTTAGATTAGATTAGGTTAGGTTAGATTAGGTTAGGTTGAGTTAGATTATGTTAAATAAGGTTAGGTAATGTTATGTTAGGTAAGGTTAGGTTAGGTGGGATTAGGTTAGGTTAGAGTAGGTTAGGTTAGGTTAGGTTAGGTTGGGTTAGGTTAGGTTATATGTTACTTTAAGTTTTCTGAACTTCGTAATTGTTTATATCAGTACTACGACGCCGTAGATGTTAGGTTAGGTTAGGTTAGGTTAGGTTAGGTTAGGTTAGGTTAGGTTGGGTTGGGTTAGGTTATATGTTACTTTAAGTTTTCTGAACTTCGTAATTGTTTATATCAGTACTACGACGCCGTAGATGTTAGGTTAAGTTAGGTTAGGTTGGGTTGGGTTGGGTTGGGTTAGGTTATATGTTACTTTAAGTTTTCTGAACTTCGTAATTGTTTATATCAGTACTACGACGCCGTAGATGTGTTTATATTATAAATTCTGCACTCGCTTCGCTCGTGTCAGTGTCTCGTCATTAGTGAGCCTCAAAGCTGTACATATGTGGAGGAGATTCCACTCGCTAAGCTCGTCTATGTAGCCAAAATATTTCCACATGCCAAATTTGATTAAAATCAGATTTTTGAACACCCTTGTACTCTATATCGTTCGGTGTATATGTGAGAAAGTGACAAAAACAATTTCAAAATGGCGGCCGTGTGAAACAATTCTTCTCTAGTTAGTTGTCATCTAGGTCCTAAAATGAAACTTATTTTATTTTATACAATTTCGTTATCCCCCCCTCCCCTTAATTGCAACGTTTCCAAACAAGCGGATATAAGACACCAAAAACTTTGCCTCTACTCATATTTAACTAATAATCTACGCATTCCTAACCAAATAGCGATTAATATTGAATTCCCTATATTCTAATAAATCACCAAGTTTTGAAAAATGACGCGAAACCCTGCTTTGTGTCAACCGTTTAGAAACTTTATACAATAAAATGTACACAATGTAACATGCTATACAATATCGTAACATTGTAACAATCTAACTGTGACTACGGCCTAGGTTTTGTTATACAAATGTTACTATGGTTTAATATGTATTGTTATAGACTAGCCGATCAATGAATAGTTACGGATGACGTCATAAGGTGAAGATAATTGTCTATTCATCATTTATAAGAGAGGTTTCTTTTATGTGTTTTTTTTTATGCGCAGAAATTCTGCGCGCGAGATGTTATATTTTATACTAGCATCAAACTGTGAATCCTAGGGTCGCTTCACTCACACAAGCGCAGAACATTAGGGTGTCCGGTGAACTACCTTCAAACCACCCATATGAGTCACCTATTGGGCTTCACTTTTTACCATCCAATTTTGTGTTTCGTCATGAAATTGCACTTTAAATTTTTGTTTATTTTTTATACTTTGCAAACATGTACACAAACAAACAACGCTTTTGAATAAATAACACCGTGCACGCGCGCACAATACACATCACGCACATTTAGTTTACACATAATTTGTCAACAAACCTGTCACCTTTTAACATGGAACTACCTCCAGTTTGATCCATTTTAACGCGTGCAAAGTGTTATTTATTCAAAAATATTGTCTTCGTGTACATGTTTATAAGTATAAATAACAAGCAAAATTTTTTAAAGTGCAATTTCATGACGTAATCCGATGATAAAAACTAAGAGTGATATCAGGGACCTGAAGATGACCAACTAACGGTCGAAACAGGTAGTCCACCGGGACATATAAGGATTGTTGGCATATGATAAGAATTAACCTAACAATATAATGTTTTTTTATGTATATATTTTTATATAATAAAAGAACAATAATGTCCGTCTATGTGACTTTTTTAATAATAAAGTAGTTACTTACTTTATAATCATATGACGCGTTTCGGAACTCGTTCCATCTTCAGAAAATCGCTCTGCTGAGGTCGTTAAAACATTAAAATAAATTATTACACAACACATATATCGCAACACATATACACATACACGCGCACATTAACACAGAAAATATCAACGCGTGTGCACACCATCGAATACGTTTAATACACTGATCCCTAATCTGCAGTACCGCTTATTGTTTGTGTTTCTTATCTATTCCTCTAGCAAAGTCGTACATCAAGTTGGACTTAAAATTCAATTGGTCATTCAACATATGTTCTGGACTTTTTAACTGCGCTTTATATATTTCATATTCCTCTAGCGCGTCCATTTGTTTGCTCTTCTTGCATATGTGAATTGGATGGAAGTTGCTTTCAAAATTAGAATACGAGTGGTTTTCTTCTATAATGTGGCGTGCGTAGTTAGATTTTGTATACGTCACTCTGTTACTTGGAAGATGTTCTTTATATCGTTTTTCTTTAAAAGTAAGTAACTACTTTATTATTAAAAAAGTCACATAGACGGACATTATTGTTATTTTATTATATAAAAAAGAGTGACTTGGATACAAACACAATGAGTTTTAAAAAATATATTTTTAGTTTTTTTATGTTATCAATCTAGACAAATATAATTCAACATTCTTTACTATTCTACTTTTCTTTTATTCACATTACCTTTGTTTTTTTTTTTTTTTTGTTTTTTGTAATCAAATTTTAAAAAACATTTCAATAATACTTAACAATTAAGAAGCCTTGAAAATCGTCTTTGTATTAAACGATTTTTCAGTGGATGATTCACTATTTAGGCAGGTCGTCTGTGTGTGTGCGCGCGTGCGTGTGAGGGTTTTATCAACCGTTTCCCTTAGTTTTGCAAACTATAATCTATCAACTGCGTGCGGAGTTATATTATTATAACCTTGCCTAACTTGATAAGAATCAACATAAAAGAACTAGCTCTAAAAGAACTAACTATTAGTCACGTGATGTGATAGTTAATACCAAATTTAAAAGCATTTCTACGCGGGCGTTCACCTCTCGTCATTTCGTTTCTATGAATATGGATCTAGTGTACGACAATCTTATGCGATAATGTTTTAGGCATCGTTATTTTATGTTTTACTCTTTACCTGTTTACCAATTCACTGCATTTTAAATAACCACTCAAGTGTTACAAGTGGTGTATTTGAATAAATTTTGTCAATATCGAATGAAAATACAGTCGACTCTCGCTAACACGAAATTCATGGGACTACAATTTTTCTTCGAGTAACGTGTAGTTCGACTTAGGCATAGTTCGAGTTATAGAGGTCATTCTTGACTAAATTCGACTTACACAGGTAACGAGATATAGAGGTAAACCGAATAAAAATTCGACTTACAGAGGTAAAGAATAGTGTACTGTACTGTACTTTATTCCCTCTAAAAACTAAGCTTTTAACTGTATCAATAGAAAATAGGAGGTGTATTTAGAGTATACATAATAAAATACGTGTACATACACGGTAAACAGTACGGTCCATAAATTAATTTCACCGATTAAAAAAGCCCGTAATCTCCTTCTGATTAAGACTGTTGGCAGCACGTTTTCTCAATCATATTTTCGATTGAAACAATCGAAGTAAACACACTGTCTGGTGCATCACTGGTTTTTTTTCTAAAAACATACGTAAAGTACCTACTGCAGCTTTACGTGTAATGTCCGCTGGCTCCTCTTCCTCGTTTTCTTCGTCAGAAGGAGAACCCCCATCGTTGCTCGAGATATAGAGGTAAACTTCGACTTGTGGAGGTAAAGTGCAAATTGAATTCGACTTATCTTCTGAACTTCGAGTTATAGAGGTAATTTTTGTGTCTTTTCAACTTATAGAGGTAAAATATAACCGTAAAATTATTTCGAGTTATGTATTGTTATTTTTTCGACTTAGACAGGTTTTTCCAAAGGGAATTGAAAATAATCTTCATTGTTGGTGTCCAAGTCAATAATGATTAACAATTAATGTAATAATAAATTACCTCATTTGTTCCGTCATGTGACTTTATTTGTCTTGTTTTCTCAAGACGCGTTTCGGAGTCGGGGCTCCATCTTCAGTTATATCTCTGTAGTAGAGGTCGTCAAAACATTAAAACACTTACGAAGACACAAATATATAATATTACACACACACAAAATGCGTATACACAGTTACTGACATAATGTTTATAGTGCGCACTGCTGTACGGTCCGCGGACTACTCTTGAATTGAAAATAATTCAAGATATCCAAGATTTCGAGTTATCGAGGTTCGAGTTAACGAGAGTCGACTGTAGTAAATTGTGTTGATAGTTCAAGTGGTCTTACTAAGTAGGGTTAGTTTGCTTATTCCATGTAATTGTATAACACTAGTCTACTTAACTTTATTTATTTAAAAGTCTTCACTCGCTTCGCTCGTGACAATGTCTTGACCCTGACGGAAGTTTTAATATCCCATTCTCTTGGGAGATCAGGTTTACAAATTATATTTTTAACAATAACTTCGCTATTTGTCAGCGTAGAGAGGTGAAGTTGCTACCACTACATGTAGAATTGCAATCCGCAAAGTTGTATCTAATTTATTATGACATGGAGAAATAATTGTTTATATTTAAAAAATAATTAAACCGCGTTTTTAAAACTGACTAAAAAGTATAAAATAACTTTTCGTTGCCCCATACAGATTCCTAACCTCATACGGATTGTCTTGAAAATCTGTGATTGTTAATTTTCAATAGTTATGAAAATACTTGTAAGATTTAAAACGAAAAACGTGGGGCGCATGAAATAGATAATTGAAAATTATCTCCATCTATTTATTTAGGAGCTACTTGATCTCCATAAGGAATTTTGAAAATTTTTCAAAGACGACAGTTGCTATCTATCTATTGGACTTTCTTTTTAAACGACAGATTCAAAGGGAATTCAAACGTATTCAAAACGCAATGTCAACTTGAGTTTTGAATACATCCATGACGCTTTTCTACGAATCTGCAAGAAGTCAACAACGAAACGTACAATAATTGGCCGCTAATTAAGCAAAACTAATTACAGAAGTCTTTAACCTCACTGTCTTCCTTACATCCTGTTAAATACAGGGTGTGTAGAAAGTTATAGAGCGTAAAGATGAATTGGATTTGTGAAGATTATCTGTGCAATAACGTAAACGTAAGCAGTTAATAACAAATCTAAACTAGACAATGGGCGCCATCATGGTACAGTACCTACCCAGCCACATCATACATCTTGCTATGGCGCGGCGGGGAAGAGGGGAGTGATCATCGCTCATTTCCAAAAACATGTGGTCCCGCGCGGCGCGCCGGACGTAGATTATTCACCTGTCTTCAATGTAGCTTCGAGTTGTTTGTAAACACCGTGTTTCTATATGCACTACAAATCTTGTAAACTGTAATTATGTGTCGCGAAAGGTAGACAAACATAGTTGGGTGAGCAAGCCCTATTTTTACAGAACGGCTAGTAGCGTCAGAGCCGCACGCACAGACAAATGGTCCCATCAGTAATACAAGCAGATTTTCTAAATGTAATGTTCTAAATTGATTTCTTAGGCTTTGTAGGATATGTTAAATTGTATTGGTAGATCAAGATTCGCTTCGCTCGTGCCAATGTTTCGGGTCTGGCGTTCCTCGAAGCTGTGCAAACGTGAAGATATCTCCGCTTGCTGCGCTCGTTTCGGTGACCCGGCACTGGTTCTTTTAATTATACAAATATCATATTTTTCTTTAAATATCACCTAAGTTTATTTAGGTTAAACCTACGAAATTTTATCATTAACTGCTACACACTCTTATATTTTGAGTTTGTTATTCGTTTTTATGAGAATTATTTACATCAAATTTGATTGGCTATCAAACTCTATATGAATAACAAAATTAAATTAAGTTTCCTGAAAATCGTACGGATTAAAAAATTGCTTTAAAAACAACTTTCAATTTTATTGTTTCGTAGTTGTTCAAGCCATGGTTCCTACTCAGGGTCATAGCATTGTGTAGTTTAATAAATAGGGAAATTTAGCTCTGTAATTGGCAATAATGTGTGTAACCTTGAGAAACGATCGTGGGAAATTAATTCAATTGTTGAATGTCAGTGTTATGAGTTGGTGGGAGTTTATTTCATATATACAACAATAATTGGAAATGTTTTAGAATTTATAATGCCAACTGAAGAAGTTGTTTTGAAACGATTTATTGATAGACCGCAGGGAAGTCAATATTTGGTATTTTGTTTTCTATTTTTGTGCGTTTCACTGTAGTGAGTACGCACATGGCAATCCCGAGTGTACCTAGCTGGATCTACACTTTTTTTCATCTATCTTTCATGTTTATATCTTGACCAACTCTTGTTCTCTTCCGATCCTGGCGGTATTAGAATATTCAAGAGCTAAGCGTCTTTATTTTATTCTTATCTTCGTTTTTCTTAAATATAAAACGATGACGAAGACATTTTCGCCTTTAAAGAACTTGTGAAAAACATTTACGCAATTTTGACTAAACGCTTCATCCAATGTTTATGAAATTTAGAGATTAGGTTCTTTGCAACTAGATCGAGCAATGTATGTAGACATTTTTAAAACGTCTATTTTAGTTTTCAATTTACAGTTTTTCACGGTTTTTACGCGACATAGATCCGAGTGATTGATGGGACGACGTCATGGTACTTACCCAACCCGATTATATGCCCATAAGTTGGTCTCTTGAACCTTGTAGGAAATGTTAAATTGTATTGATAGATCAAGGATCGTAGATGTATGTATTAGGAAATGTACACTCGCTACGCTCGTGTTAGGCCTGCTGGACCTTTAGAGGTCAAGGTCAGATATTATATTTTGGTACAACTTTGCTATTTGTGATCGTAGAGATGAGGGGTTGATACCATTACACGCAGAATTGAAATCTGCAAGTTTTTATCTTTTTTAATGTGTTAGTTAAATAATACACTCAAAATTTAAGAAAAAATGTTTAAAATAACCGCTGTTTTACCATTTTCAATTTTTTTAAATTTCAATAGGGCCACACTATACTAACTATATAACCTAACCTAGTGTAACCTAACCTAACCTAACCTAACCTAACCTAACCTAACCTAACCTAACCTAACCTAACCTAACCTAACCTAACCTAACCTAACCTAACCTAACCTAGTGTAACCTAACCTAACTTAACCCAACCTAACCTACAAAGTGGGCCATAAGTCACTTGACACTACCAGTCACTCAGTAACATTTTGACTCTAGTTGTAACCTGTCAGAATACTAGAAACACAATAGAAAATCATAGAGGACATTTTGAACATTTTCTTTAGGTATGTGTTTGTTATTGGGTTGGACAATTCAATACTTTAATTGCAAACATTTATACTTAACTTATACTTTATAATAAATTAATAATTACTATCGCAATGCATTTTTGTCGAGTGACTTTATGGCCCACCCTGTATACTAACTTAACCTAACCTGGTATAACCTTACCTAACCCTAACTCACTTACCGCAACCTAACCTGTACCAACTTAACCTAAACTAACTTAACCTAAACTAACTTAACCTAACCTGGTATAACCTAACCTAACCTAGTTTAACCTAACCCAACCTAGTTTAACCTAACCCAACCTAGTTTAACCTAACCCAACCTAGTTTAACTTAACCTAAGCTAGTTTAACCTAACCTAACTTAACCTAACCTAACCTATTTTTTTTCGTTTAAGGTCATTTTTGAAGTTACAGAAAATTTTTAAAGTCCATTTAATTTTTTATTAAAATTATAAACATTTTGTCTCTTGTAAAATATTCTTTATATTTATGGTTTCCGAGATATTTGACTAAAAATTATAAACCGTCGCCATTTTGAATATTTACAAAGTAACGTTTTATATCTTGATATACTGATTAAAAATAGTATAAACAATTTGTATAGCAAATTCAATCTCATAATCTTACTAATTTCAAAAGTTATCATTAATCATCATTTTTAAACACAAAATTGCCTACAGATGACCTATTTTGTATAAACTTTTTTTCTTATTTTTAGCTCTAGAATCAGCTTCCGAAATTTTGCGGTGCAATTTTGAACCGCCCTGTATAATTATGTCGTTACGACCTCAAAGTATTTATCTTATAGCTCTAGTGAGCAGCCTTGTCTGTATGTTTACGAGAATTATATATTGAGTGACTACATCCAAAGAGGGATGACAAGTAGTGAAGTCAATATGAGAATGTATATAAACAACCGAACCAAGTGTTTTGAAAGATTTCTTATCCGGTCCGGAGGACCGTTAAATATATTCATCAATATTTAAGTGTTTACAGATGTTTAATTTAAAATGGAGTGGGTTAACTCAAGTGAGCTAACAGTATTGTTCCGTCAAGTGTTGGACGACGTGGCAACATGTGACGTCACAGCTTTGGGAGAGAGACGTACATGCTTATCTCAAGGGAGTTTTGATGAAATGAAGTGTAAACAATTCGTAACGAGTAGGTCACGCAGCCTTGAAGTGGGGGGTACAGTATCCTCAAGGTAGGAATGTGTCTGGGGTGGAGAGGAAAAGAGGGGCTCCCACACTTCGTTTGTTGCGTTTACTTTCAGCGGTACAACCCCAATAAAAAAATATAGACCACAAATGCTTCTGTGTAAACGCCTAACCTATTTTTGTTTCTTTTATCGGTTTAAATAAGAATAAAACGTTTACAAAATTAAACTTTTAAGAATTAACTTGTACTTAAACTTTAAGAATTAATTATAGCTAAGCAGTAATTTGTGTATCTAGTTTTCTTGGATTGGGTTGTACCGTCAAGTCAAGATAAGGAAACAAGTACTGATGGATCCATTTATCTGTGCGCGCGGCTTGCTATGGCGCGGCGGGGAGTGGTTATCGCTCATTTCCAAAAACATGTGGTCCCGCGGGCGCGCCGGACGTAGATTATTCACCTGTCTTCAATGTAGCTTCGAGTTGTTTGTAAACATCATGTTTCTATATGCACTACAAATCTTGTAAACTGTAATTATGTGTCGCGAAAGGTAGACAAACATAGTTGGGTGAGCGAGCCCTACTTTTACAGAACGGCTAGTAGCGTCTCAGCCGCGCGCACAGACAAATGGTCCCATCAGTAGAAGCAATGACTACATAAATACTATAAGACACGACAAAGGATAGGGAAATAGTCTACGCTTTACGGGTGCTGTTCGTCACAAGTTTGACACACAGCTATCAGAAAGCGCTAGCAGCACCTTCTCACTTACTTCCGTCAGCATAGTCAGTGTTGTCAGTTCGTGCGCTGAGATAAGCGATTCTCGACCTTCCCTCGCATCTCTGGTCCCATATGTGGCGTCAGTGCGTTTTCTCTTACCCGCCTGAAACATTGTTTGACCGTAGAGCCACCTAGCGCCAGTCACATCAACTTCAGATTGGTCACATCAACGCCACCTAGCGGGTATTGGTCAACTCAAGAATAAGCGTAGAATATTTAACATGGCCATGTCGTGTCTTATAGTATTTATGTAGTCATTGGTAGAAGGGAGGACACGCACATTACACCAGACACACTCCTAGTCTGAGGGTACTGTAGTTTGACTGCTTGCTTCATTAACGTGGTAACATTAAACAGTGCAATAACTTTCTTAATTCGTCAAAACTAATCATAAATAAAAATGTTGGAAGTAGTTAATCAAAAAATGAAAATGAACTCCGTCATTGAAAACATATTTAATTAATTGTACCTTTATAGTTCACTCGCAACCAGTCTACCTAGACAAGAAGATAAATCCTATATTAAAAACTTTGCATCTATATTAACCCACATATAGGAAAAAATTTAGCGATAACAAAAAAGACCTTGTTAATGCAATATAAATATATTGAATTATACTTTTTTTTTGGTTGAGGAAGCTGCAGGGAAGCTCCAGAGGGCCTCCAATGCGGTGAGCAGATGAACCAAGAAGTGGCGTATTGGTTTAAATGAGGCAAAATCAACCAACTTAAAGATTGATTATCACCCACCAATTTTAATCAATTCTGTACAAGTTCCCCATGTTAATACCGCGAAATACCTGGGAATGACTTTGGACGTGAAATTGAAATGGAAGGAACACGTTAAAAAGAAAGTTCAAGAGTTAAAATTAAAATTCAGAAATATGTATTGGCTTCTGGGAAGGAATTCCCAATTATCAATCCATAACAAAATGCTCATATACAAGCAAGTCTTAAAGCCGGTGTGGACCTACGGATTACAGTTATGGGGTTGTACAAAGCATAAAAAAACATCAAAATTTTCAAAATAAGTGCTCCGATGTATTGTTGATGCACCATGGTATATAAGAAATGACAACTTGCATAGGGATTTGAAAATAGATACGGTTAGAGAAGAAATAAAAAAGCAAGCAAGCAAGCACAGACATCGCATTGAGCAACATGAGCATCCGGAGATACGCAGATTGATGGATACAACTGGTTTAATTAGAAGACTGAAACGAATAAGTCCATTGGACTTAATGGACTTCAGACATTAAGGGAGTAATGACCAATGGGTTATTTCCCCTCAAAGTGTATATATTATTAAATGTAAATTACTAGATGGGTTTGTACTTAGTTGTAATAAAAAATATAAAAAATTTAAAAAAACAACAACTTTTTTTGGGAAATATTATGTGTACGATATCAAAAAAACTATTATTCTTACGAATATGTATGTTTATTTGACGAAAACATTAATATGTTGACGCTAAGCAAATTTAAAGAATCAGATATCATGTCTTCCTATCAGCCTTCAACACGGTGTTATCAAAAAAATGGATTTGAAATTACATTGCAGTGCGAAATCATATATTATAGTGTTTTGTATGGCGAATAGAATTTAATTTAACCACACAATGAGAAATATGTAGCCATTGAAAGATTGAATTCTCTTTATTAGAGTCCGAAGGTAAAACCAAGGTCCCTTATAATTTCACGCGTGTCTTTGTCTGTAAGTCGTAACCCATCAACAAGACGATGTAACCGTGGGGTCCCATAGCTCTGAATCATAGAAATGTTTAACTCCATAGTACCGAATATATTAAATTTCGGAGTTGTGGCACAAACACGGGAATTTTTCGAAGCTATGACACCAACACTAAAATAAATAGCCGGCTGTTTTATAACTCCGAATGGGTTCTGATTATCTTATAAGACAGAGGGGGGTGGCGACAGTAAGAGGGGGAGATTGGCGCTCAGCCTATGAGATGACGGCCTTCCACTGAACAAAATAATGTAATTTTTATAACTATATTTACCATTTGTATTTTTTCCATTTATAAAATAGTCCGAGTATCAGGGACGCAGAAATGGAAGAATGCTGTAAGTTAGGTTAGGTTAGTTGATTGATAACAATATTTTCGTAAAGTTGAAATAAAGCATTTTTTTTTTCAAAATTGATTTCCTTGTCATTTTAGAGGTTACAAAAATAAGTGAAATTCCCCATTAAATAGTTATTTGTGCAACTAGTGAGCAAAGTGGCACTTTTTTAAACGAGAGAAAAATGTTGACGCACGAGGCTTGCCGAGTGTGTCAATTTTATCGAGTTTAAAAAACACACTTTGCTCACGAATTGCACATTATACTTTGTCTACAGTTGTTATTTTGTGACAAATAAAAAATATACTTCAGCAGTAACACAATTTAATAAAACATTAATTTAATACAATAGTGTTCAACCTCACGTCAAAAATGAGGTTATTTATGAATATTACAAATAACTTAGGTGTATTGTTGAGGAAACGAGATTGCCAACTTCAAAACTCGGCAAACGAAAAATACTCTCCGTGTACATACACTGTCAATCATATTCATGAATAATTACTTCCTTTTTCAACTTTAAAACGTTGTTTTGTTGTTTATTTATGTTATTTTACATGTAAGAATTAATCTAACCTACATACGGGACATTTCCTGTATATTATAAATCAATTCAAATAAACTTAACCTAAATTTCGTTTTGTTCGGTTGCCATTCGGAGTGAGCAAAGTAGTGTGCAAAGTGAAACTGTTGAGAAATCAGCTGTTTTGCAAACTAATTTAAATGAACAAAATGCCACTTTGTCAACAACTGTAGACAAACTTATTTGTACCCCCAACGATTCAACGTAATACTGTATAAACAATTACGTAGATCAGAAAACCTAAGTAACAACTAACCTAACCTAACCTAACCTAGCTATTGTAACATTTTAGGTGGGATTCATTATTTGTAGGCCTATCAAACCTTTAATTTTCTGAACGTTAAGTGTCTGTAATTCTTAAACGGCTAAAGATTTTTTTTAAATACCCAAGTATAAAACATTCTTAAGATATTGTTTTACACCTGAAAACTCCATAAAATACAGGGTGTTCCATAACAATTTTCAAAGTTTGTCGCCATATTAGAAAATGGCGGCAATTTTAACATTTTACAAAATGGATTTTTAAACTTCGTTGAAAAGAAAGGAAGGTTCACCATTTAAAGTACTCTATCATAATTATAATTCAAAAGTTAGCTATTGTAACATTGTAGGTGGGATACCCAGTATGTGAGAAAATAGGAAGGATATTGTCAAACCCGGTTATTACTTAATCCAGTAATTACTGGATTTGTTTAAAAAAGTGTAATTTTTATTACTTCACTTGAATCATAAATTTTTAGTACTAAATAAAAATCACTTGTTGACAATGTTTTACATAATTATAGGTTGTAACAATGGACAATCACTGTTAATCAGCCTATAAAATGTATGAGAATAGATGGAAATAAACACTTTAAACATTACAAAGTTGATACAATACATACAATCAGATCATCTAAATGTAATACTGAAAACATCTTTCTTGGACCATGTAGGAAATGTGTTGTATTGTATTGATAGATCAAATTTATCCATATCTACCAAGGTCAATTAGTTTATGATATACATGTTTTTAAATAATTGATACGATAAGGTTTTTGCGACAATAAAACTGTCATGTAACACACTTCATATAAATGTAATTTTTTAGTTTTTTGTTTTTATTTATTTTTTACTCCTGACACTTCAACGTAAAAACATTTTATTTGCTTCCATTTATTAATACAAGTAGATTATTTTCTTCCTTCATGATACTTGTCTTATAACTTGTTTAGATTTAGAGCAAAGGAAAAACAATCAGCTCACTTTTCATTTTTCTAGTTTACTTTCGTGTTTGCCCACCAGGAGCACTAATGTTTCTTTCCAATGCATTTGTGCGTTTGAAATCAGCTGATCTTAAATGATTAACAATAGAATTGTCAAAACTAATAGCCAAATTTTACTGTTGTTTTTACCTGTTTGAAAATGACTGCAAATGTTTCTAACATACCAGATAAGTTATTTAAAAAAGCTTCAAACCTACTACAGGTACCAGAGAAATCTTGCGATAGATATGAAGAGGAATATAGTGAGAGGTGCAGAGTTGAAAATGTTAAACCAAAACAAGTAAAAGACGAATTGGTTTATTTGTCTGATAAATCAAAAGATCTGAAACTTTAGTAGATTTTCGATGATTGAGAGTTGTTTAAAAAGAAAAGAAAAACAGATGTTTCTAATTTTCCAAAAACTCTTCCATTTCTGAAGGATATATTCAGCTGGAAGGATTCTGCTGGAAGAAAAGTACAATAATTATTAAGAAAACTGTTCTGTAGGCCTAATGTAAACAGTTCAGCTTCTGAGAACTCAGCAAAAAATGCATTTAAAAAAATTTATTATATGCGATATGAAGTGTGATATGACACTTGTAGTGTTGCAAAAACCTTATCTTATGATTTATTAAAAAAAATCTATGTCATAAGTCAGTTAACCTTGGTAGATATGAGAATAATTAAAAGACAAGATGTTTGTCGTTATAGTACGTACCCAGCCCTGAGTGCAAACCAATCTAAATAGTCTTATTCACAAGTCTCGCTTAAGTATTGATGTATAATAAGTGTCCCAGCTGTTTCACTTGAAAGTATTTTTGATATACGTAAAAAATCAAATTTCAACTCCGAACTTTTTGTGCTGTTTTAATTGGGACTTTTAAAATCATGATAGGCCTACCAGCAAAAATTTTCCAATATGGCGGCTGACTTTAAAATTTCTTAGTAAAATTTCAATTTAAAAATAATGTTACGACTTTTTCATTCTTGTGTATATTTTATAGGAGCTACAAAGACTCATAATAGTGAAAACCGTTGTTTTTGGCCCATTTTCTGTACTTAAAACAGTTGAACCGAGACTAAAATGGAACATAGATTATAATGTAGTAAAAAGTAACATTGAAATTTAGAAATATACAATTTAAAATATCAAAATGGCGGCCATTTTAAACAATTTTTGATTCATATCTGTTGTGTTATTCAACTTACCAACCCCACCTCCCTACGAAGACAAATAGGGAAGTACTGGGTTGACAATCCAGCGATATATTAGCTAAATATACACCTTATTCATTTAGCCTTGGGTTAGATCCCTTTCTTTCATATTTCATATTAAGGCTCTTTTGAACAATGTTTGTTCATATCTGATACTGACGATATTAGTTTCGAGGCGTGGAAATGTTTAATTTTAGTTTGTTTTTTTTATAGTGATGATGATCGAGCCTTTAAACAACCGCAAAAAATTAATTATTCTCAAAAATGTTATTTCGAATCCTGATTTTCCAAAAATTGTGAAATTTTGAAGTTACGAGATCCTGGAGTTCTGCCAACGACACGAGCGTAGCGGGTGGGGACTCCTATACATAATCTACAGCTTCGAAGCCGATATCTACTAACCTCGTGTCTATAGTAGTGATTTGTGAGTTCGAATTAAAATACTCGGTGAGTCCGAGTATCAAAATCCTCGGAGCATTCCGAGTGTTAAAATCCTCGGTTTCATATTAAAATATTCGGACGAAATCCTCGTAATTAGGAACAAGGAGGAGGTAATGTGCGAGTATGAATTCGAAATAAAATCCTCGGACAACGATATTCGTTAGTATTGTGTCAATTCCAAACAAAATGCTCGGTGTTTTTTAAAAAAATATAGTAAATTTAACTTATTTTAAATAACAACTAAATTATTATTGTTGGTAATAATTGTACTAACGTTAAATTCCTGAATTTGTGTCGAGGCAGGATAACATTTAATTACGTATTACAAGTGTCAATCACATATTGTTTAAAAAAATAAATACTTGGTGGATCAGTCTAACAGATAGAACGCAAAAGTGTAGTTTTATCTAAAACGATCTGATTGGTAAAGCTGAGTTCGAATCCGATGCGCAAAATCATTCTGCGCAGATACTCGATTTCGAAATAATAATACGAGTATTGAAATCACTTGAAACCGAGTATTGCGAGTATCCATTTCACCCGAGTATCAACATCGCTAATCGCTAGTCTATAGACACGGTTATGAAGTATCTAAACAGGCGTTGAGTTCAGTTTATTTGACGGGTTTTTAATTTAGCTGAAGTGACTGCGATGACAGTTGTTTTATAAACATATGTTTTGTTACAGACACAATGTAAACAGGTTATGGGCGCCTTAATCTGACACATGAACGAAATAATCCATCGACTCCCCCTCCCCCAACCACTTTGTATAAACTAACAAAGATTTGAACGTGTTTTGGTTGCGTGTGATGACATGAAACAAGTTTCTTGATGTTCGCTTTGCTGAAGGTAAAATACACTGCTGGATAGGTTTTTCACAACAGTACTTTCTTAAATTAAAATTAAAATATCTGCACCATCGTAACCGGCAGATTTCTGATAATGTTAAATAATGGGTACTTGCGTATTATATGAACCGACTTTTTTTTTTTTTTTTCTTTACATTAAAGAGTAACTAATTAAAATAATACTGCAATTTCAACCTAACCTAACCTAACCAGCAAATTTTTGATAATGTTAAATAATGGGTACTTGCGTATTATATGAACCGACTTTTTTTTTTTTTTTCTTTACATTAAAGAGTAACTAATTAAAATAATACTGCAATTTCAACCTAACCTAACCTAACCAGCAAATTTTTGATAATGTTAAATAATGGGTACTTGCGTATTATATGAACCGACTTTTTTTTTTTTTTTTTCTTTACATTAAAGAGTAACTAATTAAAATAATACTGCAATTTCAACCTAACCTAACCTAACCAGCAAATTTTTGATAATGTTAAATAATGGGTACTTGCGTATTATATGGACCGCCCTTTTTTTCTTTACATTAAAGAGTAACTAATTAAAATAATACTGCAATTTCAACCTAACCTAACCAGCAGATTTTTGATAATGTTAAATAATGGGTACTTGCGTTGTATTATATGGACCGCCTTTTTTTCTTTACATCAAACAGTAACTAATTAAAATAATACTGCAATTTTAACCTAACCTATTTGTCATAATTCTTACTACCTCAAATCTGATCTACATTTTTATTTACCAAAATCTTGAATAGGTTAGGTTAGGTCACGTTGTTGTATATTTAAATTACTGAACACTTAAAATTGTTCAGTTTAAAACCAACATAAGTTAATAAAACAGCAAAATAACAACACAAACAGCTATTAAATACAAACACTGATTCTCGTAAGAGTGTTGCAGTAGCATTCTAGTGGCGCAGTTTAGACCGAATGAATGGCCGGACTGGAAAAGATTGCAGGGGGGGGGGACGAAAGTTGTAGTTATGTTATTTTTGTTTGTTTTGGCAGTACAGTAGATAGATAACAGAAAATAATAAATAAATTTTTTTTTTTTAATTTACCGGTACCACGTTTTTAAAACGGACTAAAAAGTGTAAAATAATTTTTCATGACCCTTCTACAAATTTGAGGGAGGATTGTCAGTGGCTATGTATATATTTGGAATACTTGGAGAGAAAAACATGGGCGCAGCCAGTAAATAATACAAGTAGACAATCCGGATGAATTCACAGCTAATTTCAGTGAATCGGAAATGACATTCACTGTAATTTAATTTATTTACTTCTCCTTAACTATCATAGATTGCTTGTCCCACACGTTTTTCTCTCCAAGTATTCCAAATATAGCCACTAACAATCCTCGCTCAAAATTGTAGAAGGGTCATGAAAATTATTTTATACTTTTTAGTCCGTTTTAAAACGTGGTATGTTAAAAAAAAATTTTGATTTATTATTGAATTTAATTTATAAAATCTGCTTTTAGACTATTTCATTTTACTATGGGTAAAACATGGCAACTTCTTTTTGAAATAATGGTAGCACGATGAAAAACAAAATTCCGTTTGAAGATGCTCAGTAGGATGTAAACAAAGATCTGAAGTTACTGCGACATCCTGTTTATGGGGAAAGTATCGCCAAGTAATCAAATCCATTTGTTTTCTACGAAGTGCAAAGAATTGTTTTTCGTGCATTAAACGTATAAATAGAATAACAAGTTAAAATATTTGTGACACATTATCAAATTTATAAACGGTTCAGTAACAAATGTATTAAAACTACTGCAATTCAAATTTCATTTCCTATTTATGCGTATAAAATATAAAATGTGCAAAAAAATCCACCCAAAAACTTTTTTTGCAAAAACGTGCAAAAAACTTTTCGCTCGCCCAACTTGAAAACCAAATTCGGTAATTATATAGCAGAGCTGCCTCACTTCAAAATCAATTTTTAAAGGTTTTATTCGTCAAATAAATGTTGGAAAAATATTTTATTATCGAAAAAAAGTGTCGGAAAGATGATTACATAATATAATTACACAAGAAAATCTTAATCAGAGTCAAATTCTGCTGCAAATTCAGTAGAAGAGGATTTTATTGAATTTAAATGTATTTCACTCGTAATTCGCCATAAATGATGAAAACGAGTATTATACTCATTGTACTTTCTCTTAAACATAAATTCGGCTATATGGCCATGGAAATGTTGTTTTTAATTTCCATATCGCGGCACATTTCCTCGCACCTCCCTCCATTGACGTTCAATTGTCTGCGTATGTGCTTCAGTGTACGCATATGTAGGGCTGTATTATTATATGTCACGAAAGGTTTGGCCAGGTTGCTGTATATATAACCACCTGGCCAAACCTTCCGTACGTTTATTGAAGTGAATGTCATGAGTATGAAAGATAACACAGAGTTAATTTTTTCACGAAAAAACTACTTGTGTAATTGTATTATGTAATCATCTTTCCGACACTTTTTTTCGATAGTAAAATATTTTTCCAACATTTATTTGACGAATAAAACCCATAAAAATTGATTTTGAAGTGAGGCAGCTTTGCTATATAATTACCCCAAATTCTAACGAAGATTAATATTTCTATCATAATATTCAATAGTATTTGTATTTTAATTTGTCATATTAGATTGTACGATGTGATTGGGTAAGTACTATGATGGCCTGATCAACTTGTTTCACCTTCTCACTTGTACAAAGTGTAGAATAAGTTTTTTGGTCAAAAAATCGTTTTGCGGTTCCATTTTTGAGGTTCCCTAAGATCGTAAAAGTGATTTTTGGAATGTTGTGTTTTACAGCCAAAACAGGTGGACCGATTTTAATCAAATTTGGTATTTTGTTATATTTTAGTTCAAAATTTAAAAAAATAATTTTACAACTAAAAATTTGAATTTATATAGACGTAATCCATTATCAAAAAACCAAAATAACTTCATACACTTGAAGGGCCATCATGGTACTTACCCAACCTCATCATACAATGTACAGTATCCTCAAGGTAGGAATGTGTCTAAGGTAGAGAGGAAAAGAGGGGCCGCGTTTGCTTTCAGCGTATAACCCCCAATAATTGTCTCTTTTGTCTTCAACAGAGATTTTAGACTCTCTCTTTCAGATAAATAATTACCTGATTGACAATTTTCCCGTCAAAAAATTTACCAGTAAGACACCACTAAGTTGACATTTGTAGTCTTATTTTAACACTTTAAAATCAATATAACGCCTTCTTCTACTAAAGAGATAAGCCTTTCCTTATCAGTTGATAACGCAGCAACTTCCACAGGATATACAATTCAAGGTCAAATGTTAGGTTTAGATTTTTGACCCTCATTTTGAAGATTAACTTCCATAGACAAATTATTATCACATAAATAAACATTACAATAAATTAAAATTTATGATTACAATATAAAATATTGTTAATGTAAATTTTGTAAACTGATTTATTTTCATATCAATATTTATTAGCAATTATATTTCAAAACTTTTGAACTAAAAGTAATAAATATAATATGTTATATTCGCTTTTCTGTGAATTTTTCAGTTCATTTTTTTGCACATTTTTTTTTTTTTTTTGATTTCCGACATATTCACTCCAAAACCTTTACATTTTTGGATCCAACGTTTTTTTTTCATTTCACAGATAAATTCTTTCTGAAAAAAAAAATTATATAACAATTTGGTTTTTGGATAATATTACAATTTTTGAGATTAAAAAAAAAGTACTGAAAAATTATCAAAAATAGAATGCAAAAGTACTGCCATTTCTAGGAATGGCTGTCGATTTTGATTTACGCCGATTGGTTATATTATTTTCTTACACAAACACTTAATAAACTGTAACAATGTAAAAAACACACGTGTTTTAGAAATATTTTAGTGAAAAGGGAAGATTTGAAGAGGTCACCCGTTTTACAGAAATATCTAGTTTTGAGTGTACCTGAGTTGAAAAAAAATAGTTTCTGTATTGATAGCCTATTTAACTGACTATCGATTATGATGTGTTTTTTATTGTTGTTCAAATGCGAAATATCTTTCTGTCTTTAAAAAAAGAAGAATAAGAGTATAAAACAAAGTCTCTAGCCCTCGAATAATCAACGGCGTCAGGTTCAGAAAAGATCAAAAGTTGATCAAAAATGACCGGACAAGAATGATGAAAGAAAGGTATCTAACCCAAAACTACATGAAAAAGGGGTAGATACAGTTAGAGTCAATCAGTACTGTACCTCGGAAGCCACAAAGGGTTAAACAAAACCTAACCTACACACCCTAACCTAACCAACTTTTGGGCATTACATTTAGAGGCTACTATTACATTGTATAATAGGGCTGGGTAAGTACCACGTTGGCGCGTATCTATTATTTTTAGGAACAGTGTAGGAACAATTTAAGAGAATGACTCTTTCATTTTAAATATATGAACATTAGCATGTAAGTATTAACATGCTAAATCTTCCCTTAAAGTATTTAACTTCAAAGTCGACCTTTTTAAAACCTTGAAACTACCACGCGATCTGGTGATCAGTGTAAATATTAAACAAGCACGAGAAATCTTAAGAGCTCATTCACCTTGTTTCACTTTCTTTACATGTTGAAGAACGTTTTATAGTTAGTCAAAAAAATCGATGGTTCCACCAAATTCGTCAAAAGTGTATTATAAAATAATATGTATCTGGGGTATGAGATGGCGGATGTCCTTGCTAAGAAGGGATCCAATCTGCTTCATCGGAACAAATCCTTGAGCTTGGATTCAGCTGGAAGACTAATCAGCTATGGAACACAAGAGGAATTTCTGAAGGAATACACGGGCCTTGGGAAGTGAGAGGAGGTGGAAGTGCATAGAGAACGAATGGCAACACAACAAGAACAAGCCTAGGAAAGAGGCTGTTGCATATCTACGCCTTGGCACGGGACATGATTGTTTGTCGGCCCACTTGAAGAGAATCCATATCCTGGATTCCGATCTTTGTGTGTTGTGACAACAAACGGAGGAGCCAATGAATAGGGAACATCTTTTGAGGTGTCCCAGGCTTGGTTCTGAGCACCAGATTTCGAAGAATTTTCCTAAATTGTACTGGGATGCCAGGAGACTCATGGGTTGATTCTCACATAGTTTGCCATTAGAAATAACAACAACAATAATATGTATCTATTTATCGAGCTTACAGTAATCTGTAGCAATAGAGTGTTCGAATTTGCTTAAATGTGTTGTGCCAGTATTATTATTAATAATGGAAGCTGGTTTTACCCACTAGACATCTCAGTTTATTTTGTGTACTTCTTCTTCCTGACTAGTTTATTTCTATGCCCTTGGTTAAGGACAGGATTTTTCTAGCCAGGTTGCTTGTTGCTTTAAAGGACATATCTGCGTCCTAATGCTTCGTACTTTAGAAGAAGTGTTCTGCAATTTATAACTGTTAGTTCCACTTCAAGTTTCCTTGGAATAATCCCATGGTATTAAGATGCTTGGTATTAAGATTCTTGAAAGTGCCATGGTCTGATACGTAGCTTAAGACTTTCCTCAGATTTCGTTTACTTTGTGAAGTACGAATTTAGAGAATTTCAGCTCTTTTTGGATTACGCCAACGCCACCTGGTGTGGTGGAGAAGAACACTACTAAAGGTTACCAAGAGCAGGTTAATAAGACTTCAAAAGTTGGCCTGCCTGTACATCTCGCGAGCCTTTAGTACACCTACAGTACAGTAGCCTCAGACTAGGATTGTGTCTTGTGCAAGGGGCGTGTCCTGCCTTCTACTTGCTTCCCTAGCCTGACTTAACGGTACAACCCATTCCAAGAAAACTAGGTACACAGATTACTGCTTAGCTACATTTAATTCCTAAAGTTGCAACTTCGTGACTTTGGTAAACGTTTTATTCTTATTTACACCGCTAGAAGAAACGAAAGTAGGGTACGCGTTTACACAGAAGCATTTGAGGTATTTTAAAAAAAAAATTTATTGGGATTGTGCCACTGAAAGTAAACGCAACAAAGTGTGGGGGCCCTTCTTTTCCTCTCCACCCCAGACACATTCCTACCTTGAGGATGTTGTACAGGCAGGTCTTTGAAGTCTTATTAACCTGTTCTTGGTAACCTCTAGTACAGTTCTTCTCCACCACACCAGGTGGTGTTGGCGTACGTTGGTCATATCTGCCGAAGTTATTAAATAAAACGTATTACATTGTATGATGGACCAGACAAGTACAATGATGTGTTCATCATTTAGTACCCTTTTTAACCGATATTTTTTGAAAGATTTGGATCATTAGTTGCTATGCTTTGATAAAGTTTGTTAAAATACTTTCGACAAAATGGAGGGGGGGGGTCAGTTTTCAAACAGCTTTTTCCTTAAATTTTTAGCTTGTGTACGTGTGCGAGAAATTTAATGCAATATTTATTGGGGAATTTTTTCAATTTCCGGTAATTAGTTCCAGCTTCCGGGAAACGCTATTGCAGGTTGAACACTTCATACATCAGGAACTTTTCGTCACTGTGTTTTGTTATGTTGTCACCATTGCTACCATAATGTTGATGTAATTAACAATAATTACACTTTATAAATGTACGTAGATTGTAAAATATTCATTTTTATTATTTTAAATACAGTCTCTGCAACAAATTGTCGAAAAATGGTCAATTGGTTGTTCAAAATTTAGTAATGAATTAAAAAAAAATTGGAAAAATACAAAAATGAACCTTGACCACCGTTGTTAAAAGCTTGATTAATGAAACAAAATGTAAATTGAGTGAGCGTTTATGACACAAGTGAATCAAGCTAGGCTTGTATTACCGACGTTTTGTCATGCAATTCTGTAGATTTTGCCTACATGTTTCGCTACATTACCATCATCAGGTTGTACACGTCATTGTTGTGTCTTCATAATTATTAAATTTATAATATAAATTAACACAAAAACACTCTCGCATTTATAAACATCTACATACGTTACTTAAAATTATCATGCTGTGATAATAATAATATGGCAGAGATTGGACCTGATGATGTCATTGCTGCAGCGAAACATGTAGGCAAAGTCTACAGAATTTTATGAAAATATTACCCTACGTTAAAAATGGTAATGAATAATCTAATATGTAGGTAACAGGGTAACTGATTAAAGTGCGGCAGCTGTTTTAAATTGAAACAATTTTATATATTAAAAAAGTCAAATGGCAACCTCCTGTAATTTTATATTGTCTTATATCGGGGGTTTTAAAATTTTGATACCATTTTTCAAACATGGCGATCCACTTTAAAATTTCTTACTTAAATATGTATTTTTATGATGGTTTTAAATTCTGGTAATTATATAGCAGAGTAGCCTCACTTCAAAAACAAATTTTATGAGTTTTATTCGTCAAATAAATGTTGGAAAAATATTTTATTATCGAAAAAAAGTGTCGGAAAGATGATTACATAATATAATTACACAAGTTGTTTTTTCGTGAAAAAATTAACTCTGTGTTATCTTTCATACTCATGACATTCACTTCAATAAACGTACGGAAGGTTTGGCCAGGTTGCTATATATATATACATAAAACCACCTTGTTTTTTTGTTCTTGTGTATTTTTTTATGCAACCAACTGTTTAGGAGTAATGCACTCTTTGTTCTAGTAAATGATCAAGAATTGTTTCAAGTTTTTCACCGAAACCTTTGCTACCCTATAAACGTATAATTTCTAGTATTTTTTTTTTAAGCTGCCATTTTGAAACTGTTAAGTAATTTTTTGATAAACTTGTGAACACCTTGAAAAAATTCTTGGCAATTTACTAGAACAAACAGAATCCATTTTTTATCGCTCTATTTAAATTTAATTAATTAGAACTGTTGATTTTCAAATTTCTAGTAGTTTTTATTACAATTTTCTTTACGTTACAATTTTACGCTAGGTTCAACTGTTAATTACAGAAAATGATCTCTGAAAACGCCTAAAATTTTATTTTTTCACTACTTTGAGTGGCCCCTGTATCAAAAACTACACAAAAAGTAAAAAAGCTTTAAAATTATTTATAGAATATAAATCAATTATTAAAAAGAAAACCATACATAATATTAAAGTTGGACGACATGGTATGGCTGTTGGTATCAAAATTTTAAAACCACCAAATTAGACAACATAAAAAGTACCATTAAAATTTTTAACATACCAAATATTTTCCAAATGAGTCCATGGTTCTTTATGACTGATAACAGAACTACAGAATTAACATTTTCGTTGTGACAGGTATTTATTTATAGAAGAATCGACCTAATTTTAAAGTTGTGATGGTTACAGTAATACAAAGTCTAGAGGATCTGGCTTCGTGACATCTACTTTACAGCAGTTTATCCCTTCCTGTGCTTGTCTCTAAGAGGACGTAGTGTGAATATTTATGTGTGACTTTAAGACATCATTCGAGGACACGTGAGAAGATGCACCTTTCTATACATTCTCAGGAGATGGTACTTGACTTATTTCCTTTTATCTCCTATTGGAGCATAAGGCGTCCAGAAGAGCTCTCCATCTGTCCCTGTCTCCAGCAAGAGCCTTCACTTCTCCCCAAGTCTTGTTGACCTCTTTTGCTTCTTTAATAATGGTCCTCTTCCAGGTTTCTCGGGGTCGACCTCTTCTTCTGACACCTTGCGGGTTCCAATCTAGGGCCTCTTTCTCAATGGTTCCGTCCGGCGTCCTCAGTGTATCTCCTAACCACCTCCACTTCCTCTCTCGAATCTGCAGTTTGACTCGAATTTGACCTGTTTCTCTCCTTAAATACTCCTTTGTAATGATCTCAGGCCAATGAATGTTCATGAGATGGTAGTCTACTTAATGTATCATAAAGGTTAACATTTCGTTTTTTATGTTTAAAAGCAAAAAAAAATCTCTCGGTCATTATCGTTTTATAAAGGTTAGGTTAGGTTAGGTCAGAGACATCTGAGATGAAAAATTAAAGAAAGGTTAGGTTAGTTTAGATTAGATTAGGTTAGGTTAGGTTAGAAACATCTGAGATTAAAAATGAATTATAGGTTAGGATAGATTAGATTAGAAGAGTTAGGTTAGAGACATCTGAGTTGAAAAATGAAAATAGGTTAGGTTAGGTTTGATTAGAAGATGTTAGGTTAGAGACATCTGAGATGACAAATGAAAGAGAGGTTAGGTTAGAGACATCTGAGATGAAAAATGAAAGAGAGGTTATGTTAGAGACATCTGAGATGAAAAATGAAATACAGGGTTAGGTTAGACTAGAAGAGATTAGGTTAGAGACATCTGAAATGAAAAATGAAAGAGAGGTTAGGTTAGGTTAGATTAGAAGAGGTTAGGTTAGAGACATCTTAGATGAAAAATGACACATATGCTAGATTAGGTTAGATTAGAAGAGGTTAGGTTAGAGACATCTGAGATGAAAAATGACACATAGGTTAGGTTAGGTTAGATTATAAGAGGTTAGGTTAGAGACATCTGAGATGAAAAATGAAAAAGAGGTTAGGTTAGGGGAGAAAATGAAATACAGGGTTAGGTTAGATTAAACGAGATTAGGTTAAAGACATCTGAGATGAAAAATGAAAGAGAGGTTAGGTTAGGTTAGATTAGAAGAGGTTAGGTTTGGGACATCTGAGATGAAAAATGAAATGTAGGTTAGGTTAGGTTAGATTAGAAAAGTTAGGTTAGAGACATCTGAGATGAAAAATGAAAGAGAGGTTAGGTTAGGTTAGGGTAGAAGAGGTTAGGTTAGAGACATCTGAGATGAAAAATGACACATAGGCTAGGTTAGGTTAGATTGGAAGAGATTGGGTTAGAGACATCTGAGATGAAAAATGAAAAAGAGGTTAGGTTAGGTTAGATTAGGTTAGGTCAGAGACATCTGAGATGAAAAATGAAAGAGAGGTTAGGTTAGGTTAGAGACATCTGAGATGAAAAATGAAATATAGGCTAGGTTAGGTTAGAGACATCTGAGATGAAAAATGAAAGAGAGGTTATGTTAGAGACATCTGAGATGAAAAATTAAAGACAGGTTAGGTTAGTTTAGATTAGATTAGGTTAGGTTAGAGACATCTGAGATGAAAAATGAAAAAGAGGTTAGGTTAGGGGGGAAAATGAAATACAGAGTTAGGTTAGATTAAACGAGATTAGGTTAGAGACATCTGAGATGAAAAATGAAAGAGAGGTTAGGTTAGGTTAGAGACATCTGAGATGAAAAATGAAATATAGGCTAGGTTAGGTTAGAGACATCTGAGATGAAAAATGAAAGAGAGGTTATGTTAGAGACATCTGAGATGAAAAATTAAAGACAGGTTAGGTTAGTTTAGATTAGATTAGGTTAGGTTAGAGACATCTGAGATGAAAAATGAAAGCGAGGTTAGGTTAGGGACATCTGAGATAAAAATGAAATGGAGGTTATGTTTAAATCTGCTTGTATTACATTGTATAACGGGTTGGGTAAGTACCATGATCGCACCCGTGAACTTGTTTTTATAAGACGATGATGACCGAAGGTTTTCCCATACAAAAAAGTAGGCCTAACTTATCTATATTCATAATTCATAGATCGTCTTACGGACTAAAACCGAACAAAAATCAGTATGCCAGACCTGAAGAGAGGGTCACGTGATCGTCGCCATGACACGTTGAATATTCACAATACATGTATGTCATGTCACTGAGAGACGCGTACCGGAGACAAGTTCCAGTCAACATTCTAAACTTAGGTAATTGAATAGAATAGCTGTGCCTACAAATCTAAGCGAGTGATTAACTTCGGCCCACGAGGACGATGAACTTTGGTGGATTCTTTAAAAAAAAACAGGTGGAATCGTCGTAAAAAAAATATGGACAGACGTAAAATAAGTAGATGCACTAACTTTCTACACAAAACCAAGTACTAATACTAGTCGATGACGCCATCATGGTACTTACCCAACCTCATTATGTAATGTAATACTAACAGATCTTCTGAATGTAAGTTAATGCTTGAACATTGATTTCTTAGACCTAACCTAACCTAACCTAACCTAACCTAACCATATACTAATAAAACAAGTCGATGGCGCCATCATGGTACTTACCCAACCTTAATATGTAATGTAATACTAACAGATCTTCTGAATGTAATGCTTGAAGATTGATTTCTTAGACCTAACCTAACCTAACCTAACCATATACTAATAAAACAAGTCGATGGTGCCATCATGGTACTTACCCAACCTCAATATGTAATGTAATACTAACAGATCTTCTGAATGTAATGCTTGAAGATTGATTTCTTAGACCTAACCTAACCTAACCTAACCTAACCTAACCATGTACTAATACAAGTCGATGGCGTCATCATGGTACTTACCCAACCTCATTATGTAATGTAATACTAACAGATCTTCTGAATGTAATGCTTGAAGATTGATTTCTTAGACCTAACCTAACCTAACCTAACCTAACCTAACCATATACTAATAAAACAAGTCGATGGTGCCATCATGGTACTTACCCAACCTCAATATGTAATGTAATACTAACAGATCTTCTGAATGTAATGCTTGAAGATTGATTTCTTAGACCTAACCTAACCTAACCTAACCTAACCTAACCTAACCATGTACTAATACAAGTCGATGGCGTCATCATGGTACTTACCCAACCTCATTATGTAATGTAATACTAACAGATCTTCTGAATGTAATGCTTGAAGATTGATTTCTTAGACCTAACCTAACCTAACCTAACCTAACCTAACCATGTACTAATACAAGTCGATGGCGTCATCATGGTACTTACCCAACCTCATTATGTAATGTAATACTAACAGATCTTCTGAATGTAATGCTTGAAGATTGATTTCTTAGACCTAACCTAACCTAACCTAACCTAACCTAACCATGTACTAATACTAGTCGATGGCGTCATCATGGTACTTACCCAACCTCATTATGTAATGTAATACTAACAGATCTTCTTAATGTAATGCTTGAAGATTGATTTCTTAGACCTAACCTAACCTAACCATGTACTAATACTAGTCGATGGCGCCATCATGGTACTTACCCAACCGCATTATGTAATGTAATACTAACAGATCTTCTGAATGTAATGCTTGAAGATTGATTTCTTAGACCTAACCTAACCTAACCTAACCTAACCTAACCTAACCTAACCTAACCTAACCATGTACTAATACAAGTCGATGGCGTCATCATGGTACTTACCCAACCTCATTATGTAATGTAATACTAACAGATCTTCTGAATGTAATGCTTGAAGATTGATTTCTTAGACCTAACCTAACCTAACCTAACCTAACCTAACCATGTACTAATACAAGTCGATGGCGTCATCATGGTACTTACCCAACCTCATTATGTAATGTAATACTAACAGATCTTCTGAATGTAATGCTTGAAGATTGATTTCTTAGACCTAACCTAACTAGCCTAACCTAACCCCAACTAACCTAACCTAACCTAACCTAACCTAACCCAACCCAACCTAACCTAACCTAACCTAACCTAACCTAACCCAACCTAACCTAACCTAACCTAACCTTACCCAACCTCATTATGTAATGTAATACTAACAGATCTTCTGAATGTAATGCTTGAAGATTGATTTCTTAGACCTAACCTAACTAGCCTAACCTAACCCCAACTAACCTAACCTAACCTAACCTAACCTAACCCAACCCAACCCAACCTAACCTAACCTAACCTAACCTAACCCAACCTAACCTAACCTAACCTAACCTTACCCAACCTCATTATGTAATGTAATACTAACAGATCTTCTGAACACTTCGTTTTCCATTTTGGGGTTTTTTGAAAAAAAATAATTACAACTTTTGAAATTATTAAGATTTCCTGTTGAAATTTGGTATACACATTTTTCATGCTACATATTTATCAGTATATCAACAATCAAAACTTTAAATAATATTTAACGTTGAATATCTATAATACTATTAAATTTACAAAAAATCTAAACGGCCGCCATTTTGAAAATCTCTGAGATGAAATTTTGATTCTTTGTACGGTACACTGATAAATCGTTGCATGAAAACGGTTTATACCAAATTTCCCCTCGAAATCTTAATAATTTCAAGAGCTGCAATTTTTTTTTTCAAATAACACAAAATGGCTGACAGATTGAAAACAACACCTTTCCGGATATACGTTTACAGGATTTTTTTTCTTTATTTTGTTCCGTATAACCACCACTTGAAGTTTGGAATGATATTTTTGAACAGTCTGTATGTTAAAATGAATAACAGTAGAGATTTTAACGAAAGTTTCAAAATGGCCACCACTTTGACATTCTTAATTCGAATTTTCCAAATTTCAGGGTTCTACAGGGTGTTTGAAGAAGAAACGGAATGAATTTAAGAACGAGTTCTACTGTTTAGAATAATGAAAAAAGTTCAAAAGTACACAAGTCTGGAAACGTTGTTTTCCGTTTGTCGGCCATTTTGTGTTAAAAAAAATATAACTTTTAAAATTAGCAACGTTATGAGTTTAAATTAGTTTAAATATTTAACGAATCAAAATCAAACGATTTTGATAAAAATGAACGTTTGTAGTCCTCAAAATACCAATCAAAACTTACTTATGTGTCATCACAAGAAAAATTCTCACTATACCTACAATCGTAAAACAAAAACTTTGGACCTACAATAACTGAAAAAAACGGTTGTAAAAATACAGTTTCATAACATTTTAAAACAAACAAAAATTTACCTCGACCTTCATCGCTGTAGTTTTGATGACATGCCAACATGACAAAGACAAATTTCCCACACATTCACCTTCAACAATAGGCCTACCTTTTTCTACCACAAACGAATACCACATTTAATTATACAAATTATCATCTGTTACAATCTGCAAGTAGCAAGGTTAACAAGTTTTAGGCTTTAAGGAAAATTAACAAAATTCCCCAACCTCAAAGGCATAAAGTGAAAGGGGGGTTACCTGCACCCAAATCTGACGTGTTTATTGTGTGGTAATAGAGTACAATCATCAGGAAAATATGAACTAGTTGCTTTAATTTAAAACAGGAAATGGTGCAATGTAAGCCTAATGGTGGAAAAGTTAGTTTCTTGTGTTTTGTAAGAAATGTTAAATTTTATTGGTAGATCAAGAAGTCTTATCCAGTAGGGTAAATTTGTTTAAAACTGTTGTTTTCTGAACTTGGTAATTGTGTATATCATTACTTTCTTGACGTCATGTAGGCCCTTACGAGTGTCTTAGATAGACATAAGTTGAATAACTCACGAGATATAAACAAAAACTTTTTAAAGCTAGACTTTTAGTTATGCGTCAAGAAACAGTCTTCGCAGTAATTTGTATTTTACCATAACAATAAAGATCGATTTTAGTTCATTCTTTTTCTTGTTGTTTAGAGGTAAAATACTTCTCAGTTATTATTGTCTTATAAAAAAAGTATGAAAGAACATAGATACCTTGAATACTCTAATAGGGTCGCAATTTTGACATTTTTAATTCGATTTTTTAAATTGCCCTCTACCAAAATTTATTTTTTACAATTTTCTGAAACCATGAAACGTAAAGATCATTTTTTTAATGGTAGTCGAAATTGTTTGCACTCGTCCTATACTTTGCATCTGGGTAATAAATTCAACAATTAGCCTACACATCTCGTGAAGAGCATAGATGACTTTACATTCGTGTAATCTGTGGTTATGTTCACATTGAAATTACCTTTACTACATAAGCCACGTCAACTTTTGTGAAGTTTTAATAATTTAAACTTTATCTTTTACATTTTTGAAAATAATTCGATGGGTCATCCGTTTTCAAATCCCCCAAATAATTCGTTTTGGGAATAATGTCTGTCCGCCTTTGGACACAAATGTTGGTTAGGTTAGGTTAGGTTAGAGCGTTAAAAAATAACTCAGACTTTATAAAAGTTTGTTTTTGAGTGACGATTACATTTGGTTCGTTGTTATTTCACTTCGGAGTGAGAAAGTTTGTGAAATGTTTTCAATTGTTAATTATCATTCGCTTAATAAACATTTCTGCTAAACGAATTTTTACAATGTTGTATTCTAAAGCTAAAGAGGAAAATAGTCTAATATGCACTACTATGTAATATGCATAAAATTAAATGACCGTAAAAGAGTAGGTTATGAATTATTTACATCGCGTGGTGGTGAGGATAGGCCGACTTTTGAATCATGCGTCACGACACAGTCTTCGCAGTAATATGTGTTTTACCATAACAATAAAGATCGATCTAAGTGAATTCCTTTTCTCGTTGTTTAGAGGCAAAATACGTTACGGTAATCATCGCCGTATAAAAAAGAAGAAGAAAAGAAGTTAAAATAAAGACCACTCGAATACTCTAATAGCGCCAAACCGGAAAAGAACAAGATTTGGTCAAGGACACTTTATTGTAAAGATGAAAAGATCTAACCCAAGACTACATGACAAAATCTGTAGATACAGCTACGCTTGCTCGGGATTGCTTACTAAAGTGAGACAAGAGATGTTTGCTAGTACGGTCAAATGATACTTTTTTATAGTAAAACTTAGTGAAAAATAAATTAAATAGTATTTAACCGTAGAAATTCCTCCTTAATAACGAATAAATCTAAAATGTCGAACCTAGTATTTTTAATCACTGTTATAATTAAATTAATCGGCACCATCATCGTACTTACCCAGCCCCATCGTACAAAGTAATAAAAACAGATTCTTAAGTATAATGCACAAAAGTTGATTTTTAGTTCTTGCAGGCTATGTTATTTTGTATTGGTAGATCAAGGGTCAAATCACCTTACTGCCATTTGATCTTTTTAGTATTATTTCTAGTGGATTTCAATGTACTTAAAGATTACAGTATGTATGTTTTATGCACTTTTATAATTAGCCTATTTTATGTTAACATATGTGTTTTTGTAATTTGTAAAAGGAAATAGAAATTAACCAAACTAAGCATCTATGAATTCAGTAAAAAAATGATAAACATGGACTATTGATTAAACTATTACAATGGAGGGCAATCAATAAACTCCTCACAAGGTGGTGGCTCTAAATAGGTTACTCTTGAAGAGGTGGACTATAGGCTACTGTTATCAAGGGTTGCGGCTGAACGAAGGGTTGCTTCACACACAGGCGCGCAGAGTATTAGGACTGGCCAGTACCTGCCGTGGGCCACCCGCATGAGTGTGCTTCACGTGATCAAATTTTCATTTATTTAATTTGATATTTTAAAATAAAATCTGTAATATATTTTTATTCTACACTTCAATACAAGAAAATTGAGATCAAACAATGTATAATTTACTTTGATCGAGTTCAAAATCAACAGTGAAAGTGTGTTTAAAACAACACTATCGTACAATATAAAACACTGAAACCCCTACCACAAGTTTGGTTAAAAAAAAAAAGAAAATATTTATTTGACTTATGTTATTATAGTTCCCTGATGTACATTTCGGTAGCCAAGTTACCAACATCTGAAATAATACAAAAAAAAAAGAAATCTCGTATATCTTTATCGAAAAATATATACTTTTCGATTTTGATGAAACAAAGGAACACAATATAAGAATAATAATATAAAACATAATTTGTACTTTATTATTTACATTGTGATAAGCTGTGTATGAATAAATATGTATTAAAACTGTAATATTGGCGTTTACACAATTTATTTTTTGTAAATTTAAAATTTACTGATTTTGGGCTTATATTTCAGTAAATTATACGTGGTTTTTTTTTAATTATTAAGACTGGGGAGAGTGTTTTAAAAGCGCCTCCTGCACTGCGACCTAATTAGATCTTTTGTGCCCCCCTCTTGTTGGACTCAGGAGAGATCTATGTCTTTGACAAAATTGATCAAACCCCTGGTCGGAGGTTTAGTAATTCTTCTTCCGAAATGAAGATAAATTCTAGAAATTTATGTCTTTTTTGGCATAAGGCCGGGCACTCCATGATGATGTGTTCCATGCGTCCCACCTCTTCACCACAGTACCTGCAAGTATCATCGTCCACCAGGCCCATCTTACTTAAGTGGTTATACATGGTTCGGTCTCATTTTTCTTGTAGCTATGTGTAGAATAAAAATGTATTATAGATTTTATTTTGAAATATGAAATTAAATAAATAAAAGTTTTATAAAGTGAAGGCCAGTAGATGACTCACATTGGAGGTAGATGACCGGACACCCTAATCCTCTGCGCTTGTGTGAGTGAAGCGACACTTCCTTCAGTTGCATTCCCAGTTTGATAAAGACCCAATTTGAAAAAATAATTAACAGATTTCCTTTACTCAATTGAAAATTGTCACTAAATAATTTTCTTAACGTGGAATAAATGAAAAACTGTCAATTTTACAAAATATTTAAAAACGACAATAGTTATTTTGTGCAACTAGTGAGCAAAGTGGCACTTTTTTAAACGAGAGAAAAATGTTGACGCACGAGGCTTGCCGAGTGCGTCAATTTTATCGAGTTTAAAAAAGACACTTTGCTCACGAATTGCACATTATACTTTGTCTACAGTTGTTATTTTGTGACAAATAAAAAATATACTTCAGCAGTAACACAATTTAATAAAATATTAATTTAATACAATAGTGTTCAACCTCACGTCAAAACTGAGGTTATTTATGAATATTACAAATAACTTAGGTGTATTGTTGAGGAAACGGGATTGCCAACTTCAAAACTCGGCAAACGAAAAATACTCTCCGTGTACATACACTGTCAATCATCTAATAATTACTTCATTTTTTCAACTTTAAAACGTTGTTTTGTTGTTTATATATGTTATTTTACATGTAAGAATTAATCTAACCTACATTATTTCCTGTATATTATAAATCAATTCAAATAAACTTAACCTAAATTTCGTTTTGTTCGGTTGCTATTCGGAGTGAGCAAAGTAGTGTGCAAAGTAGTGGGCAAAGTGAAACTGTTGAGAAATCAGCTGTTTTGCAAACTAATTTAAATGAACAAAATGCCACTTTGTCAACAACTGTAGACAAAATATTTTCCTTTTTTATTCGTTCTGTAGGTGAAAGCATAATTGACTTGGTAATGTAATTGTCTACAACATACAAAATTCCTAATAATTGTTTGAATTCTGCAAATTTTCATCTCTAAATCTTCCTGTAGGCTAACAACTGAGTTATCCAAATATGTAAAACTGAAGCTTTTTGAGATGTTAAACTTTAAATAGCCGCCATTTTGAAATGAACAAAGGAAATATGTTAATTATTTTTCTCAAATTGGGTTTGTTATAACAATAATTAACATCCACAATGTCAACTCTGTATCATTTATCATTCAAAATACGGTAATTATTTCGTTAAAAACACAAAATGGCCGCTAGATAGGAAACTAAGCATTTAAGGAAATATGTTAACATAAACTTTTTTATTGTTTTCGATCTGAGGAATAAGCTCCCGAAGTTTTGGAAACACCCTGTATATTAAATATTTAGTTTTATATTCGAGTAATTATACATTTTATATTTTTGGTCCAAAGAAAAGACGAAGAACAAAAGTAGTCTAATTTTGGAACACATTTAAAAGCTGCGTATTTCGAATTTTTAGTAAATTAGACCAATTTTATTACAAATAAAACCAATAGAAACTAACCTAAATTGTTTGTTAGTCAAATATTTTATTTAATAGCCGAGAAAATCAATTAAACACGCCTTCTAAGTCGATCTTTATGACCCTTTCATTACTTTGGTAATACTGCGAAGAGTGTCATTTTATGTTGTTCCGGATAGCACTGTACAGTAATTAAATTATTCACTGGTCATAAACAACACGTTCAGTGCAGTATTATTAAATTTGTAAATGTCCAAGAGCACGAAGCTCTTAAAACCAAACCGGAGCTTAATTCAAGTAGTACAGGTGGCTGACATTTAATTGTAGGGTTAGCCATCATGGTACTTACCCAGCCACATCAATGTAATAGTAGCAGATCCTCTAAATGTAATTAACAAAAGTTGGTGCAGAATTGAAATCTGCATTTTTTGTTAATTTATTACTGACATTTTTGAAATTTTCAATTACTTTTTTTATATTTTACAGTGTTCATTAAGTATGGAATATATTAAAAAAAAAACACCCTTTAAACCCTTAAAAGATGAAACGGCCGTAACTGCATTAATAAAGGATTGTTATAGACTAAGGTAAATTACTGTGTATATATTAAAATAAACAATCCAGAGGTTTCAACTAAGAATTATGACTCTAAATCCCCTACACCAAATTTCATGTTCCTATCTTAATTTTTGTGCCCGTTATCGTGCTTACGTACAGACGACAACGAAGACGGACGGAGGGCATCACTTTTCTCTTTCCTTTAATTTACAAATACAATTTGAAATCTCTACAATGCCCTAGATCATCTGCTAGTGTTAACATCGAAGGATGAGGCTGGGTGAGTACCTTGATGGCGCCCACCAACAGTGTTTGTGTAATTTAAGGCAGAATTACAGTTTTCAAATAATTGTTCTATGAACGTTGAAATTCAACCACCCTCCAACTCCCCGAAGCCGTATATAATTTTGTCAATGTTGACTTAATATTTTATTCACCGATTCAGCTGACCCATGATGCCGATACTTATTTATAGTTGAATTTTGTTTTTATATAAATGAATAGTAATTTCTTATGGAGCTTCTAACAAGTATTCCCTCCCCTACAATGCATTTCTTAGCAGGGTTTGGTCTCTGTCTGCATTAGACAAGGGCGGGGCTGGTCGACTAACGAAAAGGAAATGGAGATAAGAGTATTTTAATGATTTATCGATAAACTGAAACCCTTAAAGTATAATTAATACTTGATTTGGACAACACTAAACTTTGATTGCAAACTTTTACGTCACTGTGAAATCTACGGCCGGATATTTCAACTAAGGCAGGAGTATATAATTAATTAATACTTGATTTGGACATTCACTAAACTTTGATTGCAAACTTTCACGTCACTGTGAAATCTACGGCCGGATATTTCAACTAAGAGAGGACTATATTTATAATTAATTAATACTTGATTTGGACATTCACTAAACTTTGATTGCAAACTTTCACGTCACTGTGAACTCTACGGCCGGATATTTCAACTAAAGGCAGGAGTATATAATTAATTAATACTTGATTAGGAGAACACTAAACTTTGATTGCAAACTTTCACGTCACTGTGAACTCTACGGCCGGATATTTCAACTAAAGGCAGGAGTATATAATTAATTAATACTTGATTAGGAGAACACTAAACTTTGATTGCAAACTTTCACGTCACTGTGAAATTTACGGCCGGATATTTCAACTAAAGGCAGGAGTATATAATTAATAATTAATACTTGATTTGGACAATACTAAACTTTGATTGCAAACTTTCACGTCACTGTGAAATCTACGGCCGGATATTTCAACTAAGAAAGGACTATATTTATAATTTATTAATACTTGATTTGGACAACACTAAACTTTGATTGCATACTTTTACGTCATTGTGAAATCTACGGCCGGATATTTCAACTAAGGCAGGAGTATATAATTAATAATTAATACTTGATTTGGACAATACTAAACTTTGATTGCAAACTTTCACGTCACTGTGAAATCTACGGCCGGATATTTCAACTAAGAAAGGACTATATTTATAATTTATTAATACTTGATTTGGACAACACTAAACTTTGATTGCATACTTTTACGTCATTGTGAAATCTACGGCCGGATATTTCAACTAAAGGCAGGAGTATATAATTAATAATTAATACTTGATTTGGACAATACTAAACTTTGATTGCAAACTTTCACGTCACTGTGAAATCTACGGCCGGATATTTCAACTAAGAAAGGACTATATTTATAATTTATTAATACTTGATTTGGACAACACTAAACTTTGATTGCATACTTTTACGTCATTGTGAAATCTACGGCCGGATATTTCAACTAAAGGCAGGAGTATATAATTAATAATTAATACTTGATTTGGACAATACTAAACTTTGATTGCAAACTTTCACGTCACTGTGAAATCTACGGCCGGATATTTCAACTAAGAAAGGACTATATTTATAATTTATTAATACTTGATTTGGACAACACTAAACTTTGATTGCATACTTTTACGTCACTGTGAAATCTACGGCCGGATATTTCAACTAGTACACAGAGTATATAATTAATTTTTAAAATATACAAAATAAATTATACAAACGTTTTCTCACTCATCCGACTAAATAATGGAAAGTGTAGATCCAGCTAGGTACCTCACGATTGCCACTCTCGTACTCACTAAACATGTGAGGACTTTCCAAATAAATGGATATACTAGTCAAACGCAAAGATAAATAAACACGTATTCTGAAAATCTTACGATTTAGGCATATAGGGACAGTTATTTTTATAAAGGAGAAGTCTTTTAAGCGACAGTTGAAATTGTAAGAGTCCTTGGTTTTACCTACAGACCCTAATAAAAAGAAATTAATAATGCAATCCATCTTTTAATGGCTATTGAATTGTTTGTAACATCTCACAAAAACTGCTTTTAAAATTATACGCTAAGCATTTCTCATTGTGTGGTTAAATTAAGTGTTATTCGTCATACAAAAACTATAATATATGATTTCGTACTGCAATTTAATTTCGAATCCAAATATTTTCAAATTTGTAGGTTACACAGTGTTCTATTTAGGGGGGCAAAATATCCAAACCTTAAACTTTATCAAAATTTAGATTTATAAAGTTAGAATGGAGGGGCTTTTATTTTAAAATATTTTCGAGCAGACTCTTCCCAAAATTCCCCCCCCCCCACTAAGAATTTTTGGTACTTGTGTATTATACGAACCTACCCCCTTTTTGTTGTACATCAAACAGGAACTAATTAAAATAATACTATAATTTTAATATACTAATTTAACCTAACCTGTTTCTACTGATTCTTGCTACCACAAAACCGATATACTTTTTTTTTTTTTTAGAAAAATAGGAAAAACTCGAATAGGTTAGGCCAGGTTATGATATTCAAATAGACTTGTGAAATAGTTCAGTTGAAAACCAACACAAACAGCTATTAAATACAAACAATAATTCTCGTAAGAGTGTTGAAGTAGCAATGTTACATGTTCTAGACCGGATGAATGGCCGGACTTGAAAGGATTGCAGTGGGGCGAATGAATTTATGGGGTAGACAGATGACCTAAACATATTCTTAAAAGGATCTTTCGAATTTTGAACTTGCAAAAAAAGGGCCGTATAGTACATAAGTACATACAGAATTTTCGTAGATGTATTTAGTTAATTCTGAAGAATCGTAATAATTATGAATTATTTTTTACAGATGATACAATGCCAGTGTCGGTAGATAAATACTTCCAACTTGATGGAGACTTGACCAAAGTCACGTGGTTACATGCAGTGAATTCAGCCGACAAACTGGAGAAAGCACTTAAAGGTAAACTTTAATTTTTACCAATTTTTACTTGCCCACTATAGAATTTTGATAATCATCAGAAATTTTCACCTACGTATTTTGGCTTATCTTCAAACCCCGTCCTTGTCGTATGTAAGTAAACACGATATCACCCATGAATATTACTACTTGAATATTACTATATGAATAATAATATACAGGTATATGATTTTTGATATATCAGACTATAACATGCACACATGAAATCCTATTTATATTTAGCACAATGTAATTTAAAATATCAGAATGGCGGCCATTTTAAACAGTTTCTTGTTCATACTTCATGTGTTATTAAATTTATATGATAAAAATCAAATTATATAAAAACGTGCAGATTTCAATTCTGCATGTAATGACACCAAACTCACCTCTCTACGACGACAATTAGCGAAGTTATTGTTAAAAATGTAATTTAAAAACTTGACCTCAAAAATCCACCAGGCTAATATACGTCTGTATTATACGAGATGACAAATCCACTTGACTCTATTATACGAGATCACAAATCCACTTGTCTGTATTATACGAGATGACAAATCCACTTGACAGTATTTATATGAGATGACAAATCTACTTGACTGTATTATATGAGATGACAAATCCACTTGACTGTATTCTACGAGATGCCAAATCCACTTGTCTGTATTATACGAGATGACAAATCCATTTGTCTGTATTATACGAGATGACAAATCTACTTGACTGTATTATACGAGATGACAAATCCACTTGACTGTATTCTACGAGATGCCAAATCCACTTGTCTGTATTATACGAGATGACAAATCCATTTGTCTGTATTATACGAGATGACAAATCTACTTGACTGTATTATACGAGATGACAAATCCACTTGACTGTATTCTACGAGATGCCAAATCCACTTGTCTGTATTATACGAGATGACAAATCCATTTGTCTGTATTATACGAGATGACAAATCCACTTGACGGTATTATACGAGATGACAAATCCACTTGACAGTATTCTACGAGATGATAAATCCATTTGTCTGTATTCTACGAGATGACAAATCCACTTGACAGTATTCTACGAGATGCCAAATCCACTTGTCTGTATTATACGAGATGACAAATCCATTTGTCTGTATTATACGAGATCACAAATCCCACTTGTCTGTATTATACGAGATGACAAATCCATTTGTCTGTATTATACGAGATGACAAATCCATTTGTCTGTATTATACGAGATCACAAATCCCACTTGTCTGTATTATACGAGATGACAAATCCATTTGTCTGTATTATACGAGATCACAAATCCCACTTGTCTGTATTATACGAGATGACAAATCCACTTGACAGTATTATACGAGATGACAAATCCACTTGACTGTATTCTACGAGATGACAAATCCACTTGTCTGTATTATACGAGATGACAAATCCACTTGACAGTATTATAGGAGATGACAAATCCACTTGACTGTATTATACAAGATGACAAATCCACTTGACAGTATTATACAAGATGACAAATCCACTTGACAGTATTATAGAAGATGACAAATCCACTTGACTGTATTATACAAGATGACAAATCCACTTGACTGTATTCTATGAGATGACAAATCCACTTCTCTGTATTATACGAGATGACATATCCACTTGACTGTATTATACGAGATAAGATACATATCTTAAGGTCGTAAGTGATATACGATACACTTCTTAAGGTCGTAAGCAATATACGATTCATGTTTTAAGGTCGTAAGCGATATACGATTCATATTTTAAGGTCAAAAGCGATATACGATTCATATATTATAGTCGTAAGCGATATACGATACTCTTCTCAAGGTGGTAAGCAATATGCGATTCATGTTTTAAGGTCATAAGCGATATACGATACATATCTTATAATCGTATACGATATACGACACTTCTTAAGGTCGTAAGCAATATACGATTCATACCTAATAGTCATAAGCTATATACTATACTCTTCTTAATGTCGTAAGCAATATCTGATACATATCTTAAGATCGTAAGCGATATACGATTCATATCTTATAGTCGTAAGCAATATGCAAACAGATCTTTATGTCGTAAGCTATATAAGATACCTATCTTAAGGTCGTAAGCGACATACGATTAATATCTTATAGCTGTAAGCAATATATGATACAGATCTTTATATTGTAATTGATAGGCGATAATCATCGTATTCGATACTTATCGCAAGTGCACTTTTAAATCGTATTGTAGAGCTAAACAGTTGTACACCAGAACGATAACGATACCTATCGTAAGGTATATTGAGCGACTCCCTCTCTGTTCAGTATCGTAGGATAATTCAAAGTAACAAGAAGTAGGTACAAGTAATGTTTTTCAAGAGAAGTAGTCACAAATTGTAATAATAGTTTGACTTTTTTTAATATATCAAAAATACTTACCAGTAAAACAGGTGGTACATTAATATCAGTCACTCTGTATTTGATAAAATAAACATCAATAATAAGCGGACACCAAATTTGTCTAGGAAGAAATCAAATTAATAAAATTACTTTTTTAATAGCACAGTGCTTGATTTCTATAATAAACCATATTTATTGCTCTATAAAAATAATAAATCAAATAACAGCTGATTATGGTTATCACTATTTAGTAATTACTGTAGGCCCACTACAAATTAATATTTTATACCAAGACTTACAAGTTATATTCATTGAAATCTGTTTTTTCAATATGGCAACGAACTTTAACATTTCTTACAGAAATACCAATTTTTTATGATGGTTTTAAGGTCTATACTTACTTTTAATAATTTTTTATTGTTGTACTTCTTTTGACATATCCAACTGTTTAGGAGCTACGAGATTCAAAGTAGTGAAAAACAACATTTTAGGTGTTTTTAAAAGTACATTTTCACTATTTAACAGTTGAACTTAGATTAAAATTGTAACTTATATAGAGTACAATGCAATAAAAACTACTAGACATTGAAAATCAACAATTCTAATTAACTTAATTTAAATAGCGCGATAAAAAAAATAAACCTGTCTGTCCGCCATTTTAAATTTTTTACAAAAAACATATTTTTGGAAATAAATAACGAGTCCAAATATGGTGTATATTTTTGTGCGACCTTTCACCAATGTACCAAAAACCAAAACTTTGTTTTGCATCTTTCAAAAATGGCGGTCATTTCAATTGGTTGAAAAGTTAATGGTCTTTGACATATTGGGTTCAAAAATGTTTTGGTTAAAATGTTGCATGGTTATGTTAGGTTAATTCCTAGGTTATTCCTCTTAAATGTGGAAAAAGTTTTTTCTTTCGAATTATAACGGTTTGTGGCTATACTGACCACACTATACCGTACCAATATTTATGAAATTAGATGTTATATGGGCACTTTGGTCATATCTTCAAATTGTTTTGTTTGTAATTCTACATTTTATGGGTGACTAGCATAAGTTAAAAACTTAAAATAAATCAAAAACTTAAACCGTCTTGTTTATAAAATTCTATAAAAATGTTATCAAAGTTTGCTTTTAAATCTAAAATGACATTTTTTGTATATATAGTAATAATTGGACTCTCAAAAAGTCAAAACATCATTTTCCAAAATTGTAACAGTATTCTATTTATCGGTTTTTCGGATTTTAGAGCGATTTCATTCTTTCAAAAATACTACATGAAAAAGGTGTAGATCCAGCTAGGTTACCCCGGGTTTGCTATTTTTTGTAATTACTATAAATGGGCCACTAAGGGTTAATTTACCTCAAAAAATTTATTCAAAATTTACTTTCTTTACCGTCAAAATTTACCGTCTTTTGAGATTTTTTTCCTGAACCATATTATTTTTTACAATGTTTTGTGCACAGTTTTAGGTTATTAATTTTCACATTTCGTTCAAATTTGATCGAAATCGGTATAGCCAATTTTGAAAGAAAAAAAAATTATAACACCCGATTTTGGTTTTTTTACCGTTAAACTCATGAACTGGAATTTTAAAAAAAGATGGCGACCAATACGTTTTTGGATTCTTAAAGGCCTTTGTAGACCCTTGTGTTCCCCCCCCCCCAGATTTTGAGTTACCGGTATGTCTGGGAAAAAATGAGAAAAAGTCTCAAATTATGCCAAAATTAGTTCACTTATAAAATTTGATAAAAATCAGTTTTCGCGTCAAAACCTATTGATCCCACAATGGGTCAATGTCGGGCACTTTACGAAAAGTAATTCAATTTGACCAATAACTGTTCAAGTTATTTATAACTATTCTTCCATACTAACAAAATGATTAAATCCATACTTTTTTACCATCCTGTAGATTGATGAACCACGAACAATGACTAGACTTCTAAAGAAATTCATTTATTTGAATAGTGCAATTAATCTATGTAACATGTTGTATAGGCTGTATTTGTCAATAACTTAAACTTGGGTATTGAATAAACTACGCATCTCTCGCCATTACTCACTTCTTGTGAACATTAAATGGAAAAGCCTCCTTGATTGACAGGTAAATACATTTGGAGAACACTGCCTTATTGATCTCATACACGCTTGTGCCATCTCCACTTTATTCTAACAAGTGGGTCATTGATCTGTTAACTATTGCTTATGCACTCCAGGCTATTTACTATGGGCTATTTAATATTAAGTTGGCAGGGTTGCGGTATTAGATATATAAAAACGTTACTTTAAATACTCTGAACCATTTCATATTAAGTTGGCAGGCTGCGCTATTACATGTATAAAAAACATTTATTTCAAATACTATAGACCATTTCATATTAAGTTGGCAGGCTGCGCTATTACGTGTATAAAAAACATCGGGTTCAAAAAAGTCTAATATTAAACACAACAGATATACAAAAGAAGTTGACCATGATACTTACCCAGTCTCATAAAATGTAATACAAGCAGATCCTCTAAATATAATGACCAAAAGTTGGTTTCTTGGCTCTTATGTAATGAACAAGCCTCGTAAATGTGTCCACTCCTCGTAAATATTATGTATACCTATTGAAAAGTGTCCACTCGCTTCGCTTGTGTCAGTGTCACGGCGATGATGGGCCACGAAACTATACATAATATATAAAGGGGCCTCCACTCGCTACGCTTGTGTCGGTAACCCGGCCCTGCCAGAGGTATAGGTAAGAGACCTATATACGAATACTACATTTTTTCATGGGAGGTCAAGTTTTCGAAATTTTATTTTTGGCGACAAATAAGTCGGTTTTTTGTGGTTTTGAGGATTGGTGAGTGAGAAAGTTTATGTAACATTTTAAATTACGTAACATTTACCCGAACCTCTAAAACGACTCGCTATTTTCAAAATGGTAGAAATTATAAATTTAAATTGATCAAAATGTGTAAAGTCTTTAACTTTACAACCAAATTTACTAGTGTCAATATATTTTGATATTTCAACGTTAAATTAAATGATGATATATTTATTATAGGTCAAATGATAACCGAGTTATCAATAACAGATATTTAATTTCTTGGTAATTGACTACATTAATCCTAATAAGAATGAACTGTTCTAATAACTGAGTATTGTAATAAATTGCCAAGAAATTAAACATTCTGATTTTTAAAGAGATTTTATATTGATGGATTGGTATTTTAACTATAGTTCATTCGATCATTTCCCATCATTTGTTCATCCAGATTTATATACACAACGTTTCGGCAGATTAGATCAACTCTCGTTATCAAGTAAAAAACCTAGAATGATAAAAATTAAATGATTCAATATAGTCTATCTAGTATTGTAGGACTGTCTTGGAAACTAAAACTAAATCTAGTAAATGGATCCTGAGGTAAAACTAGGTCTAAATAATAATATATAACTAAATATAATTTAAATAAATATAAATAATAAATAACTAGGGCGTGTTTAAAATAATTAATATTATCAGTCTTTCATTAATAACAATTAAGAATAATAACAACTCTTCTTTAATTAAGATTGAAAATTTTCCGGTTAATTCACCACAAGGACGGACAACAAGGTCACACAGAAAATTCTTAAAGAGGTTACAAAAGGTTGTTAGCATCGATAAAACAATTAGGTAACTTCCTACTTGGCACTGAATTTTTGTGATTTGACCCGTTTATGATCTTTGTTGTTGATTTGTGATTTTTTTCCAGCTCATGTTTGTATGTAGTTTTAGTTAATTGACAACTCAGACTTAGTTTCCCTCCTGGGTTCCTTACTTAGTTCACTAGTTTTCTGTGTAGTCGAATAATAGGTTAAATTGATCTTTTTTCTTGTTTTAGATTTTTTTTTCCAGTTGATGACGGGAGTTGTTACAGATTATCGAAAACGTCGTTTATAAGTTTTTATGTAAACAAATGTCCCAATAAACTTACCCCATAAATATTATCGATATCTTGGTAATTTTTAAAGGTAAAAAATATTAATTTTTGTCGTTAAAAGAGCAAAATATTTAAAATGAGTAGATTGTTCCATCTTTCCCAGCTTGGTTAATCTCACGTTTGTTGACTAGTTTCGGATATACTCCATTCTCAAAATACTTAATAAAAATACAAAATAGTACTGATCATCCTCTACGCTTGGATTCGTTATCATAGGATGATCAGTACTATTAAGGGTTTTGAGAATGGAGTATATCCGAAACGCGTTAACAAACTTGAGATTAACGAAGGTGGGAAAAGTGGAACAATGTACACATTTTAATTATAACATATCTTGCAGATATAAAACTTATATACAAATAAAAAAATTAAAAAATTGTTTTAAATCTCTTATGATTTTCTTGTAAAGTTAATAGTTTGCTTTTTATCTATTAGATATTATGGATTTTAAACGAGCGCCATTTAAAAAATGTATAAAATAAAGCCTTTGGTGCAATGAGTATGGGATGAGTAAACAAATATAAGAGATAAGGGACTGTAGAATGGGAAAAAAGTTTTGCAACCCCTAGTAAATTCTGAACGAGCAGAGATGAAAACTTCTAACTACCGCCGAACCTTATAGGGTAAGTCCTTTAAATTTTTATGTGGTAAAAACATGTTTGCCCCCTTTTTAAGGTGAGTTATAAGAGGGACATTAATTTTTTCAAATAACTCCCATCTTGTGACACGTCATTTTGAAAGGCATGCAAAAATACAAATTTTATTGCTTTAGAAAAGTCTCTACGATATTCCTAATCAAAATAATTATGGGAGGGTTAGAAGTTGATTTTGAGTTTTCTATTTGTCATGGATATTAATTAATTTATTTAAACGTTCACATTTTAAAACAGCGGACTTATTTAACTAAATTAACACACTTTTATGTATTTTTGCTATTTTAGCAAACCGACTCCAATTTTTGAGCCAATGACGTATGTGATATTTTAAAGGGAATTTACATAGTAGACTGATGACGTATAGAATAAGTCTATACAATATCTTTAAATGAATTAATTTTTATTTTTGTCTTACTTGTGCCTTCTTTCTTGTTGGATTAGTTCATTATTTCAACCAAAGAAGTCTTGGAGACTTATTCTATACATCATCAATTATTATGAAAAATATTTTCCTATACTTCATAATATATATTATGTTTTATGACTGGATATATAGGAAAACTGGTTTTTTACACCATAATATATTGAGATTTCTTTACATAATTTGAGGATATGATGACTGAGATTTTTTTTTGCATTTAAACAACAATAATTTCTTTTTTCATAACCTAATATAACTTATTTTGTTGTTAAGGACCAGTGATGATGCTGGAAGCTGATGTCATCCTAGGTCAACTCCAAGGTAGTGAAGAAGGAGCAACTGATATCCCAGTCATGGGACATCCTCCTGCAACCACCTCAGACATATCGCTGGAACAATTCATCGACAAAGTGATGACCAGTGGAAAAAATAAAGGAATAAAATTAGATTTCAAAACCAAGGAGGTTTTTGAAAGTTCTGAACACATTTTGGAACAGAATTTAAACAAAGCTGAGGTACTTAACTGATTCTTTAAGTTATTTTGTTTTTCCGAGAAAATGGGGAATGCATTACTGCAACATAAGAGGGCTGTATGTGCCCTCCAATGTGTACGACTCTCCTTAAGGTATACCCACTAAACCCATCTTCATTTTTTCGGGACATCACTTGGAACCGTGTATTACTTCAGAGATGTTTGGCTGTATTTATTCTAATAGTAGTCTTGTTTATGGTTATTATATTAATATTGTGGTTAATTATTCGATTGACTTGTTTTATTTGTGTTAAATTAATTTCTAATGACTTATTATTCAAGTTACTTGGTTTATTTTTATGCTTGTCTCTGTATCTTTCTTTCATCTTTGCCAGCACATTCCTTACAAACAACTCTATCGCCAGATACTTCCCTTCACTGTTTAGCATTTTGGTTGCAAAGTTGGTTACCTTCAACACAGTCTAATTTCTTATTTATCTCCTGGCTCCATCTGAACCTGTGGAAGAATGTGTGCAGTATAAATCGTGCTGCATACAGGGCTGTTTTGCAGTATGTATACCTGTAGAAACACTCAACGTCTGGAAGAACAGTAAGCTCTTGTGGCTGACATGTCAGAGTGTCTAAAACAAAAAAGAAGATTTGTTATGTCATTGCCTGCATTATGAAAAAGTTTACTTCTCCGTGTTTAAGGTTAACCCAATCCTTTAGGGGATAACCACCTAGTCCGGAGCCTATCTGGGATTCCTACTCACTTCTCTGCCATTTATTCAGTGTTTCCTGTCTGGTATCTTTATGGTTATAGCTTCACTCTGCATCTTCATTGTCTTTTCTACAAGTAGATCAATAGGATGAATTCCAGTCAGGATACTAACTCCATTTGTTGGGGTTGTGCGATAAATGTTGCAGATCTTTAGTAACAATCTTCTTAGAAGACTCTCCAGGATCTGTTGTGCTATAGAGCCTCACCACAAATTGGCAAACCACGCAGTATCACAGAATATATGCCCATTGCCTGGGTATGTCTCTTGTTTGATCTAGCACCAGACCAGTTCGGTATTATTCATTTTAGTACCTTAACTATTGCCTCCTCCTTAACTAATATTTTATTTAAGTGCTCTACCATCCTTGCGTTGTGGTCAAAACAGATCCCCAGATATTTTAAAGTCCTGCAAGTATCCACACATATTTCTTCCATTTTTATATGTCCCTTAGAAATCTTCTAGCCACAAGCAGAACTGCCTTTATTTCACTTGATATGATGTGAATTTAATTTTGTATGTTTACTTTCACAGGATATTCCACAGGGTGGCTGAAAATAAACTTACCATCCTTTAATTTTTTTATTAAAAAAGTTAAATAAAGTTTGCGGCAATTGCTTTTGTAGTGCAGGACTGTTTCTATGGACACAAATTGTTCAATTATGTACTTCTGAGATAGGAAACCAGAAAGTAACTCAAAATTTTCTTGATTGTAAAAACAAATGAGGAGTATTATTATTATTATTTTATTTTTTTGTGGACCACCAAGATCTTTATGATGAGATTAATATGACCATACATCCAGAGAGTAAGTCAAAATTTTCAAATTGGATATTCATTATAAAGGGCTTGATTGTAAAAAAAAAAATTAAAAAATGAGAAAGTAATTTTTTTTTGTGGGCCACCAAGATCTTTATAATGAGATTAATATGACCATACATCCCATTTAAAAATTTTGACTGCATTTAAATATAAACTAATTACAAAATGTAAGACAGTGTTCATGGTCGAATTTCTGTTTTTCACTGACAGCTACCGAACTGATATTTTGGCAATGATTATTTTGGTTGATAGTGTTAGAGTGTCATAAAAATTGTGTAATGTTTTTGTTCTATTCATTGTCAGATAATTTCAGAACCATTGTTTTTAGGGAGCTGGTAACATATATCTTTTGTATTCTTAAACTTTGGTTTGTATGCTATTAATCATTCGGTTTGTTTGAGAAGTATAATCTTAGCTTCAGTAAATCCTCTTCCATTGCGGTTTATTTAATATATAATGCAATATCGTCCGATATAATAATAATAATGTGATATTTATAATGGCCGATGTAGACTAACTTTCCAGTTTGGTTAAACCCAGTTATCCTTCCAAGTCCTGTTAAACAGCTAGACAACTATAGTAGGTGTTGATATTGTCAATGATGTGAGGGACTCTCCCAAAGTAAACATCTGTTATACTATGAGAAGAAGCAAAGTGTACAGTCCTTCCTTTTTGCTGAGAAAACAATCACTGGCCACTTTAACTGGACATACAAACAGCATGATTTATGCTTCAAGTGGAGGAAGATATGTCAAATGTAATCTTTCAACAGGATGGCTCCACCACATTTTCATCTGGATGTTTGATTGTATCTTAACAATGTCTTTTTGAGATGTTGGATAGGCTGAGCTGCAAAAAGCGATTAACTAAAACTAATTTGGGCTCCACATTCAGCAAATTTTACGCCATGCGATTACTTCATTTAGGGATGCATCAAAGACTTAGTTTATGTGTCACTTTATCTTCAATAGTTATAGACATGACCTAAAATACTGCATCACTGAATCAGTGTAGTCAATATCTAGAGGTATTCTGACACACATCTGGGAAAAGATCAAATAGCACTTGGACGTTTGTCACGTCAATAATGGGGGTCACATCGAGCACTTGTGAACAAATTTTGTATTTTAACTTTTGATGCATTTATGTATCATTTGAGATAAAAAATAATTTTCTATAACCGTGAAGATATGAAGCTTTACTTTTTGAACTATTATTTTTTTAAATAAGCCTGTATGTATAATGTTCAATGGTTGCAGGCTAACTTTCCAGTTTGGTTGAATGCAGACATCCTTCCAGGTCCTGTTAACAGCGAGACCACTCCAGTAGATGCCGACTATTTCTTGAAAACATCAGTCACAAAGTTCCCAACTGCGATGCTCTCTATTGGCTGGACAACAAACTTTGGTGGTGATATTACTATTGGTAAGAAACGCTACTAGTTTGTCATTTTGTTTTGTAAGTTGCATTATCATGCCTTGATCACATCATCCTGGCTTTTTATACACAAACTCTAGACAGCTCGGAAGGAAAGATGAATAAAGAGTGGTCCTGTTATAAAGCAAAGCAGAAACTGTAGTAGGAATATTAATTTTTTGTTATTCATATCAGAGCTCAAAATAGTGATTATGAGTGTGGTAGTTTCAAGAGACTTAGTTCTATATCTTTTTTCATATAGCATTGACAGGTATTTCTCTCTGTCATCTTTCCTATCAGGTCTCTCTTGACCAATTTTTGCTCTCTTCCAACCCTGATGCTATTAGAGTTTTCAAAGGCTATGGGTCTTTATTTTATGATATTTTTTTTATTATTACTATTTTTTTTTAAATATAATGTGATGATGAATTTTAATTTTAATTTAATTTAGTATGTGAGGTACATTTTGGTTATATATTGGTACTGTTACTTCAAATATTTGATAAATCAAAATTTCAGTGTAACTGCAATAAGATAAAAACAGAAAAAATAATTGTACGCTCAATGTTCCACCTATATTAGGCCTATAATTAATTGTGTATACTCTTTTTCAAAAAACATAACATCTTAACTTTCCCTTGTAACATTCATGTCATTAAAAAAAAAAAACTTAAGTGGAATCAGAGTATAATTTAAATTAAAATCAACAATATGTGAATATTCTATTAGTACTAAGTCTCTTCAATATACTATCCATAGACTTGCTTTTTTTGAATGTGGGGTTTATTACTTTGTGATAAAGTTTAACACACTTCCAGAAAATATTTAAAACAAAGGTTCTGTTGAGAGCTTCAAGAGTTCTCTCAGATGTTAACTTATTGAAAATGCTTTTTACTCTGTGGAAGAATACATTTGCGCTTCCAGAAGCACCTATTAAACTTAGTCTGCTGGTGTTAGGAAATGCTTATTTATATTATTTGTTGATTCTTGTTTGAATATTTATTTACAATAGTGTTGAATGTTAATTTTATGCTATTTTATTTAAATGTTGTTATTTCAGCATTTCTTTTTTTAATAATGTTTATGCGTAAGTTGTAATTATGACACGTCACATGTTTCATGGAATAATGGAGAGATGATGAAGGAAATAAATAAAATAAAGGTGTGTTTATGTTTTACTTAGCGGGGTCCAAGAGGCTCAGCTAGAAATCACTGAGGGTTATATCTTTTCGGTACTGCTAAATTCATTCGAATTATCAAGAAAGCTTTGACACTGTCTATGGTCATTGATTAAAAAACACTGAATCCAACTGTTAAGCTTAGTTTTTGCATATCAAAGAAACAGTAAAGATCAACTGACTGTCTCAGCCCTGACACACCTGTATTTATCACTGTATTTTTGTACACATAGAATATTTTGGTAAGTACAAGAGACAAACCTATCAGTCACTTCTTGACTTGAATTCTAGGCAGTATTTAAATTAAATGTAAAATTAGCCAATGAAGAGGTAAAATTAATGATTTGATGTTCCTTCTGTTGACTCGAAGTTTGCCAAAACAAGTTAAAATAGGTTTTAAGTTTAGTGCGATTTCCAAAATCATTTTAAAATTTTGTATTTTTTAATAGTTTCCTCCCTTTTTGCCTTTAAAAGTTTCTTTATTTTTGTCATTTTTGATTTTTCCTTGGATGATCTAAGGGGGGAGGAGAGGAGAGGCTGACTTCCTGACTATGTCTCTGAAAGGATATATATCATGGTGTAATAGAGTTTCCTATAATCTCAGTAACTGCTGAATAAAGTACATACCTGTTCTGTTTAAGAAGGGATATTTGAAACTCCCCTATTGAAATATAATGAGGAAGATATGAGAAGGCAGATGGAAACTTGAATGGAGTAAATATGCTCACCATCCAATGTCAACAGAAAGATAGAATGAATTATTTTCAGAATTTACTTGAAGAAAATGATGAACTCTTGCTTTAAAACTATAAATTATCAAGACTGACAGATCAAGCTGCAGCAAGAGTAGAGAAAACCATTCTATTCAACCTTTCCTGTATTTCTTCTGTTAAAGGAAACAAGTTGATGGAATCCATTATGGCACTTACCCAGCCCTATCATACAATTTAATATAAGCAGATCCTCTAAATGTAATTTTCAAAAGTTGGTTTCTTGGGCTTTTTAATTGTATTGATAGAAGAAGGGGTCGCCAATAGGGTAAGTTTGTTTTAAACATTTGTTAAACAGGTTTTCTGAACCTAGTAATTGTGTATATCACTACTCTATTGAAGTCGGCTATGTCCTAGCAGACTTCGTAGATGTATATATTAAAAAAATTCCCAGTTGCTTTGTTCCTATTGGTATGTTTAATGTTAAAATGACGGCCATTTTAAAAGAGTTTTTTCTTCATATCTCATGTGTTAATGAACTTATAACATACTAAATTAAATACAATTTCCAGATTTCAATTCTACATGTAATGTTATAAAATATACATTTACATACTATATAATTATATGAAATAACTTGAAACAATAAAAAATATATATAGAGTTTACATAAAATTATTTTAATCGAGTCAATTGTATTCGAATTTACAATTTATTGATACTAAAAAAAATTGTAATGAGTCAGTCTTTAAATAATTTTAAAAAAGATTTGAACTTTCATTTATAATTAATTCTGCCACAGCAAAACTCAGGTAGTAGCTATGAATTCTTACAATTTAAAATTCTGTCTCATTGACATATATAACACAGAGAAGGACAATCATGCTGGCTTATGGATTTTCATATTATCGCAATTCTGAATTTACTTTATAATATATAAAAGAAAGTCTCAAATGGATTATAATTTAAATATGGTGAAATTTAAGAATAACTGCAATTTCAGTCTATTTGTAATAATTATATTTCCTGATACATCTACTCTTATTAACGTTTAGAGTCTATTTGAGAATTGAATTAAAAGTCTTAAGTTGAATTTGATTTGTAATGATATCAGATTCTGTTCAATTAAAAAATATTATGAAAGATATTGTTCATTTAGTTAGACTTTAGATTTATTTTAAAGTTCAATATAAGTTTATATATGAACAAGGAAAAACCCCAAACCCAAACCACAAAATAACACAACTACACAAAACTGTATAATGTGTTTATATTACCTCTGAAAATGATAGCAGAGCCATCGAAATGTACATAAGGTAATATAAACGCATTATACAGTTTTGTGTAGTTGTGTTATTTTGTGGTTTGGGGTTTTTTCGTTGTTCATATACAATCACCACAGTGCTCTAGTGATTTATTTATAAGTTTATATGATTTAAATAATATATAACTAGATCTCTTTTATCAAATAGTAGAAGCCGATGGTTTGATATTTAAAATTTTAACATTGATTTACTAAAAAGACGCACACAAAACTTTGCGGTCCGCTTTGCTTCTATCTTATATTCAGGTTGAGTAACCAACATGATCACGAGTAGGACTTCTTCACAGATGTACTGTTTTGATGCTCATCAGAGTGAGACACAGACACGAGCTAAATGAGTGGAGATTAATATACACATCTAACGAAGCCCATTAGGGTCTAGCCAATGGCCCAAGAGTTCAACTTTTGGGCATTAAATTTAAAGGATCTCCTTGTATTACTTTGTATGATGGCACCCATGAACTTTTTAATTCAGTAAATGACAGGTTTTAATTGTAAGATTTAATGTTGGATATAAAATAAATTGTTAATATAAAATGCTTAATAATGTTTAACTTGAAAGCATGTTTGTCACTAGTCTATATAATTTAATGAATCAGCCATGATTTTCTGGTCACTAAAATTTTTCGTTAAAAAGACACAATTGTTAGATAATATATTAAATATATTATCGTTAGATAATGTTGAAAATATGTATGGTTATTTTTTCAGGCAACTACACAGCTGAACACATCGACAATATGACCGAAGCATTGAATCGTAATCAAGTAACGAAACCAGTAACATTTCCAGTTCGTGCAGGACTTGCTGCACAATCCTTCAGCACCCTTACAGGTCTTATCGAATCTTCAGCAAGTGGTACAACTTTAACGATCTGGTCATCTGATTCTGATCCAGTCAATTATACAGCACTTAATGAACTAATTAAGAAAGTAGGAAATGATAAGGTTTACATTGATTTGCCAAATTCAATGATGGACGATCTACATTTAAAAAATTCAGTAGCATCAGTTCATCCTAGTTTAGGCTTATTTTCCTGTTTGCTGATAATATGTACTGTTTTATCTGTAGTTAATTCAAAATAGGACTTAATATTTCAAAATATTTTAAAATATATAAAGGTTTACTTACTTTCAGGAATATTTTAATGCCAATTTTGTATAAATTTTACTGTTCTGTTAAGTAGTATTTTGGCTCTATGAAAATTTTAATGTTTTGCAGGTTGCCATTTAATCTGACGTGGTTGGATGAATATAGTTGCAGAGCCCTGTGTTTCAGGTTATTTAAAACCTTTCTATCTATCTCCCTTACTGTGTCGTTTTCACATATATTACGTAGATCAGCAAAAATAGTCATCATCTGTATGATATCTCATGTTGTGTTCCCAATTCACAAAACTATGCCTACTACCCACTTTTTTACATTATAAATCTGTTTTTTAATCACTATTCTAACAAATTAGAAGCCATTGCATCTCATATGGTCCTACTTTTTCTAATAGAATTGTCTCTTTTACGATGTCAATATGTTACGACAATTTAGTGTTTATCTTTTATAATTGACATATTCTACACTAGAGTACATGCATTTTTTACGTATATTTATAGTATCAAAATGTTTCCCTTTACTTACCTAGTATAAGAATTATAGAAGGGTAATTTTGGTAATCGTACAAAATTTCAACCACTGTTTTTTGACTGATCTTCATGTTGCATGGCCTCAGGAAACAAAAAAAAGTGATTTTGACGTACCCACCATCCGTCGTCATTGTCATCTTTACAAAGCACAAAAATTACCAGTCACAAAAATGAAGAAATAAATATTTGGTATAGGGAACTATTGTGCTGGTATTAATTTTATTGAAATTCAGAAAAATCTTCTTCTTTAAAAAAAGAAGAAGAGAATATGAATTAAAAACCTATAATCCTTGAATATCCTAATTAGCGCCAGGGTTGGAAAAGAACAAGAGTTGGTCAAGAGAGACATGATAGGAAAGATAAAAGGGAAGAATCTAACCAAAGACCATATGAAGAAATGTTTATATCAAGTTAGAATCTCTTGGGATTACCAAGCGAGTCCCGGAGGGATGTTTGTTGTATGACAAACATAGATATTTGTTTATTAATAATACGGTACATTATCTAGTGTTAAATAATTTTGTTTTATATTTTAGATAATTCTAATTATTGTAATCCCATTATTGGCTTCAACAAGTCGTGTTAATGATGAAAATATTGAAGAATATTTTGTTTCAATATGATTAGTGTTGATTTATTGTGTTATATTATCATTAATAGTAATTTAGGTACTTACGTATTAACGCCACCGCAGCAAAAAAATAATGGTTAGCAAGTATGGACAACCTAAACCTAAATTATTGATGAGTAAATATACAATGAACCACTTTTTATAAAATCAAAACACTTTAGAAGCCAAAAAAACTTTTTTTAAAAGTGAAAAAAAAGTGACAGGTTTGGCCAGGTAGCTATATATATATATATATATATATATATATATATATATATATATATATATATATAAACACCTGGCCAAACGTTATATATATATAATCACCTGGCGAAACCTTTCGTAAGTTTATTGAAGTTAATAATTTGAAATTAGATCATGGATAAACATGAGCTTTAAAAGTGAAGTGCCGCCAATCTACGCCTAAACGTTTTGCGACAAATCATAAAATGAAAGTATATGAATCTCAAAGCTGAAAAAAATGGAATTCTGCTTCCCTTAAATCAGTTTGCTCTTTATTGGTGCATGCGCATTAGCGCAACTTCTGCTGCGGTGGCGTTAATACGTAAGTACCGTAATTTATATCAATCAAATGATAATTTTAATTTTATTGATTGTAGTAATATCATTCCCTAATAAATTAATTTTATAATAATTTAATTAATTTATAAAATAAACGTATCTGTAGGGTTTGTTACACAGTGCAAAAGGTTAAATGATTCATTTGTTTTTCCTTGTTGTTTAAACCTCTCGGTCATCATTGTCATACATAAAAAGAAGAATAAAGAGAGGGATCTAACCTGATTACATAAAAAAGGAGTAGACCCAACTATGTGGGTTTGCCATGTTTATACTCACTATTAGGTTGAATAATTAACATAAACTGAGTCCTCGTTATTCTGAAGCCTTCATGACTGAAACCTGAATTAATTTTTTTTTTTCCATTCTTTATTTTATTTGCATTGATACATAGAAATGAGTCCTTCTTCTTCTATTAAGATCAAAAGTATCTCTTCTCGTTCTTTAAAATTCGAATTGGCTATCAAACTCAAATCAAGAAGAGCTTCAGATTTTCCAACTCACAACTTTTGTCATACTAACACTGGATATGACCTGCAGATACCCTTGCTTCAGTGAATCTTGTCTAATTAACCACAATCAATTTGACTTTGTTCGGGTATTTTACAGACATAATTGTAAACATAACTTACTTACTTATTTATTTTTTTTTACCAATTTTTTAGTAAGCTTCTACAGTTTTATTGGGTCTTGCCGACCATGGTTTTACCAGTTACAGCATTTACGAGACAGCTTAACTCTGACTAAGTAAATATATTAAAAAGCAAACAATTTACGTTTGATAGTCTAGAGCAACCGGATATGCTTGAATAACTATTTGTTATCTTTGACTTACCGCCAGCAATCCTTGATTAGTACTTTAATCAATGGCGCGGTGACATTAATGAAAAAGAAAATATTGTGTTTCTTGTACGTGAATGTTATCGATATACTTGTATTTTGTGTTGAATGTTTTAACTAAGTGTTATCACCCGACGATGGACGATAATGACCGAAACACGTGTAGTGTAATGAGATATATGACAATATAAACTGAAAAAAAAACTAAGGATTGCCGGCGGTAAGTCAAAGATAACAAATAATTTATGTTTCTGTTTCATTTAACATGGAGTTCTGTCAAGTTCCTTTGATCGTTAGTATAATTTGTAAAACTAAATTAATATATAATTCTCACAACTAATAATTTTATTGTATTCTGATTGTCTTAAGCTGGTAGACTTTTGTCATTTGAACAGTAAATGTTTTTATTGTTATTCATTTATTGTAGTCTTAGTGAAAATTATGTTTGTCTACTGGAGAACTATAATTGGTAGTGAAGGTAGAAATTTCTTAGAATATATGGTATAAGCTCACCACATGTAAACTGACTACCAAGCCTAGTCAATTCATTGTCTGTTTTATTACAGTACCAACAATTGTATTTGGGATTTACTGTCCCTTAAGTCTTGCCGGCCTAAGCAAGTGGCTTGGTCGCCTTAAGATAAATTTATTTAAAACAAGGAATAATTTAGGAAATGCATTAAAACTCAAAAATAAAGAAAAATGTCCATTTAATGCAAGCGGGATATATAAAATATCCTGTGACAACTTCACTAAACATTATTTTGGACAAGCGGGAAGTTCATATAAAACTAGATTGCTTAACCAAATCTAAGGAACACTTGCCCAAATTTGCTGAGAACCTTATAGAAACAGGTCGTACATATTCTAACATAGAAACCAACATGCAAATACTATATAAATGTTCCAACGGGCCAATAATGAACGTATTAGAGGAATTCCAAATTTATAAACAAACTATGACTCATCTGCTCTATTAAATGAAAAAAAATCTACTTTCTATCTAATACCATTTTTGACACTATCATTATATTAAATTCCTTCAACCAGATAACAAGAATCCTGTAAAAAAACAAGGGCTCTCATTACTGACCGAGCAATTACTGAACGAGTGAACATGTGCGTTAATAACCGTAGAAGAAAGAGTTCATTATAATATGTTATTTAAATGTAGTCCATGTACAAAGTGTTGTGGTATGTGTTGTGTTGTGCTAATATATATATATATATATATATATATATATATATATATATATATATATATATATATATATATAAATAGGAAAGTCGAAAGATCATCTATGACAAATAAATCAAGTTACTTGATTGCGAGCAGGAAAAAATGTATTTATTACACTTATATGTATATATAACCAGTCTATAAAGCAAAAACAATAATGATAAACTTGGTCCTGCTCGTAGCACAATGTCTTTAACGATGATGTTTTGCCTTAGCAACTTAGTTTGTACACTGATGTAGGACTTTTTATTTTGTAGCAAGGAAGGCCAGGATTTCTGTCCTGGTGTTCCCTCTGAACTATGAAACTCGTTTGCAGGTCTTCCTTTTCAAGTTCGATCTCAAGATTTTGGAAAACTGTGAGATATTTTCGGATGATGTTGTCCTGTACTCCTATTTGATCTCCACTCCACAGATTACCTCAGGACACAATAAGTTTCCTGCGTAAAGCTGGGCAGCGTCAGTCAAATATTTTGCGCTGAGCGTATTTTAGTTTCACCACATTTTCTACACAAAAAAGGATGGTACATGAAATCCCATTCTGTGTAGATAACTATAGAACATCCAATGACCAGTCAATAGTTCAACCATTTTTTTGAAAGTCTGATCTGTCCTCTATATTGAGTCTTGAAGGATCTTAGAGGATCCTCTTGGACAGTTCATTGACTTCAGCTCTCTCCCAAGTCTTTTGTTTGTTCAAGACCCGTTAGATATTAGATTGATTTTGAAGTGACTCTTAGAAAATTATCTTTTGACTATTGCTATCTGTCATTCCCAAGGAACTGTTCACACCTCTATCTGTGTCCTATCTCTGGATGGATTTTGTTGGAAATACCATAATTGTACTCTCCCTTTATCTCGACCTTCTTTGAACTTTGAATTGCTTTATTAGTTCTGGTTAGGTCACTATATATATAGTCACCTGGCCAGACCTTATTCTACATGTCAAAAGTCAAAAATGTCTGCTGTATTAGGTCTGGGTAGGTTATATATATATATATATATATATATATATATATATATATATATATATATATATATATATATATGTATGTATGTGTGTGCATGCATGTGTGTTCAAAGGGGGTTGAGATGAAGGAATAGTACCGATTTTTATTTATTATCTCATTCCATTATTCTTTTGGGTTGAATATAGTCGACTCATTGACGAAAGTCTAAACAAACAACTGGGCTCACCAGTTAATTTCATTGGCCTAATGTACAATCAACTGTTGAATTTGAACTATGAAATGAATCTATTGCATCACCTTACATTGGCCAACTTGTAAAGCTTTCCAATTTTGATGATGGATACTAAAATTTTTACACCTCATTTAAAGATTAAAATCAAACCCAATACCACAATTTAATGAAACAAACTTATTAAATTGTGGTATTGGGTTTGATTTTAATCTTTAAGTTCGCCACAGTATGCTCATAAAAGTATTACCTCATTTAAGTTTAATTTGCAAGTGATAATTCTAATATTTATTGTCATAAAAGGGAAAGTCTGGTATAGAATACAGAAATCACTAAGCAAGCCAATGAATAATTGAAAACATTTTAATTACAACTTTGAAACTTGTTAACAATATTTTTTCTTTTCACATATTTGTGCCATTGGTAATATTAACATCTTTGGAATGTTCCATTAAAATTATTTCTGTAGTTTTAGTTATTAGTACAGAGCTTGTAATACAATTTTTTTCCCAAAATAAAAATCAATTTTTGTTTTTCTCATACAAAATTGGCTCTAAGAAATAAACAATATTTCAAAATATATGTTATTACAGTAGCCCGTAGACCATCTGCATATTGTACCAGTATTTTGTAAGGCTATAGTAAGTTTTAGTTTTTGTAAGTATTTTGAGCGTGAATGATAATTTATTAAATTTATTTATTTTATAAGTATATTATTCACATCCAGTGTATGCAATTTTGTGTTAAATAAATGTACATGTTTTACAATGTCAGCTGTTATGGTTCTATATATATTTATATTTACCCTGCTTTACATTTAAAAGATCTGCTTGTATTACATTGTCTGATGGGGATGGGTAAGTACCATGATGCTTTTCATCAACCTGTTTTACTTTTCATTCTTTGCGATTATTCCTGCCAACTTGCTCTTGATCTGTGTAAGAGAAGTTCCAGCTCAACTGAAATACATTAATAATTAATAGCATATAATAATACATTTATATATGTAATTACTTACTAGTCATATAATAATAGTAAGCAATGATAATTACAATTAACTTTCCTTTTACTCAATCCTTTTCAAAATGTTTTTTTTTCAGATGAACCTGTGTGATCTAAATGGTTTATAGACATTTTAATTGAACAGTTACTCTAAGTTTATTCACTAAAAAAACTGTTTCAATACCCATTTAAATAAGCTTACAATAACTATCTCACTGATATATTAATGACATGTGACATAATGTATATTAAGTACTAAACAAACACTATTCAACAAAGCAAGAATGTATATGGCTGGGCTAACAAAATAAACTAATATTGACTACCACCATGCATGGCACTCTACTGTATAAGGTCTGGTACATTTTATGTGTATGACTATGGAACATCCAGTGACCGGTCAACAATCTACTTTTAGTAGGTCTAACCTGTCCAGCTAAAGGGCTTCTTCTGTATTGAAGAACTCTCGAGCAACCTCTTAGATTATACATTACCTTCAGTTCTCTCCCAAGCATTCAAGAGTGATTACACCTTCAACACGCCTATGTAGCAAAGTATAAAAACCCCACATGCTGGTTTTGGACCGATGTAAGAGCATTCAGTTTCTGTTTTACCACACATGATTGCCTCACGAACCCCAGTATTGCCCTTATGTCATGGGATCCACAACAGGTTTGCATTGTTGGTTTTTGCCTAGGTCTTGAAGGTGATCCCATACTATCTTGTAGATATAATTGTGGTTTGCCAAAGCCATAAGTGTTCAGAGTTTATATAGATGTTTTTCTCTATAAATCTCCTGTCTATATTCCTCTTGACACATTCAGTCAGGGCAATTAGTTTCATTTTGAAATACAGTTGCTAGGTTTCACTGACTTAGGTTGATAGAGGTCGTGCGTTTCTTCGTGAAGCTTGGGTGTGAGGGGTTGTAGTGGCAAGTGGGGAGCCGAGCGCGGGAGGGGAAGTTGCCGTCCCGTTCAACTACTAGTCTGATTAAAGACATTTCTCGGTATTTGTTCTCTCGAGTTGTACGATTATATTAATGTAGGTTAATAAAGGGTTCCATAACAGAAATGAATATTAACATTTTCGTCCATGATTGTATTGAATAAAATTAATAGTTTACTATTATTATTGTATTTACGAAAACATATCAAAACAGTCACTTCCGGCGCACAAGTCACTGTCCATTCATTCACACATAAATCATAGAACGAAACTATGGCCTAAACATACCCATCACTAAAAACATTGTATTTACACAACACTGTATACTTAAAAAAAAAATAAATATCTAAACTACAAGATTTTGCAACAAATTCACTAAAGGAGCAAGCATAATGTTTTTAGAAACGAGATGATACTCGGACATAGTGATAGTGCAGACTGACGTTAATTTACCCCCACCCATGAATAACCGGTTATAAACAACTTTCTCCAACCAACCCCAGGCTTCACGAAGAAACGCACGAGCTCTACTGTACTTTAATTAATCAGTACAAATGATACTCAGTTCTAATGATTCTCAATTGAATATATATAGATAATTATAACATTTCCTTTTTAAAATAATTAGTTTATTTTTTAAAGTATAGTTTTGTCAGATCTCCTATTGAAGAATCATCATTGCAAGGTAGTCTCTAAAAGATACGGTCCTGACCCAGCATCGTAAGACAAAGTGAATGCTAGTATTAAAGCATAGGTATCTCAATATGATGATCACACATTACCCAATTGAAACAAGTGAGACAAGATTTGTATAATTATGTAGTAAGGTAAGGTCGATGGGTTATAAATGTGTCTGAAGGTAGTCGTGGTCAATGAGAGTACAAAATTAGCCACCGCATTGGGTCTAATCGAGTGTGTGGTGTGGGTTGAAAGTTATTACGGCATTCCCATATTTTGCCCTTACTCAATTCTTTGTAGATCTCAACTTTTATTTATGGTATTTTCTATTGTATTTAAGTCATGGATGTGACTCCAAGTTGAAAATAAAAAGCATCGCACAAACTTTCTGACATCAAATTAAAACGAACCAAAATTGTAACAAAAAATTTCAGTAAGAATGAAAATGAAACATGGACGCCACCTTTGAAAAACAATCCCAATCTTTCATCTTCCTTATTAGGTCTCTCTTGACCAACTCTTGTTCTCTTCCAACTCTGGGGCTCACTATAGTAAGTACACACTTGGCTATCCCAAGCAGGTCTAGCTGGATCTACACCTTTTTTCATGTAGTCTTGGGTTTAGATCTTTCTCTTTAACCCTTCATTGCATGATTTTTTAAATTTTTGAAACAAAATTATTTTTAGTTAGTCAACATTTAATTATAACAAGCAAAAATAATTAAAAATCTTTTTAATTTTTAGTTTAGGCCTATATTTTTGAAAATTATTATTTGATTCAAATATGAATCACTATGCACTACAATACTTGACCTAAGCCCGAATTAACTATATTTAATCTTGCAGTCAGGTTGGGTGGAAACTTTGTTGATAGTTAAAATTTGTTAATATTTCAAAATGATATTTTTTTATAATAAACAAGTAAAAATTGTAAAATTAAAACAAGATTTAATAAAAATACTATTAACTAAACAACATACTATTAAGTATTAAATACTATTGAGATTGTACAACTAAACTAAATTTTTTTATCATCACAATAAAAAAATAGAATGATTAGGGCCTATATAGTAGGCTATTTATCTTGTGTGGTATTCCTTGAAACAATTTTTATTTTTATTTAAACATAGTCCAACATTACACTTCCTACATAAAATTAAAGTCTGTCTGTTGCAATCAGGATGTATGCATCGGATTCTATTGTCTATAAACACAGGCCAATGGCCTACACCATCTTTCCTTACATCACTTGTCGGTATTGGATGTTGATGCCCTCTTTTTTTCTTTGATAACATTTGCTCCAGGTTATCAGAGCTTGGACGTCCACGTTTAGCCTTCTCAGTTGTGTTTCCAATTTTACATAATGTGTATCCAATCTCTATACTAAATTTTCTGAGTGTCATTTTATTATTATTGGTAACTCTTCTAAATAAGAGCCATGAGTTTACAATAGACATATCAATAAGGTGATAAAAAATCCTAAAATACCATTTCTTTGTTCTCATGCTGATTTTGTGTAAGCTCATAAGAATGTCCATTAAATCAACACCCCCCCCCATAAATTTATTATATTCTCATACAATGGCAGGTCTGTTTAGCATACTGATATCCTTTTTCTGTTAGTTCTATCAAACCTTTCAGTTTGATCGTGTGGATGTTCACCTATGTAGGTTGATGATAAAGTCACTACTTTGTTGTCGTACCTGCTAACAACAGAAACATCTGTGCCATCTATTGAGCTATAGTTTTCTGAAGAAGAGCCATGACCTAACTTTTTTAATTCTTTTCCTGTTGGAAGTTTCAAATTGGCAAATCTATTTTTTCTAATGGTTCCTACGTAATAAACATCTCTTGTCTGCAAATAAACAAGTAATCCAATACTAGTGTAGTAGTTATCACAAAATAATTTATAGTTTTTTTTATCTGGTATATGTGTTGACAACCGTTTAACAATATTGGCACTAGCTCCTAAATCTGGCACAGAATTGTCAATAACTTTACCAGAATACAATTCAAATTGGTAAGCATAACCAGATGCACCACAAAGCACAAAATTCTTGAAACCCCATTTATGAGGTTTCATAGGGTTGTAGGTTTTTAGAAAATGTTTTGCCTTCGTGGCACAAATCTGTTCATCTAATGAAATATGTTCTTCTAAAGGCAAAGTAGGCTACTAAATTTTGTATTTAGGTATTTTATCACAGGTCTAATTCTATAAAGTCTATCAAACTCTGGGTCTGTGTTGTTCGGCATTTTTGATAGGTCACTAAAATGCAAGTATTTTTTAATTTTTTCAAATTGGTTTACAGTCATTGTTTCAATTACAACTTTATTTCCAATTATAGGATCCCAATATTGACGTATATTATTTAATTTGACAACAGACATAATGATCAAAATTCCAAAGTAATGTTTGAGTTCATCAATAGACAAATGAAAAGGTTGATTTATATCTTTAAACAAACTGTACTTTAGAGTTTCTTCCGCAATTAAATCATACAAATCATCATCAATAAAATATTTAAAAAATTGAAAAGGTATATCTAATTCTTTAATATTGTCTGGAATGGTTGTATCAGCAATAAAAATGTGGTCCTTAAATTTTTGGTTTCCTACTTTCCATGTGACATTACATTCCTGCAGTGATCCCCAACTTTTTCAAAATATCACATTTTGCAATGTTGCCTTCATTAAAGTTTGCCACAACATCAAAAACTCCTAATTAATTTTTGGAAGGCGACTCCAGATAAAGTTGTTGACAGACTCGTTAGGGTTCTGAGTTTTGTCATGTAAGCACTTACCGAGTAGTTCTTTGTTGCTCAGATCCCTGAATATATCCTTTTAGTTATACCATAATATGTTCTGGTAAGTGGAAATGCTTACTATGATCGACTGCCTGAGGCTACTGCTTTTCTATATTTGCACCACGAGTCTTCAGGGCATAAGCCATGCTGCGGATTTTCATTGCAACTCGATAAGTGAAAATATTCCGCCCAAACATCTCTTCTCATCGCCTCTAAATTTGTGGGGTTTCGTCTGATAGCAAGGCCATAAAACTTTTGAATTTTGAAATGTCTGCATCAGTTAATTTGAACTCTTCTTTCTCTGCAGGCTTCATGTTCTTGGCTGGTATTTTTTCTGCGATTTATCCTCGTTCTTCTTTTCCACTGTCTTCAATGCCCTTTTCCATCAATCAATTCAATTTTTTTAGTTCCATCAATCTTCTCCCCATTCTCTTTTGAACATGACCAATGCATTCCCGTTTTTTTTATTTCATAATCATGGCCTTAAATCATAATCATATGAGAGCCTGCCACATTTTGGAAAGCCTTTGAGTCTCCGTCACCTAAATAATGTTTATGGCGCATGTTACGTTCAAGTAATCTCTCAAAAATTTCTTTTACTCCACTTATTTACATTCCGCCACTGACACCAGAGTAGTTTGCACAACAATTCTCTTCATGCTAATTTTGTTATTTTCCCTTACATCTACAGTACTAAGACTTTACAGCTACATCTACCATTTTCCCTGTATCAAAACTAGTAGCTGTGACCACACCGTTGAGTGACGTGTGGCCTCACTTTTGCCACATTCCGTCAAAGGCTATGCTTAGGTCTTGGTCACCATCATTTTTCTCAACAACTTCTTGCAGGGCATTTTCCATTGACATTTTAGCTACATCACTAACAGCTTTACCAATCAGGTCTACATATGATGAGAATTTAGAGGGTGGCGGCGGAAGGTACATTACGACAGCTAAGGCTTTGCCAATGGTGTGAAGTTCATATACATACCTAATATTAATAACAAACATATATTTCAGGTTATTATAATCAGATAGGCATACTGGTTCTTTGGGAGATGAAAAGAATTTGTTTCGGTCATCACAGTTTGCACAGCTTACAACTATTTGATAGGCTAGGCCGAACTGTCACTCAAAATTTAGCATAAGATTGCTATGGGGCAGGTCTGACAAACTCCAAACTTACAAAACATTTCTTTCAAAACACCTGTGTCTATTATGAGGTTAAATTCATTGGAATCAAATATAGAGTATCTGTATAAATTGGGAGTTACCTTAGTATTGGAAGCTCCTTTGTACTGTTCAGATTTAGAACTAGGCCTAGGCTCAGAGATGTTTTCAATATATAACCCCAAGAGAGATTTTGGTTTCCCAACTAATTTACGTTTTTAAACACTTTGGGAACTGAAGATCTTGGCATTTTGATGAAAAATCAATAACCACAACACTTTTCACAAAATATCATTCAAAAAAACTCAACTAAACTTATTCACATAACCAATTTTCAAAACACAATATCCACAAGTAGATAAAAACAAACAACAATAAAGGCCAGCTGACTGTTTTCTCAAGATGTAAGCTAAAGCAGATTAACCAACACAACCAAATGAAATCCATATGTGAATTTAATCAGGTAATATGTATAAACATCCTATATTATTTTTCCACGATCAGACAAAAAAGAAGTGTGTCATTTTACTTTCAACAATTTATTTCAACTTGTTTTAGGCTCACAACTTCTACGTATTAAATGTTTTTGAAAGCAGAATTAAACAAAGAATTATATATATATATATATATATATATATATATATATATATATATATATATATATGTTTATATTTTTTTATTTTTGAGGTACCGGTACCGAACTCCACGACACATTGTTTTTCTTGTTGTTAAAAGACCAAAACCTTTCGGTCATCATCGCCTTATGGAAAAAGGAAGAAAATAACTAATTTAATTACTGCAATACTGAAATAGTGTCAGTTTCAAAGAGAAAAAGAGTTGGTCAAGAGAGACCTGATAGAAAAGATGAAAGAGAGAGATCTAACTAGTCACTCGGGATATCCACATCTGTACTAAGTACTAACTATAACTCAGCCAATACAGATTTTTATATAGTATTGGGTTAGGCCCCCGATTTCATTTTTCCTATCAATTATTTCTTGACCACCTCTTGTTCTCTTCTTAAATTGACGTTATTAGAGTGTTCCAGGGGTATAGAGTTTTTTTTTTTTTTTTTGTAAAATGATATGACCAAGAGTTTTTTTTACTTTAATTTTATTTTTATGCAATGCTCATGTATTATTTGTGATTTTTATATGAGAAAATTGATGTTATATACCATATAACAATATTGAATTTGAGCTATATAAATAGACATATGAAAATTACTTCAGGGCTCATATCATAAATTTCAAACCCTGACCTCACAAAATATAGTCATAATCATAAGAAATTCATTACATAGCCCATTTTAATGTTTTTGTAAATAAATAAATAAAAGTGAAGGGAAAAGAAGTTAAAATTAAAAGAAGAAGAAGAAATGAGAAAGAGGACTTAAGCTTTGCAGGCAGAGGAGAAACTGAGAAAAATCAAAATCATCATTTGGTCATTTCATTTTGTAATCGTGCCTCGTGGCACAATTTAATTTAAAGCAGTTTTATGAAATTTGTGCTCCAGCTGCTGTTTAAGATTAATAATTAATATATTAATTATATCAATAACCCGAGAGTAAAAGACATGAAAGGAAACTTCAATAGGCCTAGTTGGTAATTATAAAAGAAACTAATGGTGAGTGAGCTACCTAATCATAAATTTATTCATCAGACAATTTTGGGAAGCTTAAGACATTCTAGAACTCCTTAGTGAACTTTCATTGAACTCATAAGATTATGTATATAGTAAAGACAAATAACTAATTAAACATTAATCAATCATTCCAGTTTCACAAGATAATCGCCCCTATAGTCAGTAAGTCTAATAACTATTTAATTTTAGTTTTTGTGTAATTGTACTAGAGAACATTTTTTGAATATTTACATTGAATATTTACCTTGTTAATTTAAAGAAATTGAATTTTAAACAAATAATAAATCCAAGTTTGTAGGCTACTCATATGCATTGCCTATTTCGCATTGTCTAAAGTACATAACTAGTACAAATTTTATTTGGTAATTATGCATTGAAGCTTTTCTTAAAATTTAATTAAGAAAATCATTTAGGCCTACTACCTTATTTTGAAAAAAATGAGATTATAATATTGAGTGTCACCAGACAATTTTGAAGTACAAAAATACATTAGTTTAGTAAAAAAAAATAAGAAATATAAGTATGAAATACAGCTCAACAACAATAATTTTTAACACTAACTTGGATAACGTAGTCATAACCAGATCTGAATTTCTATTTTTAATAAACAAACCAAATTTGGATTTCTTACTTTGTATTTATTATTTTCTACTAATATAATTTATTTAGCTACTTTAAAAGTGTCTGGCGACACTTAATATGATCTCATTTTTTTCAAAATAAGCAAGGTAGTAAACAATTTCAACAATTTTCTTAAGGAAATTTTAAGGCAAGCTTTAATGCATTTAATTACCTGTTATTTTAATTAGATCCGTTTATTTAGATAAATATCTATATTTTCATTATAACCTCAACACAATGCATTTGTTAAGCAAAAATGTTGACATTTTAAAGTGTAGTATTTATTTACTGACAGTTTACCAAATTAAATTATACTAACTAACTGTCAATTCATACAATGATGATGGCACTTGCCACTCCCCACAGCCCCAAATTCAATGCTGGGAAGTTAGCTTTAACATTAGACTTTAACATATTCCTAACCTAAAACCATCGACCGGAAAAATTCAAATTTCAAATAAATATTAACTAATATATCTTTTCTTATTTAAACATTGTAATTGTAATTCAGTAACATCTTAGATTTGGTTCCTACAGAAGTTTTAGTCATATTTTCATCAATAGCTAATCAATAGCTAAAAAAAAAAAATTACAAAATAGCCTACCTTAATGAAACTGTGCACAAATACTCTTTAGGGATAGTAGTTTTATATTTTATAAACACCATATATATGGAATTAGGGTTTGACCAGACCTACAGCCGTTTTAGTGATGAAGAGGGAGGGTGGTGGTATACTTTCATCAAAACCTAAAAAATTAGAAAAATTACCTGCATAGAACTTTGTATAAATACTTTTTAGGAATAATAGCTTAATAATTTATAATTACCATATACATGTGGGATTAGGGTCTGACCAGACCTACAGATGTTTATATGATGAGGCAGACCCCTGATACGAACTTCGATTCAATTAATTTACTATTTAAATAAAAGAATTTACTACATAAAATTTAGAATTGTAAAATCTTAAAATAAATTAAAATTATAACTTTAAATTATACTTTCAATTTACACTTTAAAATTTAACTTTAAGCAGAGATAACTAGACAAACATTTGAACTGTTGATGACTGAAACTGCTTATAAAAGTTAGAATTATAAATTCTTAAATTAAATTAATACATACTTTCATTTGCACTGGAAATTTTATCGTAAAACATCATCTAAATTAACATTTAGTGGACAATACCACTTTAAAAAAACGTACCGAAAACTCTATTACAAAGTGGTGTGGAAGCGAATTTATTTCACTGCATATAACACTTTGTAAAATATCCCGTTTTGTGATTAAATGGTGCAATTAAACCGTAAAAATATATGACCCCCCCCTTACCTCTTTATCACTAAAACGTCTGTAGCTCTGGTCAGACCCTAATTATTCCAGATATGGTGTTTATGAAATATTATACTACTTTTTCTAAAGCGTATTTATGCAAGGTAAGTTTCATGTAAGTAATTTTTCAAATTTTATAGTTAATGATGAAAATACATGACCCCCTGCCCTTCCTCTTTATGTAAACGTTTGTAGCTCTGGTCACACGCTAAATCCAGATGTGGTGTTAATAATATATTAAACTAATATTTCTAAAGAGTATGAATGCAAAGTTATCAGATTTCTAGTTATCTTATTAAACTGTTCTTACATCGTTCTTTCAGAAAGAAATACTTGAGACATTAGAGAAAGATCATGAAAAACTGCATCAAATGTAGGGAAAACTATGAAAAACCGCAAAAAGATCACTCAAACCTAGAGAAAAACCATTAAAAACTAGAGAAAGACCATGACAAACTGGAGAAGGATCATGAAAAAGTTCAAAAAGAACTAGAAGAAGACAATGAAAAACTATTTGAGAAACTAGAGGAAGAATTTGATAAGCTGCAGGCATTATTGGTACTTTCAGAAGTAAGTTATCTATATTGTTTTAGCTATTATACTTTCTGGATCCCACTAAGTATGCTTTATGTACAAGGTGCGGCAAAAAAACCGATCTATTTTCTGCGGCGCACCGTTCAGCGACAGAATGTCTGAGGGTGGTGGGGGTAGGCTTGTTGGAAAGCCTACATGACGTCATGGTCAGTAGTCATGGAGCAGTGGTCACCTGAGCAATGCGCGTTTGTTATCGAGGCGTATTTTAAAAGTGGCGATTCAATCATTGCTACTCAGTGGCAGTTCTGCTCAGTTTTTTTTGCGGTTCGATCTGAATTTTCATCCATACAAATTTACTATTGTGCAGCAATTGAAGCCATGCGAACTGCAAAATTCGTCTGACCGAGCTGTCAGACAAGTTCAAAGCAGCAGCTTGTTTTTGGGCGGGCCTACTGTTTTCCACATCAGCACGAACTCTATTGATGTTCTCTGGCATCCGAGTTGACCTTGGATGGCTTCCTTTTCAACGCAGAACCCGTTGTTCTAAAGTTAGTAACCCACCGCATAATTGTGCTACGCGACAGAACTTCTCCATGTCGACCTAATTGAAAGAACGCACGGAACTGCCGCTGAGTAGCAATGATTGAATCGCCACTTTTAAAATACGCCTCGATAACAAACGTGCGTTGCTCACGCGAGCACTGCTCCATGACTACTGACAATGGCGTCGTGTAGGCTTTCCAACAAGCCTACCCCCACCACCCTCAGACGTCCTGTCACTGAACGGTGCGCCGCAGAAAATAGATTGTTTTTTGCCACATCTTGTATAACTGAAGGTATTGGAGTTGTGTCTATTTAAACACAGCCTCCACTGGTTTATTTGTCATCCTACCTGACGTTAAGGTTGTATCTTTTATAATAAAGTCTCCACTTGCTTTCTTTTAGGACTTTTCCTGCAATCTCACCAGTTAGGAGGGTTGATTAAATTGTTAATATTGAATAAATGTTTTATTTCCATTATTATCTTACATTAAATACTAACCTACTAAGACCAGAGATGACATACAATTTTTAACATGATATTTAATTAGATATTGAATTCTGTTTATTATCAAAACGATCACATTTATTGTTGTAGATGGTAAATAATCATACGTGATTAAGTTCAATCAATAAAGCAGGATTTAAAATACAAGGTCATCATACATGCATTACATAATCTACAAACTATATTGTTACACATAGAGTAAAGGTCGCTTCACACACATCAGTTCAGGCGCGTCACAGGTCAGTCATATCAGTCAAGTCACAGTCTAAAAATGTATTCTTAAATGGATTTCCCGTTGCGATGTCTACACTGATCAGGCGCAGTTCCGAAGCCGGTCCATCAGTCGCTCTTCTGGCGTCAGTCAGTCATTTTTATATTTCTTTTCACCGATATTTTAGAATTGTTCGGACGCGTGACGGACGTGCCTGACAACATTTTATAGACTTCTGTTTTGTTTTTATGTTATTATTTAATATCAAGATGAATGACGAAAAGTTGATAGAATGTGTTCGCCAACATCAAGTTTTGTATGATCTGTCTGACCAAAAGTATATGGACACGTCTGCAAAAAACGACATTTGGGAGAAGATAGGTGCCGAAATGAGTATAGATAGTGATTATTTTTTGTTACTTTTAGTTACTAAAAAAAAATATTAAATTTTAAAATACCCCATTATATATTTTTATTCCAACTAAAATTTATAAAATAACAATGTAAATACATGTTTAGTTTAGTTTTATTTAGACTTTCCTATCGCTTCGCTATTTATACGTTTTGGGAGGTATGGAAACTCCTCTCGTTAACATACATCGCAATTCGCCTGACTGTGAACCAACTGACGGAAAACTAACTGACGAAAATCTCTGATGCCCTGAGACTGAACTGTGACGGGACTGTGACGGTACTGAGACTAGACTGATGTGTGTGAATCGACCTTAAACAATCTTAATGAATGGACTACTATAGAAAACTCAATCCTATTATCTTGAGTTAATCTATATGCATTCTCCTTATTTTTAAACAACGTACTAACCTCAAATTCTGAAATTTTTATCCCAGGATCTTCTCAAGCGAGCAGAGAAATGAGTTGAATATTCTATTGGGAGTTTTGGCTTTTCGAGTTTATCTAGCCTAGAAGTTTTCAATTCCTTTGACAGATTAGAAAGAACCAAACTATCGTAACCCTCTTTATGGTATCAACGCTTCCAGAATTGTATTTAATTTGTCCTTCTTTTCTCAGGGAGAACACAAGCAAAATTTTAAGTTAATGATTTGTATCTCAAGTTTATGTGTCCTTGGAAGTGCTATACACTATACAATATATCCTACTTTGTCCAGTTGTAGAATGCTAGTGTGTGTGTGTGTGTGTGTGTGAAATAATTCTATACTATCCTGTTTTAATTAAGTTTTAATGAATCATTAATTTCAAACCCGAAATGAAAAATTATCTTATTTTTCACCAAACAACCAAATGAAATAAAACATTTACTTTCTTTTATACAACACAAATGAATTTTTTTTTTATAAACTTACAAATTTAACCCTTCTTTTTAATTTAACAATCTTATTATTACTTGAGCAGTTGGTCTTTTTATTTTTGACTTAAATGCTTCATTTCTTTTTATTAAAATTCTTTTCATACAATCAAAATTGTTAATTCCTGAATTTACTAATTTCTCAGAATTTATTTAATTAGTAATCAGGACTAAGTTACTATATATAGATTTTGCGATTTAATATTTAACACAAATTTAATAATCCACATACATTATATACATATCTTATGACATAATTCATTCTTGAATAATTATCAAAATTTAAAATTCTCAGGAAAATTAATTGCTTTTATATCACTTTGAAATTTACTTTTTCGATTTTTAGAAATGTCACTTCTTTTTAAAATTTAAACTTTGGAAAGTCAAACAGTGACAGTCGTGATGATTTCTTGAGTGAGAATTCCTGGTGAAATCTGCCGCTGTTATGATGGTCTTCTGTTTTTGATTTTATCCATGACCTCCGCTGGTACTGGCCGTGTATCCTTCCAGATTATGATTGGATTAATTGCATTTATTCAAAATTGCCACTGTTTCACTTTGACTGAACAACCACCACTAGCTGCCTAGCCTACACTGATTTTAAATTTGATTTCAATTAATTATATTTTGACTTTACTGGCAGTCTTTTAGAAAATTTTGACTTTCAAAAATTTATTACAGATTTTAAAAAATGTTACTTTGACCAGCGTGGATTCCGGCTAGTACATTTTAAGGAAAAAAATTTACTACTCGGAGAGTAGTAATTTAAGTATTTTCAATATTTATAGCCTGAAATTCCCAATTTTCATACCAATTTTTTTTTCCTTGTAGAGAACTTAAGAATATTTGGATTTTTAGCTTTCTTAATGCCATTATTTCATCTTTTCTTTGTTCTAGTGTAGTTTAGTAATTAGTGGCTATGTTATTTTTTCTTTTTCTTTAACTAAACTCTTTATTAATTACTTTTTGTAATTATTCGTCGCTTTCCTAGATCTGGCTTTAAGTTGGTAACAAAGGAGGCTCCCTCTTTGATGTCACGATCCTGTGGAGTTTGTCTCCTAGCAAAACGTAACCTGTATCTGCAAAATCTTCTATTGTTTTTCTTTAAAGTCTTCCAGAATATTTTCTTTTGAAGCTATCTCACCTTCAGTAAGCTTAATTTTGTAAGTCTTCGCTAGGGCTTCACGCACAATTTCGAACTACGTCTCTAGGCTTTCCTATGCTTATGTAATCGTCGACCTAATTCTTATGTAGATCCCATTTTCTAACTTTGCCAATTTAACATCTTTTTTCACAAAACTTGCTCGTTTTGTAGCACACTGTATTTGAGTATAGTAGCCTTAACAGAATATTTGTTTGTTATTCAGACTCTTTTTACACACCTTTTTTCACACCTTCGCATTTCACACTTTGTTTTTAATTAACTTGCCTGGATTGACGTAACATGTTTAATACTTGTTTTTTAGCGTTTTTCTAGAATTTGAACTTCTTATCATTTTTAGTTGTCACACCAAGGTGAGAAAACCATATCTCACACAATGGTTATTAATTTTTTTCTTCTTTAATTTATGTTGACCTTTTATTCATTCAGCTAATTAATTCTATAGCAAACAACTTTAAATTTCTTTTTTATTTCACTTTTATTACGTTGGCAAAGTTGCATGTTTCGTCAACTTTTTTATTATCAACTTTTTCAAAAATTAGTCAGTCTAAATTAACCTTATTTTTTTATTGTTTTCAAAAATACTTTATTTCCCCAAAATCGGATAATTTTTTTCCTCTACGTTGGTATGTGTCATCTTATAGGAAATACTGTTAGATATGAATTGCGTACAGTTTGTACTACAATTACAAATCCTCTACTCTTGATATTTTATATTTTTTCAAATTTCATAATATTTGGATTTTAACTTCACAAACTAGCTGACTCGCGATTTAGCTGTTCAGACAAGTCGGTGAATCGTGACATCAGCACAATGCATAGTTCCGATTCCCTTACTTGTCTAAAACAGAAAAGATTGCTACAACTTTGTCAATTCCTTGCATTAGGATAAAATCTTTTGATTGTTTGTTTTTTAACATGTACATTGTACATGTTGTATTTTATTACTTTTTATACGCTTTTCCCTTTGTCAAATTGTTTGAAACAACTTTAATTTCAAAATCAATGCTTGTAATTTTGCCTCTTTGCATTATAAAATTCCTAAAAAGAATCGTGTTACAATTATGTAATTGTAACCTATCAGCGAACGAAGAACTCTAGGATTTCGCTATCAATTGTCTCAGTTTTAATATTCTGATGATGTCATAGTTAACATTTGTAAGTACCAATAACTAACCGATTGGGGCCCTTCCGTGTTTGTTTTTTGTTTTTATGTCGGATTGTGAGAGGAAAACGTGACAGTCTTGTATTCCGTCATTTCCAACAGAAAACATTGGGAGGTGTATCCTCCCACTGAATTCGGTTTAAGAAGTCAATTTTTAATTAATGAACATAACTAAAAGACTAGCATATTCGACCTGAAAATATAGAAAACAAATATACTAATAGATATAGTATTGTAGTCAATAGATAAAAAAAACTTAAAAAATAGTAGCTATGTACATAATTAATTATTTTACACCACCATAAGTTGTACATAAATCCTCAAAAAAAAAAAATTACTTCAATTTAAATTGAAAAGTAAGTATGTTCAATGGAAATATTTTTTTCCCATTCATAAGAGGTGATATCTGTATGGCAAAACTCTAGGCTCACATATGTATCCCTCCACCTTTACTTTTTGCTATGATTTCCTTGTTTAAAAAGACAAAAACCATCTTGGTCATTATCACCTTATATAAAAAAAAGAACAAGAAAAAATATGACAAACACCTCCTAGCCCTTAAATACTCTAATGCCATCAGGGTTGCATGAGAACAAAAGTTGGTTCCAAAACCAATAAAAGAAAGTAGAAACCAAAACACACCTATAACTAAAGTTTCCCCCCATTTTGTATTTTTGAAAAATGTTATTTATTGCTACAAACACTATTCGATTTTTTAAAAAATTATGTGTATTTTAAAAAGGAAAAACTATGACTATAAAAAATAGTTTTAAATGATTTTAAATTTATATAATATAATTGAAACTATTTATTACCATATAATTTTATGGTGGTCTACATTACATAATTCATAAAAAAAAAAGATTTTTTATTGCAAGGGCCAGTAGGGAACTACAAAAAAATCGGTGTTATATCCAGCTTCATATTTTAGTAGTTATTATTTGTTAATTAAAAATTTAAGGTGATTTTAAATAACTTTTTAACTAAACACGAAATGTAAAAGATGTCAGGCTGAAATTGTAGATTCTTCCATATATTAGAACATATTCTATGAATAGGGTTTGGATTGGGAGGTGGCCAAAAATCTGTTTATTATCCGTAAAATAGGTGATGACGGTTAATGTAAACTTCAAATTGGAGGATAAAAAAGTTCTTGAATTTACTCTTCTATATTCGTAATTTTGTATATATTTGAGGAAAGTTCCTTTGTTTTAAAAGTAAGAATATAAAGAATAAAACATGTTGCATCATTTCCATTTTTGAAGTAAGTCGAGAAAAAAAGTGACATAGGAAGTGACTTTATCTTTTTTGGAGGGGGGGGGGGGAATTTTGCACTAACCTTGCCCTCAAATGTATAATTACTTATAATTATTGACATATACTCTTTCAGAGAATCAAATTTATTCTGTATACTGTTAAGATTATTATTATTTTTTTAAATATACTCCTTTTGATTCTTCAAGTACATATTGGAAGATATTATAAACACTACATAAAGTTTTAGTCGATAATATGTGTATATATAGCTACTAAAGAAATGGTACTGTCTACACCCAGAGAGTTTAAAACAAAACTTAAATGTATATACAATTAATATAATTTATAGAAAGGTTGTAATGTGTAAAACATGCATATTAACGCATACCCGGGTTGTTTATATAAGAATACTATCACAAGGTTAAATGAAGATTGTTTGTATTGGAATATAGTTGATAATAACAGTAGGATGTAACAGATGGAATGTAACTGAACGGATACTTTGATTAATCGATCAATGGTAACTACCCTCTCAAGTGTCTATCTGTGTGAGGTTGGGTGTATGTGGCCCAGCCAAGGAGCCCACCAAATAAAAACTATAATGAGAATAAATTGGGATGTAACTGGAAGGGATTCTAAATAATAAAATATCAATTAGCACTTGTGATTTTGTTGAGCAGTGCAAGATCACGTAGAAGGGGGGAGAACCAGCGAGCCGGAATGGAGTCTGTTCAGAGAGCCGCGAGAAGAAGGTTGAACGGCAGACCGCTACGGGACGGGACAAGGTCAGTCCATTTTCTAATTCGGTTCTAGAATAAAAGATAACATTTAATTTAACTAACATTGAAATGAACTAGCGTGCGTTCATTTAGTGTCCTAACCCGACTCCTTGGTCCATCCTGACAAGATTCGGCTAAAGTGTACGCGGTCTCCAGCCAACCAGAGCTTCCAGCTGGTCAAAAGAAGTGGGGCAGCCACATGTATATGTATATATAGAGACTAGGGGTACAGAGAGGTATATAAAACATTTATTTTCATATTTTGCAATTTTATATACCACAAACTGTTCCCAACCTTCCATCTATCAGTCTTTCCTATGCATGTATAATCTGTCCTTGAAGCCAACATCTTTGGTAATTAGGAATGTAAACATTGGTTAATTTAGCATCTTGAAAAAATCAAAATATTTCTATAACCACTTATTACTCAGTAAATTCATAACACATAAGTATATAAACACATTTCTAGTGATAAGTAATTATAAGACTTATAATAACCAATTTTGGCAAAAAACCATGATGATGTCTCCATTAGTCTGTGTAGATAATGGAATGTTATATTTTAGGAATTTTTGTTTCCATTTTATAATGTTGCATTTCCTGTTTGCAGTAAACCATTTGGAGAATTCATAGACATGTCAGTAAATAGTTTACCTGGAGTGGTTGAACTTCTTTTTCTTACTCACGATCTGTAAAGAACTATGTCAATCTGGCCGTCAAAGATCCAAAACCTTAACAAGACTTTCTCTGCTATCAAGTAGAGTTGAGATACATTTGCAGGAAGGTGTATTTTCATATCAACCCATTTCATTTGTAGCAACCTAGTAAATACAGGTCCTACAGGTATAAAGGAATTAGGCAACAACAACAAAAACCAAAGCTGCACCACAGTGTGTAGAATGTCTTGGTGGATAAATAGGTTTGATATCCTGTGTTTTAGATATGTGTAATAGTGTAACATGGACCCACAAAATTAAAAAACCATTGTTATATATTAAATATTGTTTTATAGCCTGTAAAAGGTAATAAATAAAATGATCATTACTTGAATAAATATTTAACCATTTCTAATTAGTCAGGTCAGTAATACTACTTTGTACCTAACACTCTAGTGTGGGAGAAGTTGAGTGCAACTCACAACCTAACCTATGTCTTGTTCATCTTTACTTTGATTATTCAAACAATTTGAATATTTGTTATAAATAAAATGAACATTACATGAATAAAGATTTAACCATTTCCTGTCTTTGTAAAAATGTTCACTTCATGTATAAATACGACTATAATTTAAAATGTATAGCCTTATTCCTTTTACTAATATTGTTTTAAATTAATTTAGTCAGCATTCTTTATTAGAAGAGATAATATTGAAGGTTTTCAGATGTGACTTTATTTTCAGTAAAAATTATAAAAGTAGAGAGAGTTTGTGTAAAATATTTGCTAGGTTGTCTGTAATCATGGAAATAATGATTTTAATTAGAATAAGCAAATAATCAAGTTGTCAATATTCTTAGTCATTTACAAACTTTGAAAAGTGCAACATATGGTTTTGGCATGTGAAAAAACCGCATCTAACATTAAGGTTTTCAGGTTGTTTTTAAAACATTATTTTGTACTAAAATAGTTTTCCTCAGCTTTATCACTGGCTCACTAGTATTTCAATTATATTATGTCATTATAGCGGTTATTTTTAAACAAATTGTGTAATTATCTTTCAGCAAAAATAACATTGGACAAAGTTAAATCAAATTAATTTTGGTGTTTAAAAAAAAAATGTATTTATGTTTTATATAGGAGATCCACAAAATAATTACTCGGTCCTTTATATTCCTGTGTATACCTAGATAAGGGATTAAATGCTAGATTCTGAAGAAGTATGGTAGTAGTACAGTTTCTGAGTGGAAGCTTAAATTGATAATAAAATTAATTGAAGTGAGATAAAACTGAAAACAGCAGAAGATTAAACTCAGTGCAGTTATACATGTACTGGTAGAAAGACAACAGAATTTAGTAATATTATTAGTGGTACTTACGTATTAGCTGGAGGCCACCCTTATACAGTGTGCTGCGGTGGTTTTGGTTGTTTCAATGACTAAGCTAGATTGCTATTAACCTGGCTAAACCTTTCTTACATTTATTGAAGTTAATAATTTGTTTACTTTTTTACCCTGACAGGTTTGGCCAGGTAGCTATATATATAACCACCTGGCCAAACCTTTCGTAAGTTTATTGAAGTTAATAATTTGAAATTAGATCACGGATAAAATCTTTAATCACGGATATTATAGATTGAAATATCTGGTACTTACGTATTAGCCTACTGCACGGCAATAAATCACTCGGGACACTGACCTAGACACACGCCGTGACAGGCAATGTGTGCGAAAGTATGACTGATCTGGTATCGCTATATTCGTAACGAACTAAGGAAACTCCGACTGAAATATTTATGACAACCAAAACTGACCTGGTATCGTTATATTCGTAACGAACTAAGGAAACTCTGACTGAAATATTTATGACAACCAAAACAACCAAAACCGCCGCAGCGCACTGTATAAGGGTGGCCTCTGGCTAATACATAAGTACCTTATTAGTTTTAGGTGGTATCCAAACATCATGTTTTTCTTTTTTTAACAACAAACATGGGGGTAGTTTTGTTATTGTTTTCAAATGATAAATGAGATGTCTGTACAATTTTGTGTAATAGTTACTTCCACAAAAAGTATATTATCTAACAGCTTTGTGTAATGATTGTATTTGAGAAAGGCTGCTTAGTCATTGAAACGTCTTGGGAAAATTGCGTCTTTAATTATTGCTTTTTGAAATATTTCTTTGAAAGTTTTTGTTCTCTTCTGACACTGATGGTTTTTATATTCTTTTTATTCCTTTTTTTTTATAAGGTGAAGAAGATTTTTTTTCTACTTTACATTATCATATGAGTAAAAAATAATTTAATTATTAAAAGGCTCTGTAATAGGTTAAATTGCTCGTACAACCCAATATTCTGAAAAATTGAGAAGATTAAAATTAACAGTTTCTTAGAAAAGGAATACTTTAAAAATAAACTGCAATGGATTGCTCACACTTTCTCACACGCCAATCATCAAAACCAAACACTTTTAAAATAAATCTTGTTAAACATAACACCCTTTTAACCCATTTTATACAAAAACTGAATTTAAAATATGTTTGTTTTTTTACATATTTAGGTTGCAAATTGTTGATTCACAACTAGTTCAAGAATGGTACAGACTGATTAAAATGGAAAGGAAACCTGTTCAGAAGTTTTGGTTTTAGGTTTGTAACTTTACCAATAGTGTTTTTATATTTTGTTTTAACAAAATAATTTCAACATTTATTTAAAAATGATTAATGCGCACTACACACCCTGGAAAATAAGGCGAACTCAGAAAGTTGATACTGTTTTTATTCTCACAAATACTTATCTTTTTACAATTGTAATACAGCTGATGTGACCACTGGGTGACTTTGAATTATTTGTGTGAAAAACAATGTCAAACTCAAACTCGGAGCCCTAAAATCATTAAATAAAAGTTTTATAAAATTGATCATTATAACCTTTTGCATAAGATTTAAGAATTTTTAATTTTACAACATATGTTTAACCTAGTAATTGTGGAACATTTATATACGTGGTTTATGAAAGTCTAAGTTATTTTACTTATATTTAACAAGATTAAACCAAAATTATAGAAATTATGAATTTTAATGTCTATTATTAGAGTCTTTGATCAAATCTTTAAATAAAGTAATGTGCATGTTAAAATAACAAAACTTTCTGAAATAGGACAAAAACATTTAAAAAATATGTTTAAGGTTATTTTTTTTATTTCACAAAGCATACATTTTTAAGTCATAGTATTTTTTTCAATAACATTGAAATTTATCATAATTTTATATTCCACATTCGTACGTGTGTAAACATCCATAAGCTCATTCACACATATGCAACATACATCCACTCATACATACACCTAATCAACATATTACAGTAGAGTCCCGCAAACTCAGCGTAATGTGGACCGGAAGTGTGCCGAGTTTGTGAAATGCCGGGTTATCGGAAATAAGGGCAAAAAATAAATTGTAATTGAAACACCAAAGCGGCGGCGATATCAAACGACTTTGTCGATAGCGGTATCCCATTGTTGGCGGCATAATAACACCGCGGCATATGCACCCGTCGATATAGCAGACATACACCTGCAAAAACGTTTGATGGGCCGCTTTTTTTCCACGAATCAATTTAGTATACATTATGGAAAATATAATATTTCTTTTCAGTTTTCTTTGACAGGTACGTACAGTATATGCAGTAAATAAAAATGAGCGAGTTACGAAAACGGAAGCGTGTGTTGGTTTCGTTTAAGACGCGGTTAAATGTGTTAAAAAAACTTGACAGAGGGGAATCTGTAGAAAAGCTTTGTGACGAGTTAACGTGGGAAAAGTACCATCAACGATTCGAGCGATCGAAGTTAATGCCCGCTTTGGGATCTGCCGAACTTTTATGAACATCGCTGTTTTTAGAAATATATATTTTTTTCCCGTCGGGGTCGCCAAGTAATCCGGACTGCCGGGTTATCGAGTGCCGAGTTTGCGAGACTCTACTGTAGTATCATTATATATATATTAAATCCATCCTCTATCCAAAGAGGATATATTTATTGTATTTATAGCGTCAAAAAAGTCCCGGAACACTTAAATAACTATTAAACCTAAAAAGGGAGAAAGCTAACACTTTATGAAAGTTTTTTGTGTAATACAAATTGTTTTTGGCATTATAAGATAAATTCACCCTCACTTCAAAAATGGATTTTTTTGGTACAACTCAAAATTTTCAAATATACAGCACATCAAGTAATACCTCATTTCAAATGTCTTATTTAATATAAAATAACTGCACAAACTAGAGGTCATTATCTGACTCCAGTCAAAAATGGTGGCCAGTCAAATTTTTAATAAATCCAATGTCTACGCATAGGTGAAAAATGAAAACAATGTCAATCACGTATAGTTTACTTTTCTAAGTTTACTATAAATCATTAAGTTGATTACATGAAATTATAGAAAGTACAACATAGAAACATGAATGCTAAAATAATGTTCCTTTTAATAAAGTTCAAATGAAAATAAAATAGTTCTGATAGAAAACAAATCAAAATAAAACAGTTCTCAAACATTTAGAATTGAAACCAAAATATAAAACTCAGGGAAGTAATTCCATGTCACTTATCTGTCTTGCATCATGATATCCAACGGCAATGTAGTAACATGGCACAGTGAGATGTATAGCCTCAGAACAGCTGGTTACAGTTATAAAGACTCGCTATTTGATATAAGCGTAATATCGAGCTTAACAATAGATTTTAATGTTCAACAAAATGTTTATAATCACGGCACATGTAGATAGTTCATAGTATTTTACTAAACACTCTTTTAATAAATAGAAACGTCAGTGACCGACAACACGTACAGTACTTGTAGTTTTTAAACTTACAAAGTTAGATAGCGCACAATGTTGCGGATAACCTTGCCAAACCTTTTAATCTTGACTTACTACTCACTACTGGACTTCAACTTCAAACAAGCCCATAACATCCTTATTTGCACAGCTTATCATCACTGTTTGTACAGTCTCTGTTTGCACAGTTCTGTCAACCTTCAGATATAGATATTACTTATTAAAATAAGTATTAGGTTTTACAAAATTAATTAACTTGCATAAACATCCAATTTAATTTCAGAATTTACTCTAAGGAAAATAATACGGAGAACATTTGTTACAGTAAAATTACTTTAATGTTATTTTATACAAGTTTGGCCAGGAAGCATTAACTTCCAGGATTGCTTTAAAGTGTAATTTTATATACAATGTTCCAAAAATTAACGAATTTACAACATTTTTACGGAATTTAAAATAGAACTGTATTAATTGTTTTAAATATGCTAGTAGATCTTTTCAACCCTCTTCTTTTTAATGTTTAGTTTTAATTTTATCTTTAAAATTAACTAAGTTACAGTGGCTCAAAGTTCAATAATTTTACTAGTAGACCATTTATGTAATTATCGCCATCCTAAAGCGCGCCTGCGGCAATGCTGTGAGTTGAACCCAAGGGTTCGAGGCTCGGCGCTCTAGGAGCACCGAGGTAAGCGGACAACGGCAGATACCGAACCTTCCTTGAACCGAACATCAGAGCACTATGAACTGTTCCGGTAAGGCAAGCTATCGTCTTCTATAGTGTGTCACAGTGGAAGACTACAGCTTTCGGAAGTAGTGATCAGATTTCGTGCCAATCGTTCGAAAGTTTATGGAAAGGGAAAAATCTTCCCCAAAAAAGTGACGGGTCCGTAGAAGTCATTTAAGCCAACTATGATGCGATTACTTCTTGACCGAAGTCGTCCATTTTTGGCAAACGCCTAAGAGAGAGACTTACCAACATCAAGGTCTGAACGGTCAAATGCCAAGTGGGAACATATACATGCCTCGTTGACACGAGTACACAGTTCATCTCCCGTCATCGCTTGGTCCTGGCGTAGCCTCAACTCTTGGGCCCGTCGGGTTTGAGTAAGCTGACGAGTCCAAAAAGACTCATTGTTGCTGTAATTAAGGTTTACAAGATGTTTTACCTGAATACAAAAGTTAGTCGAAGTACATAGTGTCCAAAACACATGAAATATCACTTTCGGATTGTAGAAAATTACAATAACTGTTCGAACTGTTTTCTTTTAAAGATTAAACAATGTGCCAATCTGTGATAAAAATTTTGTAGTGTGCCTGGATGGATGTGTTTGGCTTGTACTATTATACGGAGTGTCATATCGTTTATCAAGTATCCCTAATGAAAGGAATGTAATGGGTGACCTGGCCGGACACTCTAACTGATTCAACACTTCATCGAGCAGCTGTAGAACTTTAATGGAGAAGTGCTCCTTCTTGTTGAGACCACATATTGTCAAAACATGGTCCTAACATTGATAATTTGCGGCAAAACAGTACGGACTAAAAACTTCTACTATAGGAAACTCTGGTTAAGTTTCTATCTCTTATAGTAGGACTGATAATTTTGTTGCCAATTATCTTAGCCCAAACATTCACCATCTGAGGTCATTGGTTGTGGCTTTCACTCAACGGACTAAACTTCTACGATTGGAAACTCTGGTTAAGTTTCTATCTCTTATAGTAGGACTGATAATTTTGTTGCCAATTATCTTAGCCCAAACATTCACCATCTGAGGTCATTGGTTGTGGCTTTCACTCAACGGACTAAACTTCTACGATTGGAAACTCTGGTTAAGTTTCTATCTCTTATAGTAGGACTGATAATTTTGTTGCCAATTATCTTAGCCCAAACATTCACCATCTGAGGTCATTGGTTGTGGCTTTCACTCAACGGACTAAACTTCTACGATTGGAAACTCTGGTTAAGTTTCTATCTCTTATAGTAGGACTGATAATTTTGTTGCCAATTATCTTAGCCCAAACATTCACCATCTGAGGTCATTGGTTGTGGCTTTCACTCAACGGACCAAACTTCTACGATTGGAAACTCTGGTTAAGTTTCTATCTCTTATAGTAGGACTGATAATTTTGTTGCCAATTATCTTAGCCCAAACATTCACCATCTGAGGTCATTGGTTGTGGCTTTCACTCAACGGACTAAACTTCTACGATTGGAAACTCTGGTTAAGTTTCTATCTCTTATAGTAGGACTGATAATGTTGTTGCCAATTATCTTAGCCCAAACATTCACCATCTGAGGTCATTGGTTGTAGCTTTCACTCAACGGACTAAACTTCTACGATTGGAAACTCTGGTTAAGTTTCTATCTCTTATAGTAGGACTGATAATTTTGTTGCCAATTATCTTAGCCCAAACATTCACCATCTGAGGTCATTGGTTGTGGCTTTCACTCAACGGACTAAACTTCTACGATTGGAAACTCTGGTTAAGTTTCTATCTCTTATAGTAGGACTGATAATTTTGTTGCCAATTATCTTAGCCCAAACATTCACCATCTGAGGTCATTGGTTGTGGCTTTCACTCAACGGACTAAACTTCTACGATTGGAAACTCTGGTTAAGTTTCTATCTCTTATAGTAGGACTGATAATTTTGTTGCCAATTATCTTAGCCCAAACATTCACCATCTGAGGTCATTGGTTGTGGCTTTCACTCAACGGACCAAACTTCTACGATTGGAAACTCTGGTTAAGTTTCTGTCTCTTATAGTAGGACTGATAATTTTGTTGCCAATTATCTTAGCCCAAACATTCACCATCTGAGGTCATTGGTTGTGGCTTTCACTCAACGGACTAAACTTCTACGATTGGAAACTCTGGTTAAGTTTCTATCTCTTATAGTAGGACTGATAATGTTGTTGCCAATTATCTTAGCCCAAACATTCACCATCTGAGGTCATTGGTTGTAGCTTTCACTCAACGGACTAAACTTCTACGATTGGAAACTCTGGTTAAGTTTCTATCTCTTATAGTAGGACTGATAATTTTGTTGCCAATTATCTTAGCCCAAACATTCACCATCTGAGGTCATTGGTTGTGGCTTTCACTCAACGGACTAAACTTCTACGATTGGAAACTCTGGTTAAGTTTCTATCTCTTATAGTAGGACTGATAATGTTGTTGCCAATTATCTTAGCCCAAACATTCACCATCTGAGGTCATTGGTTGTGGCTTTCACTCATCCAATGTAGATTTTGATCACTCCAATATCTGTAATTATGTCTACTTGTTAATTCACCAATTTTAAGTTTTACAGTTTAGAGAACTAAATTACACCCTTCCATACATTTTCCAATAATTATGAATTATTATGAAATCACAAAACTCAACCCTTAGACCATAATTGTCTTCAGACAGTTCATGAACTAGAAGAACTTTATAAGGGTGGTAGCTATGTTTCTCGGGAATATTGTAAACCGACTTATACAGTTTTGTAGTGGAGCTTTTCTTACCGATGTCTGAATGTTTTCAAACTAATGTTTTTTTAGTAATCCAACGAGGTTTCATCATTTGAGGCACACTTAGGTCTTCTGAGTACCTTGCTGTTTTGTATATTGCCATTTTAAAAATAAAAGTTTATTTACTTTCCTATATATCCATGTGATTTCCTTATCAACTACGACGTGTCGGGGTTGGACAAAAATCAAAGTTGCTTAAGAGACCCCTAATGGGAATGAAAGAGTGAGTGAGTGAGTGAGAGAGAGAGAGAGAGAGAGAGACAGACAGACAGACAGACAGACAGACAGACAGAGAGAGAGGGAGAGAGGGAGGGAGAGAGATCTAATGATCATTTCATAAAAAGTACTGTGATAATAAGAGAATATAAAATAAAGACACCCTAGTCCTCGATGACTAATAACGTCAGGGTTGGACATAAACAAGAGTTGGTTAAGAGACCCCTAATGGGAAATATAAAAGAGAGTGAGAGAGATCTAACAATCACTTTGTAAAAAAGTAATAATAAGAGAATATTACCTATTCAGTGTAAACTATCTATTTAAATCATAATTGGCTAATACAAACATGATCTGTTTACTAAAAGAATGATCATTACATAAAGTTGTAATCAGATCAAAAATTACAATATCGGATGTATCACTGTTTCCCAACATTGCAAGTTATCTTTCAGGCCATAAATGTTAGCTAATTTATAAATGGAACATTGCTAATGGTATGCAGAGTTATTAGAACGTGAAATTAGCATGCATTGTTGATTGTAATTGTAAATGGTTTATTGGTATAGTTTGTACATTTCACATTGTTGTCATGTGTGGGAAGGTTCTGATACATACAACATTGACACTCAGCCAAGTTTATCAATAGCTGGCTTTAATGGTTTACAGTAATGTCAAATACTCATAAATCATCGAAATGAATTCCACTTCAGATATTGTATGTGATTAATGTACTTAATACAGAACATTAAAAGTTTTTCATTTCATTTTGTGTTTCAATTTCTGTTGGTTAATAGATGTTGCTTTCATCATCAGTGTAAGATTAAGACCCTTTGTTATGTAATGGGCACTGATCTAAATTTTGAAACTTGCTGTTATCATTTACAAAATGATACATACAGTACGACCATAAAGTATCAAACCTCTTCCTGATTTCATTATATAAACAAAAATGAACCTTTGGGTACCTTTATATGAGTGTAGACTCTATTTGGTATAATAAATTTATAACTTCTGGGGGGGGGGGACTGTGGGGGGGGGGTGAATCATACCTTAAAGGAGTTATATATTTAAACATAAGGGATTGTGTGATATATCGTTTGAATGGTCTTGATGAGAAGAGAAAAATGGGAAAAATAAAACTTAAATTCTGCTAACACATTTTTTTCTTCATGTAAGTCACAGATCGATGTTTTACAAACAAATTATTGACAATTAATGTTCCTTTTAAGTAGTTATGATGTAAAGTGGTAGTTTCCCTGTAACAAAATTTGTTACATGAAAAATTTAAACATGTTCCAAAACAAATTCTCAGTCCCTTCTAAACCCTTTATAAATATAACATTGTTAAATAGCAACAAAATATTGAATTTTTTATGAACAAAGTAATAGAACAATAATGGTATCATTTGGTTTTACACAAGTCACAACAGGTAGAAGTGCTGAACTTTCCTAGTTATGGAAACACAAGTAATAGACTGCAATGTAATAATAATGATGCTATTTATTCTTTCAAAAGCATATTGCAATAATTAATATTAAATTGACTGCTCCTAATATGTAAAATTAAACATTCCTCAACTTAGGCTTATTTTGCTCTCTGTGAATCACCACTGGAATGCCAGAAGATCCTGATTCACAGGCTCTACTTAATTTTACCCCAGTTAACTTGAGCTGTGTCATCAACAAAAGCTGTCATGTGACCTCAAAACTTGGCACTACAGATATAATTAATATAAATTTAAAATAATGATGTCCTGAAGCGTTAGGTGCCCCACTCTATAAACTCATTTCATATAAAACCTCACGTCACATAGATTTGAATCATTAGTCTTCATACTTCATCGGCATTTGAATGAAATCCGTAGAACTCATATTGAGAAATCACGTCATTTATAACAGTCCCATTTGTTTAATTGTGACTAATAACTACCCGAAACGGCAGCAAATACATTTTGTTTTAGTATATGTAGGTTACGCTTAAGAAAAATTTCATCATAATCGTTAACAGATTGTTTTTAGAAATTTTTATCTTATTACACGAATGGACCAATTTTGAATTAAACAATTAAAAATGCCCTCTTATCAAATTTGATTAAAATTGGTCAAGCGTTTGGTTGTAGAAAAATTCCGTATCAATATTTAGCCTTATCACATACCTTGCTCTATACTACGTATATATGACAAAATATATAAACTAACAATTTTGTTTCTAAATTTGATGAATCCAACATATTTTAATAATGATAAATGAGAATACATTCAAAGTTAATAAAGTTTAAGTCAATATCAACTGCAGTCATGAAATGTAATGTCAAGTTGTGTGTATCTTTTAAGCAAGTGGTTGGGGGTTGTGAAGTAGGTTTGCTTTAAATAGGTTATATCTGGTATTTTCAGATAGTTACTTGTAAGTTAATTCAATGAAATTTATATTTTTATGAGCTAACCCTATGTTCGCGCGTCATTTTGTAAGTTAATTCAATGTAATTATCGTTTATCTATTCAATTCTTTTCATCTAATCAATTAATCAATTCAGTTTATGCTTTAAGAGCTTTTAGTCAAAAATTCAAATTACTTCAGTTTGCAAGTCTGCGTTCTTACAATACTATTTTTATTTTACCTAAGGGCAGGGTTACAACTTTAATCGTACTTACAGTTATTTCAACAACGTGCTGATGGTTAATACAAATGAATCTAGCCAGACATATTTATAAAATAAGAAATCTCCCTTTTATTCTATAGACAAAGAAGAACATATAAATTTAAATGAACATTCAACCTAAATTCTATCCTGTGATAGTATACATCTTAACATGTTAAAATCTGAATAAAAAGTTTATATATCCTTTCAACCAAGTTCTGTCTCCTAATGGTTACTCAAACTTTATTTCTCACTTTACTCACGAAATACTAGTCCATGTTGTGCTAGTTTCCTTCTAACCACAATTAATTACTTAACACCACCATTTTGTCGTGATTTTTGAGTCTGTCCAGTTACCCTACAACAGGACTGTCTCATTCTGGCTCCTGACAAAGACTTTACTGCTCTCTCCCCCGACTAAGACTGGCTAAAACCACGTTTCTAGAAGACGCTTGGCAAAGCTAACGCTGAGGCTTCCGGGAAGTTTCTCCAGGGTTCAATTTCCTGCTGGAATGGACTTCTGCAACGTCATTTGGTTTATCTGGCGCACACAGTTTGAATTTCATAGTTTATTGTTTGTAATCATTTTGTTATTATTTTTCATTAGGAGATTGTTCAGATACACTTTACAACTATTTATTATTATTATATGATGCTTATCATCTCTATTACTATTTTATATCTATTATTAATATTAATTGTTTTATTATTTTTATTAATTACTAGTTGGAGGTTGTCCCATGCTTACATACTCTGAAACACAGCGTATTGTAAACTTAGTCCAGTATTATCAGAGTAGAGAACAGCTGTTTTCACAAACTCTCTCTGTACTTCGAAGTTAATAAAGTTTAATTCAATATCAACTGCAGTCATGAACCATAATTTCAAGTGCTTTGGAGTTGTGAAGTTTGTTTGCTTTAAATAGGTTATATCTGGTATTGTCAGATAGTTACTGTATAAACACAGGGTATTGTAAACTTAGGCCAGTATTTAGTGAGGGTAAAAAACTGGAAAACAGCGTTTACTTTGATCCAGAGTGAAACTGCACGAAATGACTTGTGTCATAGCTCATTTTATTCGTTAGAGTGTCTAGATCGAAGTTTTAAACAGTTTTTTTTTGTGGAAACTTAATTTGTTTATTTATTGAATATAAACAATAAGAATTATGTCTGATTAAACGTAATATAAAATAAGGGACTGGGTTCATAAATCGATGGAGTTTTTTGATATTAAAGTCATTTTCCATAAAATAATATAAGATGCAGGTAATGACAAATGAAAATTTAATGAAATAAGGCATTATTTTTGTGAATTCGTGTCATTCTTCGATTTCAATGCCATTTTTAAGTTCTCTGGTTTGCTCGTTCCGATACTGATACCAAAATTGTGCGAATCGTAGAGGGCGCCACCGGCAAAACTATTACAAGGTGTAAATGGTGACATATTAACATTATATGAAATGATGCAATTTGTCCATAAATTGATGTAATTTTTTTATGGTCTTTGGGTGCTTGTTCCGATGCTGATGTCAACACTGTGCCGATCTGAGAGGGCGCCACACACAAAAACAATACAAAGTGAAAATGATGAGAAATCAACATAGCAAAAAATCAAGCATTATTTACATTAATTACTGTTGTTTTTTGGTTTCAAAGTTTTTTAAAAATGTAATTTGAGTCGCCCGTTTCGATACTCGTGTCAAAATTGTGCTAATTCTAGAGGGTGCCACGAAGAAGTGTAGAATAACTTCAAAATAAAGATGGGTGTGCTTGATTTGAAATCGAAAAATTTAGGGTATAATTTTGCAAGTATGTCACGCTGAAAGGTAATTTAGTGTCTAAAGGGACACAAATATGCACAAACCTACAGCTTTATTAAATTAAAATTTTAATAACTTGACGTCCTAGAAAAGAAACCAATTTAAGTGTCCAATGTTTGTGTTGGTGTATGTATATGTTGTGTAATGTCGTGTAATTTTCACCTGATGATGTCACATTGATTAGCGAAACAGCCACACACATCGAAAGAATTGCAATGACGGACATAAGGTATTTATATGAGTATATAAAAATAATAGTACTTTATCAAATATGCGTAAAAAAATATGTAATGGGTCAAAAATCAATGCCTATTTTCGTCTAGTTATATCCGATTTAAGGTCCCTTGAATCCAAAAAATTAAATTTTAGATTGATGTATATCTGTCATATGTTGTCTACATCACAAACGCACGAAACAATTTCAATCAAATTCCATATTTGGATATATTTTCCAATGTTAATGATTTTTTTGATATCTATAAAAATGTATTTTTGAAAGCTGTCACAAAACAAAAAATTAAATTACTATTTTCTCAAATCAACTGTAATAATTTTGATCAAATTTAGCTCCAACGGGGTAGGTTATCAGCGATTGACCGATACACACGTTTATCTCTTGTACATTGATACCAACTTCAGTATTAGTGGGCAGTAATCTTTTCAAAAATTATGCATAAACGTATCGTGTGTTTATATTAATTGTGTCATTGTTCAAACAGTGTTAACAAATGTTGTATATTTGTCGACGATTTTAAATTTATAATTTTAATAGTCTATTATGAGTATTAAATCATAATTACCAGTTTTAATGGGGCGACGCTTTTATATGGCTGAACGAATTCACGATGTTTTACATTTGACAATGACAGTTTAATTGTCGAAATCGGTTATCCACAAGGATGAAATTTGGATTGTCTGAGGAAACAATTAGGGTAATTAACCTATAATATATTAATTGAATACACAATCTAGGAGTCTTATTATGTTTAAGTCGATACAATTTGACACAAAGTAGCTTTCTGAACGAATATTTCAATTTTTAAGCAAATATCTTTGAAGTTTTAGATTGAAAATCAAAAATATAAAAAGTAATTTTCATTGATAAGTTCAGTTGACTTTAATGTTTTACATGGATTAGACCTGCCTCAAAATATTATTATATTTACATAAATAAAATTATAATCTTGGGTTTACAGTAGGGCTATCAGTATTTACTGAAGTAAAGAATATATACATTTTATTTACAGTTCCACAAAAACCAAAAATAAATATTTTAATCATTTGTAATTATTAATCATGATGGCAAATTTCTATTGGCGTTATCAATTAGTTATAAAACTAACTAACTTCTATTGGTGGTGCAGGCATTAATACTATCGTTAGTTTGAAAAGAATTAAAATTAATATTTTATTAAATTATATTATTTTCTCGTAAGTAATATTTGCTCTTTCGTATATTATCTTAAATCTCTTAGTATCTTACAAAGTTCTATAAACAAAGTCAAGATGTAGCCACTTGTTACCTTGTTAGATGAAACTTTACAGTTAAGTTGCCAGGAAGTTGGAAAGATAAAATCTTAACCGTGATTTAAACCTAAATTCAGGCTTTCTGAAACTTCCCAAACGTATTTCCAAATAAAACTCTTGTACATTAGTTGGAGATGTTTTAAGTTTACTGTTATGTAAGTGTGAGGGTGGAATTATGAAAGAGTGATTGGCTTCCCTTACTTAGTTTTATCTGCCTCAATGAATGATTAAATACAAGTTAACATCAGATAAAATGGCTGATATGCTGACCGGCTAAAGGTTTAAATACAAGTTAACATCAGAAGTGGCTGATATGTAGACCGGATAACTAACCTTTGCTACAAACAAATGGATCTTGCACACTATAAATTTGCAAATTACCTGGAAGATATAAACTCCTCGTAATTTGTTTGAATGGTTGCTAAAATATGTTAATAGACTGGCATCATCAATTATTTGTGATGAAAAAGTATAATTTAAATTTTTACTATACACAACATATCACAATTTCATTTTCAATTACATACATATTTTAAAATTACCTTGTTCTGTATAACCATTTAATAATCATGAATATTATAAATGAATAGAATATATTCACTATCATACTTGGATATAAGGCAGTTAATGATATTAAAGCCCTTATTTCTCTCTCCCACCCTCCCTCTCCCTCTCCCTCTCCCTCTCCCTCTCTCCCTCTCTTTCTCTCTCTCTCTCTCTCTCTCTCTCTCTCTCTCTCTCTCTCTCTCTCTCTCTCTCTCTCTCTCTCTCTCTCTCTCTCTCTCTCTCTCCTCTCTCCTCTCTCTCATATCTGCAGTAATTTAATTACAACATTTTTTAGTAGCCAAAAATATTTTCTTTCCATACAGCCTACTATTATTGAAAATGATAATAACAATAATAAAAATAAATATTGTATTAAAAATATAGAAATAAGTATTTTTAATTTATACTTTTAAACCCGTATTGAATTAAATCCCTAAATAATCAAAGTTGTCTCCCACTCATACTGAATGCCATGTTACCATGTCAATGTGATATGACTAATGAATTTCCCTCTGAAATGAAATAAATTAAAAACAACAATAAATCAGAAGAGTTGTAATTGATATTCTACATCTGTGATTTGATGGATCGCTAAAATTGTGTGATTTATCACAGGTTGTTTTTGTCTGAATGATAATAATGATAATTAACTGGCAAAGGTTATTGTTTTGAATTTTGTTTGTAAATAACCCCCTCGCGTTATTCTGTAATCTTTACGGATTAATGTGTAGTATTAGTTCTATTTGTGTAGAGTCTGGCAAAAATTCCTGTTGTCGGAATTAAAAAAGTCAGAGATTTTTAAACAATTTTACACGATATTTTTCAAAGTTATTTCTGTAAACATTTCAGAGACTCATCTGTTAGTGGATAAGGCAAAGAGGGTTTGAATTTCCCTTTATTTTAAAACAAATATTTAAATATTTTTAAATCCAAAAGCCACGGCTAAAAATTGATTTATAATTTTGAAAGAAATGTCCTTTCTAAAAATACCCAATATACTGAATTTTTGAACAGTTCATATTATTTCAATTTGCATATTAAATAATGAGAGGCCAAATATTCCACAAACCTTTTCAATTGTACAAATGTATAGAAACAATATAATATTAATTTAAAAATTATATATTTAAATTCTTAAAAATAGTATTTTTTTTTTTTTTAGATATAGACGTAATAACTAGAGCTGGTTTACTTATTATTTTATTTTTTTTTGCAGTGATATTTGTTTAAATGATGTTCCATGATATTCAATTCGTTAAATGATTTTGAATTTTTTTCATTTTACTAAAATTGATCAGATGTGTTGTTGATTTTTGTGTGACTTTTAATATTAAATTTCCAACTTATTTTTCTTTATTTTAGCTACTTTGAAAGTGTGAAAATAGTTGTATATTGTGATCCCCGTGTCTTAGATACTATGTGATAAACTTCCCATTAATGTCAATATTGTTCTGTGCCACTACAATCATTTAATAGTATATTATGTTACAAGTTCGGAAAATATGTGTTTTCCAGACGAGTGTGATATGCGAGTCCAGAAAACACATTTCGGGCGAGTGTCGCATGATATTTTACATCATACTACTCTATAAAAATCGACTATCCAAAAATATGAATCCTACTTCTTTATGAGCCAAATACTCAATGATAAAGAGTTTTTTAGCAACAAAAGAAAATGTCATCCGAAATGACATTTCGGATAACATTTATAACCATTTAAAATACAACTGACTAAATGGAAACGACATGTGGCACTTGTTAAAAATAAAATTATGTTAAATAATTCACAGAAAAAGATTATTTTTATTTATAATATGAATAGATACAAGTTAAGATACGGTAATAATTATTTTGTGGTTTTCTAAAACCTTACTAAATGCATTATTTTTTACAGATTAGTCATTCTACTTTTCCTTATAACATTACACGGATGTGTAAAACATACGAATCTTAATGGTACAGCTGAAAATATTAGAATCTGATACAACCCGACCCAATCCTAAATAAAAGAGTGGATAATCAAAAGCCCAATATTGCTTTAATGTTTACGGTTGTAATACACTTGATTGTTCTGAAATGAAACGCGTGTATAATGTTTAAATAATATTGCTTCTTCAACAAAATTAATTATTCATTATGATCAGTCAATTTTGATATGCTTCTAATTCAATTGTATTGAATGAAAATGGTTTTAACTGTAAAGCCAAAGGATGTCTTAGAACTAAGAATCTGTCACAGAAAAGATATGGCTTATAAATCAAAACAATGTAAATAATTACATCCATTGTTCTTTAATAATCTGTATTAACTAAGATAAATAAATGTGTCATTTTAGTTATTACAAAACAGCAAAAATCTTTTAGAAAATTAAAATGTTCTAAGAAATATTTACATCGATTAGAAATAGACCAAAATCAGGCCATGAAGACTATTCAATTTGTATCACCATTTATATCAGCCGCTGCTCTTCTTCAGTTTCTTATTTATTCTTTTCTTGCATTCTCTGTTATTCTCTTCTTCCATGTTATCTTGACATGTTTCTTGGTTATTTTTAAACTTTACACATAATACAGTAATGATTGGGATAGCCAGTACTGTACTTTATTGTTTGTAAAATGAGACATAGTGTCACGCTTCTAAAGAGTGCCATTGACAAGGGCCTTTGACTGTCAGGAAGTGTGCCATAAGATATTTAAAAGTTATATTCACTTGCTGTGGATTCAAAAAAGTAATAAGTGTGCTATATTCTTTTAAATCTCAATACCTGAAAGTTTTGGATACCTGAGGAAACTTTGTCAAATTAATTTAAGATACTATTAAAAAAAAACTTTATTACTAACTTTGTAATAAAAATATTACATAATTTATTTAGTGAACGTGACTTTTATAATAATTACTAGCAAAATGAAAACGTTTAGAAATACAATTTGTTTACAGAAGTTTGAACACAATCAGTTTTATTTAATGAAAAAGTAAAATGTTATTATTATTTCATCTCTCAAGGCTAGAAATTTGAGCATTTTTTTACATTTTGTATAAGAAAATAAATTTTATATTTCAATTTAGTGAAATAGATTTATAATTTAGAACCCCTTGAACAAAATCGGGGGAACAAAATCATTCATCGGGGGACTGTATAGAATTATTGAGAATAGAGCCTTTTTTAAACTCTTCGAAAAAAGAGATTTGGTATGAAGATGTACCTACAAGTGGATTTACCTTACGTGTGAAAGACGACAGGAAGATGGACTGAGAGAAAAACATTATCAGCAAATATATTGGTACCAGCACATGTAGACTGAGGGTACTTCAACACCAAAAAGCTTGAACTGTTTTCTTATAAAACACAGTTAACACAAAAGAATTCCTGATTCTAAAGGTGTGCATGACAAGGCGAAGGTGTCTTGTAAACACGACCGTAATCGTATGTTGAAAACAAAGCATTATAGGAAAACTACCGGACAAGTAAGAATCAGTAAAACTATTAATACGATGATATTGGTCCAAAGTGCGTAAATATGTAAAACTATTTGTTAAAAGCTACAAGTTTGTCAACAATAGAAGATTTAATAAACGAACCTTGTAGTAAAATGTAATTTGGCGAAAATGGGGTACAGTAACAGTGGATTTTAATTGCTCTTTTCCAAGGTTCAAAATTATACTTCCATAAATTTTTCTAAAACTTTAGCTATAAATATAGAAACACCAAACAATAATGATAGTATCAATTCCTTATCTCAGACAAATAAGTGGAGAAAGGCAGGAATATTCCTAGTTCAGTTGTGAGCCAGGATTGAGAAATAGAGCTTACAAGAACAATCTACAGGTTATGGGGATCAAGAGCAACAGATAGTTACAGAGGCAAACTACAGAATTAAAATGGGACGTTTTAACTAAACTAAAGGATTTAAGTATAATTTACGCATGATTTGACTTACTTGACTTATTTCCTTTTATATCCTATTGGAGCATGGGGCGTCCAGAAGAGCTCTCCATCTGTCCGTCTCCAGCAAGTGCCTTCAGTTCTCTCCAAGTCTTATTAACCTCCTAATAACGGTCCTCTTCCAGGTTTCTCGGGGTCGACCTCTTCTTCTGACACCTTGCGGGTTCCAATCTAGGGCCTCTTTCTCAATAGTTCCGTCTGGCTTCCTCAGTGTATGTCCTATCCATCTCCACTTCCTCTCTCGAATCTGCAGTTTGACCCGAATTTGACCTGTTTCTCTCCATAAATCCTCGTTTGTAATGATCTCAGGCCAATGAATGTTCATGATACGGCGAAGACACCTATTGATGAAAACTTACAGCTGAGACGTAATTAAACTTGTACCTTTCCACATCTCACTTGCATACAGCAAAACAGACTTAACATTTGTGTTGAAGATGCGAAGCTTTGTTTTCTTTGAGATGTTTCGATTTCGCCAAATGGGGTACAGTTGTACAAAGGCGGCGTTTGCTTTTTTAATGCGAGTCTTCACATCATTCATTTTCTGTATTCATCTTCATAAATTTAGTTTTCCGATGATTTATCTTGAGTCCTGCCGCTTCAGCTACTTTCTTCAGTGCATTCCACTTAAACTGCATATCCGTGTATCTCTGCGAAAGCAGGCATATATCATCTGGGTAATCCAGATCTTCAAGACGTCTGTGTAATCCCCATTGAATTCCTCGTATTCTATCACCAGTTGTCCTCCTCATAGCTGCATCCAATACCAAAAGAAAAAGGATTGGGGACAAGATGCATCCCTGACGAACACCCGCTCCAACGGAGATGGGCTGCGTCAGCTTTCCTTGATGAAGTACCTGGCAATAATACCCGTCATACAGATCTTTTATTATATTAATTATCTTCTACGCATGATTTGGAAACGTCAAATTGGCCTACTCACTCTTGAGTGCATGTTGAGAACCTATTTGATTGGTTAATTAGGCCGGCTGATAATAGTTGTTAAACTTAAGCTATGTCATTGAGTGCTGAGTAATACGTTATTTGATTTTACTATTTGCTCTCTCCCAGCGTTTCATCTTCTAATATGAGTGTACAAGATATTCATAAGATATAACATATAGACATTTTGTTGTCAAAGATATACAAACATCTTTTTTTATAATGTTCAAATTTTAGGTATAGACTTTTGTCTACTGGTAGATAAGTTGCTTAGATTAATGTATCCTCTATTAGAATTTCTGTTAGGCATTTAAAAACTTACATTCTTCCATCATCCAATAGCAACTATAAATAATTTTTTTTATCTGTGGTTTTATAAGTCAGTTAGTCAATATTGCTAGAATACAACTGCTAATAATAATTCTATTTTTAAAGGACTATATTATAGAAAATCCACATTCTTCCATCTTTAAGGTCTCCTTTGTGTAAAGTAATACTCCTAGAATACAACCACCATGATAGAATTTCTGTTTTTAATGTATAAAGTTAATGCTAATGCCCAAATCATTTCATCTTGATATCTGAAAAAAAAATACTTTAATGCATAAGGTTTGTCTATGTGGGTGTAAGACATATGAAGGAATATTTCTGCAAAATAACCATCAATAGAAATGATATTGCCAAAGTATACATAATCCCCATTTTGTGATCTTGTAATCATAGATTTAGTAAAAGGTTTTTGGATGGGCATAAAAGACACTTATGTAGATAGAATTAAACTGCTAAACAGTAATTCTGCTAACCAAAATATTGAAGTGTAAAAAACCACATCTTTCCACCTTTTAATCACCCATATTTTTGTATTTATGAGTGTAATAAAACAGGCAGTACTCATAAATATTGAAATAATCAAAATCACATACTTTTATTTTTTATTGAGTGTGGGTGTATAACAAATTCAGATCAATATTCCTAGAATATATCCTATAATAGAAATTCTGTTATGAAAATATTGATAAACCCACATCCTTTCAAATTGTAATCGGAGCCTAATACATAGGTTTGGTAAAATTGACATAAAAGATACTTTGCTTTATGTAACCGCTAGAATAACAGTAATTCTTATAATCTCAGCTTAATGCACAGGTCTTGTGTTTATGTGTATAAGTCAGTGGGAACAATATTCCTAGAATATAATCTGAATTAGAAATTCTGTTTCAATGTATTATATAAACATCCAAAACCTTCAATTCTCTAATCGCAGCTTAAAGTAAAGGTTTTGTCTAAGGTTGTATATGATTGTGATAGTAATATTCACCGTTAAACATTTTATTGTCAAAGTAATAAAGTGTACAGAAATCCACATCTTTTCTTATTATTAGCGCACTTTAAGAATAATTTTTGTTCTATGCTTGAATTAAGTTGCATAGAGCAATATTCATAAAACAACAATGCAAATTCTGTTATCAATATTTTTAAGTACACAAAATATTACACCATTAGTGATTTTAATCGTGAATTTAACCTTATATGGTTGTGTAAGATGTAAGACAAATATTCATTGAAATTATGTTGTTAATACTATTTACAAAAACCCTCAGATTTCTATCTTGTAATCACAGTTAAAACAAAAGTTACTTCTAAGTTTGTACTAGGTTATATTCCTAGTATATAACCAAAAATAGAAATTCTGTTTTAAAGGTATTAAACTATACAAAACCTCACATCATTATACAGTATATCATAATAGTAGTTGGAATCTTAGGTTCTGTCAGTGGTGTATTTGATGCTTAGATCATAAATTCTAAAATGTAATCAGATATGGATTATCTGTTATTACATTATTAAATTACACAACAACCTACATCTAAGCGGTCTTTTATTACCTAAAGTCAAAGTATATTTTTCATTATGAATGCTGCTTTTTGAAAATTGGTATAATGGTATCAGGTATTAAAAAAATATTTTATTAAACACAAAATACAATAAAACAAAAATGTTTACATATATTTACTACATCTGAGCTTTACATATGTTTTTACACAAACAACCACACACACAAGCAAGCCCGTACAAACTATAGGCCAATTTGAAACTTTATAACTTTATATGTAAATAATGAAACAAAAAATATCACTAATGAATATTATTTAATTTTACAATAAAACTTTATTAATCATCATATGTTTCGCCGTTAGGCGTTTTCAAGCTACTAAATTGAAAACATAAATTGTAAATAAATTATAAATAAATTATAAATAAATAAATTGTTTTGTTTCCAATTTAGTAGCTTGAAAATATATAATGGCAAAACATATGTCGCTCAGTAAAGCTCTTTTGTGAAATTAAATAATTCTTTCATTATTTCCATTGTAGATCTGGTAGTTCCCAGAGTTTCTCAAATGATAAACCTATTAGTCGTTTTACTCCAGGGGCGTTATTCATAATTTTTTTGATCCACATTACGTTGATATCAGTTCTGGAAAATAAATCTGGAATATGTTCATACGCACACATATTTCCGGCAGTAGGACTCCACGATACAACTCCAACCTGAGTTCCATTGCAAATCAGAGGTCCTCCACTGTCACCAAAACATATGCCTTTTTTATGTTTATTATCGTAAGTACAGATAACAGTATCTCTGCATAAACCACCATCTTTAAAAGATGATAGTTTTTTGGTTAATATTTTAAGATGATTTGAACATTGTGTCTGGTTGATTAATTGTACTTCAGTTTTCTGTAAAATACGACAACTCGTTGGAACATTATCATCCTCATTTGAAGTCAATCCCCAGCCCAAGATCGTGCACTCCTTATATTTTTTATGTAATGTAGAGTATGGACTATCTTTTAAATCGACTGGCTTGGGCAGGTTTGTACTTGTTATCTTATTATTGAAGTGAAGGAATATGTCCAGCTCCAAAATGCTGATGTCATATCTAAATATACACCTAGAAACATATGATTTTCGTTAAATTTAATTTTGTTTGGAAAACACAAATAATCTATAATGAGTTACAAGTGTCTTGTATTTTTACAAAAATAAAGTGGGGTTTTTGTGGAAGATTATGTTTCCATTAATTTTTGGTTTCATTTAAAATGCTAATATGTAAATATGAAAATTTTGTTTAAGGAAACAGAAATCTATTTATAAAGTATCGAAATGTTGAAATGAAATAGCGAACAAAACTGTAAGAGCTAATAGGTCGAAACTAACTTGGGATGAAACTGACAATGTACTATCAGAAATAACAAATAGATTTACATAGATATGAGTATTATTATTCTAAATTTTATTTTAGTTCTAAAAATGTATATGTTTTACTTATTAAATTTTGATGAAATGTTTAATAAATCCTGAGCGGTTAATTTTTATGGGTACAACTTATTCCTAGGTTTCTATTCCAGAAAATATTAAAAAATTGAAATAAATTAAAATATTGAGTAAATTAACTTTCATCTGAATTTGATCAAAATCAAATAATATAGATATAACAATTAAAATTTGTTCTCAAACACCATCAAGGTCTTTTTAAATGTCAAAATTGTAGCAATAATTTTAACAGTAATGGAAATGAATTGATGGCAATGTTTAATTATATTTTGAATTTCAAAATCCAATAATAATTTTTAGGTTTTTTTCTCGAATTGTGAATTTCCCTGCGCGAAATGTTTGTATGAAATATTTCAACAGACATTAAAGCAAACTGAGCACATAGCGGTTGAATAATAAATCGGATTTTCCGTAAATGATAAAGATACACAACGAAATTGATATCCATGTGAAATAGCTTTTTACAGGAAAAAGCGATTGAAAAGCCATGAGTATAGTGTTTGCCAATAAGCCATTCAGTAGTTCAGAGTGAACAAAATTTAAAAAAGATGATCGGATTAGTAAAAATCATTGTTGAAAACTTCAGATTAACGTATATAAATGCAATATTGAATTTTTAGTTTGAACATTCACAAATTTTGTTATTAATTTGATTTTGTGTAGTTATAATCTAAAACATGAAATTACCGCATCTCGCTATTAGCTATAAATAAATATTTTAAAAATTATTTGAAATAAATTTCTGTATTTGTTTTGTAGACTTATCATAGTAGGTATACTCCAATCCTTTGTATTAATATCGGTATATAAATAGGAATGGTTTATGTTAATTAAATTTAGTAGTGTCACTGTAAGCACATTACAGAAATGTGGCACAATATATTTGTTTTATTTAAATGAAATCTAAAACTAGCGGTACTCATTGTGAAGCTAACTTTTGTAAATACAATATTATTAACACAACCTATAAACTGAGATATGATTGTATTTTAAACTTACTGTATAATTTAACTTACTGGTGTTTAGAATCCTTTTGGAGAAACTCAGGATGGGCAGAGATTTTTTTTACACCGGCTTTCGATTTGGCTTTTTTAGGCACTAATATTCCAGTAAACACGTTAAAATATTTTGTAGCCGTATAATGACATACTGGTTCAAGTTGTTTATTTTTCATATAACTGTAGCATGTTAAAACACAGTGAGCAGCAGTAAGAATGTGTTTTGGGCTTAATATAGTACCAGTACAAAATGAGTCCTTATCTTTCGGTTTTATCGAGCCTTCTTCTGAATTCTAAAAAATAAAATATTTAGTATAAAATACCAGCACAATAGAAAACACTATTCAAACATGAAAATGATGAAACACAACCGCTAAGATAGTTTTACAGTTAAACATATGAACAATTGTATTCTTATTTGTGTGTATTAAATGATTATAAGTGATTATAAAATAAAATGGTTAATGTTTATTTTTATTCATCATCATCCAAGTATATTACATTTGGTTTTTGTTACACACACACACAAACATACACACACACACACACACACACACACACACACATTTATATATTTTTTTAATAATGATGAAAATATGTCGAATATAATTATATGATGTTAAGAATTAGTTCTTAAGCCGGGTCCACACTGAACAAATGTTCGACAAACATGTTTGTTGGGCAAATTTTATTATGTTTGACAAACAATGTTTGCCCGTGGCCAGTGTGGACGCGTCACCAAACAAAATATTTGTAAGTCGGGGAGAACAGGTTTTGGGTCACGCCGCCATCTTTGTTTGGACTGAATGTTCGCTCTCAGAGCGACAACTGGCAAACTGTTTGTTGTCAGTCTCTGCGAGTTCCTAGTCATATTGTGGTGTTTTCTGTCAGTGAGTTGCTGTTTTTTTTGTGTTTCCTGATTGGTAAGTGAAGAACAATGAGTAAGGACTTTTGGACGCCAGATAATGTAATTTCGTTAATACAACTGTACGAATCGCACAGGTTACTTTGGGACACTAATGAACCAAACTACAAAAACAAGTACAAGAGGAAAGATTCCTACGATAGTATAGCTAAAGAGTTAGGTGTAAACAATACCGAAGAAGTTAAGAAAAAAATTGAAAGCCTCTTAGTGCAATACAGAAGAGAGAAAAAGGCAGTAATACTAAAGTCAGGAATGGGCACTGCCGACAAGAAAAGAGCTTGGTGGGGTTTACTATTCTTTCAGTTTTTAGGTGACAAAAATGTACCTAGAGAAACAGTGTCAAGCAAGATACAGGATGAAGTTTCTGAAGAACCACTGAGTGAAAATGAAGATTTACTTTCACCTGCTAGCCCTTAAAGAAGCAGTACACCTTTTTCGTCTGCTAGTCTTTGTGGCACTTCGAATAGTAGTATCAGTAGTAAGCCTGTTGCCAAACGAGAAAACAAGTTGATGAAGCATTTAATATCATGACAACTTGTTTCAACGAAATGCAGCAAGAGCCAAGACCAACAAAAGATGAGCATGCAGTTTACGGGGAGTGCGTTGCTAACCGAATGAGAAAAATAAAAAACCCCATGAGACTCTGCATAGTTAAAAACAAGATAGATAATGTACTTTTTGAAGCTGAAATGGAAGAGTACAAGGACTTATCTGAAAAACCAGGAAAAAAAACATCTGAACAACCAGGAACTTTTGGGGAACCAGGCAAAGTGGAAGACATCGGAAATATTTCTTCATTGATTGCCTCATCAATGAATATAGTTTCTGAATACTTTGAGAACTTATAACTTTCTTATTAGTGTTGTATTCAGTGTTTGTTCAAGAAAATAAAGTTTTTTCAGGATACAATGTGAGTAGTCTTTATTTTATTTACCTTATAGCGTCCAACTCATTTTCCCTGCAAAATTTTAAGCTAAGCTAATCTAACCAAACCTAACTATAACCTAACCTAACTCAACGTAATCCACTTACACACTTACAAACTTTATGAAATACTAAAAGTCAGTTTTAGTTGTTTATGCCAAAAGAAACCAGAGTTGCCACACTGCTCATGAGTAGTCATTTTGCCACGGGACACTACCAATGTCTGAGACGAAGTAGTTTGCATATTCTTCTCTCACAGCTTTCGCAAACTCACTGGGTTTTCTTCCTATTCGAGGTAGTGGATAAAATGACTTTAATCCTTGGTTGTCTTTCCTCCAATCTCCAGGAACAACACTTCCATCTGGAGCTACGCTGTCTAGGGAACCAGGAGGTGTGTATACATTTGCTGGTGATTTACTTTTAAGCAAAAAGTTATGTAAATGAACGCAAGCACAGGTAACAAAAGTAGATTTTTCTGGGTCTAGGATCATTGGCTTTCTCAATATTCTAAAGACTGAACTGAGAATTCCAAAGGCATTTTCAGAACATCTGCGAGCTCGAGACAAGCGATAGTTTAATATCCTTTTTTTGCTTCCCTTTTCTTGGTGGCATGGGAACGGTTTCATTATGTGCTTATGTAAGGCGAATGCATCATCAGCCACAATCACATATGGAACAGCAAATAATCTTCCAGGTAAAGCTTCATCCTCAGGTAGACCTGTTCCATTTTCCAAGATTCTCCATAAACTACAATTTTTAAAAATGCCACCGTCAGATATTTGTCCTAAGCATCCAACGTTCACATAGATAAATGAGTAGTTAGAGTCTACAAGAGCCAATAACACAATGCTGTGGTGACTCTTGTAATTAAAAAAAGTAGAGCCACTGTTTTCTGGAGCTTGTATCACAATATGCTTGCCATCTAGAGCACCGATGCATTGGTCAAACTGCCAAGCTCGCTTAAAATCAGTTGCAATCGATTTCCACTCTTCTGGTTTGCAGGGGGTTTTTACATAGTCCTCCAACGTACTACCAAGGGCAAAACATACTTCAGGAACGATTTGGGATATGCTTTGCTTTGATACTTTAAATAAGTACATCAAAGAATGGTAAGAATCACCAGTTGCTAAAAATCGTAAAGTTATAGCCAAACGATCATTTACACTTATCACTTCTCGCCAGTTTGTATTTTTCTTAGCAACAATGGGCCCTATCATGTTAACAAGTATTTCAAAATCTGCATTTGACACTCGTGTAAAGTTAGTGAACAAACAGCCAGCTCTCAAGTCAGTGCGCAAGTCCTCACCACTATACTCGCACCTCCTTTGCAACAGCTGCCTCTGCCACCATCTTCGAGGTCTAGGGGAGTTGATGATTACGAACGCCGCGGCCGCGGCTACACAAGCAAGGCGACGACGACGGTACACCAAAATATCGTTCATGTTAGCTCGGCACTGACTGAAGCACTGAAGCTTTTTATGTTTTACAGCAAACACTGAAAATGTTTGGAAAAACAGTAATTTTTTGTTTGACAAACAATGATTATCCAAACTTTTTAAAATGTTTGTCCCTGAGCCCCTCAACAAACATGTTTGCCGAACATGTTTGTCGAACATTTGTTCAGTGTGGACCCGGCTTTAGACCAGGCCCAAGTTCTTTTGGTAATTATTCTGACCTATCAACAACCCAATCTAATTTGTAGTCTAAGAATAAAAATAAAAGTGTTCCTATTAGAATAGTCTGGAAAATGAGATATTCGGATATCAGAAAAAACATATATTTCATAGATAACTCAACTTTACAAACAGTATAACTCTAATACCAGTTCCACCATACCAATTCGTTTTATATTTTGTCGACAATGTTTTTTATGAAACTATTGTTGAATAAACACATCAGTATAGCATACTAAAACCCCAAAATAAACCATTTCCTTGGTCTGTGTCTTCTCTTAGAAAATATTTTGGTGAACTAATTATGATGTCGCTTATGAAACTGAGTAATATTTGTTCGTATCAACTCCAAGTGTGTCATTAATTTAGCTAGAATTGTTTCTACAGCCCAACATTACAAACTTTACTTTGATAACTGGTACAGAACACTCACCTTTTAGTGCTACTTTAAAAAAAAAGAAGAAACTCATGATCTTAGTACAGTACGAAAGAATAGGTTTCCGGGTCTCAAGCTACCTGACGAACATATTTAAAAAAAAAACAACCAAAGGGAACTCCATGTGAAAACACAGCAACAATAGATGGTGTTAATTTGTCAGTGGTGACATGACTAGACAACCAAAGGGAACTTTAAGCAACATTAGATGGTGTTGATTTGTCAGTGGAGACATGGCTGGACAACAAAGGGGAACGTCATATGGAAACACAGCAACATTAGATGGTGTTGATTTGTCAATGGTGACATGGCTAGACAACCAAGGGGAACTCCATGTGAAAACACAGCAACATTAGATGGTGTTGATTTGTCAGTGGTGACATGGCTAGACAACCAAGGGGAACGTCATATGAAAACACAACAACATTAAATAGTGTTGATTTGTCAGTGGTGACATGTCTTGACAATCAAGGGGAACTTCATATGAAAACACAGCAACATTAGATGGTGTTGATTTGTCAGTGGTGACATGTCTTGACAATCAAGGGGAACTTCATATGAAAACACAGCAACATTAGATGGTGTTGATTTGTCAGTGGTGACATGTCTTGACAATCAAGGGGAACTTCATATGAAAACACAGCAACATTAGATGGTGTTGATTTGTCAGTGGTGACATGGCTATACAACCAAGGGGAACGTCATATGAAAACACAACAACATTAAATAGTGTTGATTTGTCAGTGGTGACATGTCTTGACAATCAAGGGGAACTTCATATGAAAACACAGCAACATTAGATGGTGTTGATTTGTCAGTGGTGACATGTCTTGACAATCAAGTGGAACGTCATGAGAAAACACAGCAACATTAGATGGTGTTGATTTGTCAGTGGTGACATGTCTTGACAATCAAGGGGAACTTCATATGAAAACACAGCAACATTAGATGGTGTTGATTTGTCAGTGGTGACATGTCTTGACAATCAAGTGGAACGTCATATGAAAACACAGCAACATTAGATGGTGTTGATTTGTCAGTGGTGACATGGCGAGACAACCAAGGGGAACATTATATAAAAACACAGCAACATTAGATGGTGTTGATTTGTCAGTGGTGACATGTCTTGACAATCAAGGGGAACTTCATATGAAAACACAGCAACATTAGATGGTGTTGATTTGTCAGTGGTGACATGGCTATACAACCAAGGGGAACGTCATATGAAAACACAGCAACATTAGATGGTGTTGATTTGTCAGTGGTGACATGGCTATACAACCAAGGGGAACGTCATATGAAAACACAACAACATTAAATAGTGTTGATTTGTCAGTGGTGACATGTCTTGACAATCAAGGGGAACTTCATATGAAAACACAGCAACATTAGATGGTGTTGATTTGTCAGTGGTGACATGGCGAGACAACCAAGGGGAACGTTATATAAAAACACAGCAACATTAGATGGTGTTGATTTGTCAGTGGTGACATGTCTTGACAATCAAGGGGAACTTCATATGAAAACACAGCAACATTAGATGGTGTTGATTTGTCAGTGGTGACATGGCGAGACAACCAAGGGGAACGTTATATAAAAACACAGCAACATTAGATGGTGTTGATTTGTCAGTGGTGACATGTCTTGACAATCAAGGAGAACTTCATATGAAAACACAGCAACATTAGATGGTGTTGATTTGTCAGTGGTGACATGGCGAGACAACCAAGGGGAACGTTATATAAAAACACAGCAACATTAGATGGTGTTGATTTGTCAGTGGTGACATGGCGAGACAACCAAGGGGAACGTTATATAAAAACACAGCAACATTAGATGGTGTTGATTTGTCAGTGGTGACATGGCTATACAACCAAGGGGAACTTCATATGAAAACACAGCAACATTAGATGGTGTTGATTTGTCAGTGGTGACATGTCTTGACAACCAAGGGGAACATTATATAAAAACACAGCAACATTAGATGGTGTTGATTTGTCAGTGGTGACATGTCTTGACAACCAAGGGGAACGTTATATAAAAACACAGCAACATTAGATGGTGTTGATTTGTCAGTGGTGACAATCATGTCTTGACAATCAAGGGGAACTTCATATGAAAACACAGCAACATTAGATGGTGTTGATTTGTCAGTGGTGACATGGCGAGACAACCAAGGGGAACTTCATATGAAAACACAGCAACATTAGATGGTGTTGATTTGTCAGTGGTGACATGGCGAGACAACCAAGGGGAACGTTATATAAAAACACAGCAACATTAGATGGTGTTGATTTGTCAGTGGTGACATGTCTTGACAATCAAGGGGAACTTCATATGAAAACACAGCAACATTAGATGGTGTTGATTTGTCAGTGGTGACATGGCTATACAACAAAGTGGTAACAATTACTTCAACTTACATGAAAGAGAATGAAATGAGAAAGTGGAGCCATTATGTCAAAAAAGTAAAACCCCGGTCGAAATCCCTCATTCGAATCTCCTAGAGGAATATGACAAATTTATGGCTGAAATCGAAAAAATGGTATTAACAAAATTTTCACTTTTTTTAAATTTAACTAGTATACTTTTTCAACATGTAAATGGTGAAAGCAAAATTAATTTCGTGAAGACATAGCAGTGGCTCTTTGCTTGATTGGGGAAAGAGATTCCTCAAAATGAGGAAGACCCATTACAGTACATCATTTCTTGAAGCAGAAATTCAGAGAATAAAGAAGAGAGGTTCAGCAGTCAAAATGCCACCAAAAGATGTTCCCAGTAGCTCATTGACCATTGTAAGCGAAGTCAGACATGGGTGCAAGTTGCCACAGTGTTGTTATTCATATACAAAATGTGACAAGAGTGGAGTCAATTTGTGTTACAATAAAGATAAAAACAGTTATATTACTTATCACATTGAGTAACTATCTTTACTAAAAGCCTAAGTGTTTATTCATTTATTATTTAAAAACAACTTTATATTTGTTTTTGAACTCCAGGAAATACTAATTTCTGTATAAAAAACTCTTAATATTATACACTTTTGCCATAATACTTTTTTTAAATAGGTTTCTTTATGTATCATTTGTTTATTATAGTAATTGTATGTGGATAGCAGAGTCCAACTTATTTCCCTATTTGTTTTTAAATTTAAGAAATTATCTTTTGCAAGTGTATGGTGATGCTTTTATGCATCATATCAAATTTCTTCATCCTACAAGCACCAAAGTAAAGAAACAATTTTCCCTAAGTTTCTTCTGTCCTAAAGAATGTGAATTATTATTATCATTATTTTTTAAATAATGCATCTATGGTTTAATACTTCTTTAATATAAATAATACAATGATGAACAGAGACAAAAAGTGTACATTTTAATATAAGTGTTTTAAAGACAATAATAAATTATAACTTACATCATGCAATGTAATAAAAGCCATAAAGGAATATTCTCGATAGTCAGTCGGAGTTGATCCACCAAGGACTTTTCTTTTCGGTTTTAAAAATGTATTTCTTCTTTTCGCCATCACTAATTTTAAAATAAAGACGTATATTAAAAAATTGAAGTAATTCATAACCTCAAGATTTATAGATTGTGAAAAATAAAATAACCTATTTTTCTTCAAGAAGTAAGCGTGGTTTGAGCTACTAAGAAGTGAATAACCTAGGCAATAAGGCGAATCTTTTGTAACAAGTGTAACAAATTTCGTTAACAAATTGTAAAAACTCTTTTCAAACAATAGATGAAATTAAAAAAATATATATCGGTTTAATATTTGTTTTTAATCGTTCTTCAATAAACTGGAAAATGTATTGTATTCAGATTTGTAAAGATGTAATGAGGTAGAAAATATTTATTACCTGTATTATTCCAGTTACATTTCTTTAAATGACGGACGTTTTTGGTGTTTAAACTAATACAGCTTTCACATTATACACAAATTATACTGAATAAGAAAATATACACTTTTATTTACAATATTAAACAAATATTAGCCTGTGAATGGTCGTCATAAATACAAATACATTACTCGCACATCACCAAACATTCATATTAGTTTTATAGTCTTGTATTGTTTGTGCCCATTTGGTACACTCTTGAAAACAAGAGTCATTAAAACGATATATTTTGTGCTTGTAATATGTTTGTATTTTTGTGTTACAAGTCCAGTTACTTTAAGTCCAGTTCTGTTTGTCAAGCTTATAAAACAAAGTCAGCCTCTACCTTGTTTGAAAGATCGTTTAGTGAACTACTAGTTCTGTTTTGTTAAAAGTGCCTTGCTTATAATGTTTGTGGAGGTGAAACTGCTGTAATGAAACACTTTCAGCCCAGTTCTGTTAGTCAAGCTTATAAGACAAAGTCAGGCTCCACCTTGTATTGAAAGATCATTTAGTGAACTACTAGTTCTGTTTTGTTAAAAGTGCCTTGCTTATAATGTTTGTGGAGGTGAAACTGCTGTAATGAAACACTTTCAGCCCAGTTCTGTTAGTCAAGCTTATAAGACAAAGTCAGGCTCCACCTTGTATTGAAAGATCATTTAGTGAACTACTAGTTCTGTTTTGTTAAAAGTGCCTTGCTTATAAAGTTTGTGGAGGTGAAACTGCTGTAATGAAACACTTTCAGCCCAGTTCTGTTAGTCAAGCTTATAAGACAAAGTCAGGGTCCACCTTGTATTGAAAGATCATTTAGTGAACTACTAGTTCTGTTTTGTTAAAAGTGCCTTGCTTATAAAGTTTGTGGAGGTGAAACTGCTGTAATGAAACACTTTCAGTCCAGTTCTGTTTGTCAAGCTTATAAGACAAAGTCAGGCTCCACCTTGTATTGAAAGATCATTTAGTGAACTACTAGTTCTGTTTTGTTAAAAGTGCCTTGCTTATAACGTTTGTGGAGGTAAAACTGCTGTAATGAAACACTTTCAGCCCAGTTCTGTTTGTCAAGCTTATAAGACAAAGTCAGGCTCCACCTTGTATTGAAAGATCATTTAGTGAACTACTAGTTCTGTTTTGTTAAAAGTGCCTTGCTTATAATGTTTGTGGAGGTGAAACTGCTGTAATGAAACACTTTCAGCCCAGTTCTGTTAGTCAAGCTTATAAGACAAAGTCAGGCTCCACCTTGTATTGAAAGATCATTTAGTGAACTACTAGTTCTGTTTTGTTAAAAGTGCCTTGCTTATAAAGTTTGTGGAGGTGAAACTGCTGTAATGAAACACTTTCAGCCCAGTTCTGTTAGTCAAGCTTATAAGACAAAGTCAGGGTCCACCTTGTATTGAAAGATCATTTAGTGAACTACTAGTTCTGTTTTGTTAAAAGTGCCTTGCTTATAAAGTTTGTGGAGGTGAAACTGCTGTAATGAAACACTTTCAGTCCAGTTCTGTTTGTCAAGCTTATAAGACAAAGTCAGGCTCCACCTTGTATTGAAAGATCATTTAGTGAACTACTAGTTCTGTTTTGTTAAAAGTGCCTTGCTTATAACGTTTGTGGAGGTAAAACTGCTGTAATGAAACACTTTCAGCCCAGTTCTGTTTGTCAAGCTTATAAGACAAAGTCAGGCTACACCTTGTATTGAAAGATCATTTAGTGAACTACTAGTTCTGTTTTGTTAAAAGTGCCTTGCTTATAACATTTGTGGAGGTGAAACTGCTGTAATGAAACACTTTCAGCCCAGTTCTGTTACTCAAGCTTATAAGACAAAGTCAGGCTACACCTTGTATTGAAAGATCGTTTAGTGAACTACTAGTTCTGTTTTGTTAAAAGTGCCTTGCTTATAACGTTTGTGGAGGTGAAACTGCTGTAATGAAACACTTTCAGTCCAGTTCTGTTACTCAAGCTTATAATGTTTTATATTAACTCCTGATGTAATTTCCCCATTATAAAGAGTAACATTTATCACTAATTTATCTCAAAATCTTCGATTGATTGTTTATTTTTTATTTAATAAAAAAGTTATTTTTTAGACACAAATCTTACATTATTGCTAACCATTTAAGTAGTACAATAAAGCAGAGCAAACTTTTACAAAATCATTACGTTGGTTTTTAGTAGAAATTGACAATGTTAACCTATATTTTAAACAATAAAATAAAATAAAAACACTAATAATATCTTTAGTGATTAAAATTATAATTCCAATAAGTCAAACCTGGCATATTAGCTAAATTTAGATAATTTAAATAATGAGAGGCCAAATATTCCACAAACCTTTTCAATAGTACAAATGTATAGAAAAAATATAATATTAATTTAAAAATTATATATTTAAATTCTTGAAAATGGTATTTTTTTTTTTAGATATAGACGTAATAACTAGAGCTGGTTTACTTATTATTTTTTTTTTAAGTGATATTCGTTTAAATGACGTTCAATGATATTCAATTCGTTAAATGATTTTGAAATTTTTTCATTTTACTAAAATTGATCAGATGTGGTATTGATTTTTGTGTGACTTTTAATATTAAATTGCCAACTTATTTTTCTTTATTTTAGCTACTTTGAAAGTGTGAAAATAGTTGTATACGGTGGTCCCCGTGTCTTAGATACTATGTGATAAACTTCCCATTAAAGTCAATATTGTTCTGTGCCACTACAATCATTTAATAGTATATTATGTTACAAGTTCAGAAAATATGTGTTTTCCAGATGAGTGTGATATGCGATTCCAGAAAACACATTTCGGGCGAGTGTCGCATGATATTTTACATCATACTACTCTATAAAAATCGACTATCCAAAAAATTTGAATCCTACTTCTTTATGAGCCAAATACTCAATGATAAAGAGTTTTTTAGCAACAAAGGAAAATGTCATCCGAAATGTGTTTTCCGGTCTCACATGATAAACCCGTGCTCGACTTGGTCCTCACGGGAACTACCACACTCCCCTGGAAACGCTTATTATTTACAAGAAATTAGTTTTTGGTTTTTTTAAATAGTTCAGAATCATGTTTTTCGTTTAATTTGATTTTGCACACATGTTTAAGTCCTTCACGTTTCACCAAAATTCAAATGAAATCTGTAAAGAGAATTTTGATCATTTATGTCTATAGTAATATCTTTTATGCCCGATTTCCCTCCGATAACTAACAAACCACTAATTGTTGTGTGATTACAGTCAATTTATTGTAGATGCTGTGTAGCTACAATTTAGTTAATTTTTTAAAATTAATAGACCAATTATTTAAATATGACTAAAATATGCTCAGATAAATAAGAAAAACTACCCACTCGTTTGAGTTCTACACAAGCGACAGACATCATTCCTAAGCAATTTTTTTTTTGGCTCAGAGGAATTTAAAAATGATATATCCACTTAAAAGTATGCATCGATTATTTTAACTATCTGTAATTCTCTCTCTCTATATATATTATATTACAGAAAATAAATAGGCTTAAAGAGCCTTTCGGGGGGATAAAAAAGTTGTCATATATACTACTTTTTTAGTTACCACTATTACTTTGTACAACGGTTAAGATACAAAATACTTTAAATGAGAAACACGTTACTTTTAGGTTAAAAATTAAATTATGCTTAAGAATTTCCTTTTATGGAAATTTCGATGAGATATTAGTTTCAAATTTACATCAGCTTTTAATTTAGTAACAGGTAGGAAATAAAGTTACTAGGTAATATTGGGGACTTCTTCGACAAATTAATTTTGAATCCATCTCAATCAATTAAGTTGAAAAGTTCTGAACTTTCACAACAACTTATTATCCGCCTTGGTAAATTATTTGATGAGCCACTAAATTTTCCACTCAATATTTTAATTTTTCGTATTTACCTAATTATTTCCTCTTATATTACCTGCAAATGATATTTTTCATTGATATTTTCTATTGTTTCATATTCATATTTATACTATTGCTCCTAGAAAAAGATCTGTAATGACTGAATGTTGTTATGTTATTTATATAATATATGTTATATATAATATGTAATACATTATATTAATTTTCATTTTAAATATTTTATTTATCAAATAAAATTTTAAATCAAAACTTTTTTTTTAAGTGGACTACCAATATCACCTTTATAGCCATTCAAAATAACTGACTAAATGGAAACGACATGTGCCACTTCTATGTTAAAAATAAAATTATGTTAAGTAATTCACAGAAAAAGATAATTTTTATTTATAATATGAATAGATACAAGTTAAGATACGGTAATAATTATTTTGTGGTTTTCTAAAACCTTACTAAATACATTATGTTTTTACAGATTAGTCATTCTACTTTTCCTTATAACATTACACGGATGTGTAAACCATACAAATCTTAATGGTTCAGCTGAAAATATTAGAATCTGATACAACCCGACCCAATCCTAAAAAAAATAGTGGATAATCAAAAGTCCAGTATTGCTTTAATGTTTACGGTAATACACTTGATTGTTCTGAAATGAAATGTGTGTATAATGTTTAAATAATACTGTTTCTTCAACAAAATTAATTATTCATTATGATGAGTCAATTTTGATATGCTTCTAATTCAATTGTATTGAATGAAAATGGTTTTAACTGTAAAGCCAAAGGATGTCTTAGAACTAAGAATCTGTCACAGAAAAGATATGGCTTATAAATCAAAACAATGTAAATAATTACATCCATTGTTCTTTAATAATCTGTATTAACTAAGATAAATAAATGTGTCATTTTAGTTATTACAAAACAGCAAAAATCTTTTAGAAAATTAAAATGTTCTAAGAAATATTTACATCGATTAGAAATAGACCAAAATCAGGCCATGAAGACTATTCAATTTGTATCACCATTTATATCAGCCGCTGCTCTTCTTCAGTTTCTTATTTATTCTTTTCTTGCATTCTCTGTTATTCTCTTCTTCCATGTTATCTTGACATGTTTCTTGGTTATTTTTAAACTTTACACATAATACAGTAATGATTGGGATAGCCAGTACTGTACTTTATTGTTTGTAAAATGAGACATAGTGTCACGCTTCTAAAGAGTGCCATTGACAAGGGCCTTTGACTGTCAGGAAGTGTGCCATAAGATATTTAAAAGTTATATTCACTTGCTGTGGATTCAAAAAAGTAATAAGTGTACTATACTCTTTTAAGTCTCAACACCTGAAAGCTTTGGATACCTGAGGAAACTTTGTCAAATTAACTTAAGATACCATTAAAAAAAAACTTTATTATTAACTTTGTAATAAAAATATTACATAATTTATTTAGTGAACGTGACTTTTATAATAATTACTAGCAAAATGAAAACGTTTAAAAATACAATTGGTTTACAGAAGTTTAAACACAATCACTTTTGTTTAATGAAAAAGTAAAATGTTATTATTATTTCGTCTCTCAAGGCTAGAAATTTGAGCATTTTTACATTTTGTATAAGCAAATAAATTTTATATTTCAATTTAGTGAAATAGATTTATAATTTAGAACCCCTTGAACAAAATCGGGGGAACTAAATCATTCATCGGGGGACTGTATAGAAATATTGAGAATTGAGCCTTTTTTAAACTCTTCGAAAAAAGAGATTTGGTATGAAGATGTACCTACAAGTGGATTTACCTTACGTGTGAAAGACGACAGGAAGATGGACTGAGAGAAAAACATTATCAGCATGATATATTGGTACCAGCACATGTAGACTGAGGGTACTTCAACACCAAAAAGCTTGAACTGTTTTCTTATAAAACACAGTTAACACAAAAGAATTCCTGATTCTAAAGGTGTGCATGACAAGGCGAAGGTGTCTTGTAAACACGACCGTAATCGTATGTTGAAAACAAAGCATTATAGGAAAACTACCGGACAAGTAAGAATCAGTAAAACTATTAATACGATGATATTGGTCCAAAGTGCGTAAATATGTAAAACTATTTGTTAAAAGCTACAAGTTTGTCAACAATAGAAGATTTAATAAACGAACCTTGTAGTAAAATGTAATTTGGCGAAAATGGGGTACAGTAACAGTGGATTTTAATTGCTCTTTTCCAAGGTTCAAAATTATACTTCCATAAATTTTTCTAAAACTTTAGCTATAAATATAGAAACACCAAACAATAATGATAGTATCAATTCCTTATCTCAGACAAATAAGTGGAGAAAGGCAGGAATATTCCTAGTTCAGTTGTGAGCCAGGATTGAGAAATAGAGCTTACAAGAACAATCTACAGGTTATGGGGATCAAGAGCAACAGATAGTTACAGAGGCAAACTACAGAATTAAAATGGGACGTTTTAACTAAACTAAAGGATTTAAGTATAATTTACGCATGATTTGACTTACTTGACTTATTTCCTTTTATATCCTATTGGAGCATAGGGCGTCCAGAAGAGCTCTCCATCTGTCCGTCTCCAGCAAGTGCCTTCAGTTCTCTCCAAGTCTTATTAACCTCCTAATAACGGTCCTCTTCCAGGTTTCTCGGGGTCGACCTCTTCTTCTGACACCTTGCGGGTTCCAATCTAGGGCCTCTTTCTCAATAGTTCCGTCTGGCTTCCTCAGTGTATGTCCTATCCATCTCCACTTCCTCTCTCGAATCTGCAGTTTGACCCGAATTTGACCTGTTTCTCTCCATAAATCCTCGTTTGTAATGATCTCAGGCCAATGAATGTTCATGATACGGCGAAGACACCTATTGATGAAAACTTACAGCTGAGACGTAATTAAACTTGTACCTTTCCACATCTCACTTGCATACAGCAAAACAGACTTAACATTTGTGTTGAAGATGCGAAGCTTTGTTTTCTTTGAGATGTTTCGATTTCGCCAAATGGGGTACAGTTGTACAAAGGCGGCGTTTGCTTTTTTAATGCGAGTCTTCACATCATTCATTTTCTGTATTCATCTTCATAAATTTAGTTTTCCGATGATTTATCTTGAGTCCTGCCGCTTCAGCTACTTTCTTCAGTGCATTCCACTTAAACTGCATATCCGTGTATCTCTGCGAAAGCAGGCATATATCATCTGGGTAATCCAGATCTTCAAGACGTCTGTGTAATCCCCATTGAATTCCTCGTATTCTATCACCAGTTGTCCTCCTCATAGCTGCATCCAACACCAAAAGAAAAAGGATTGGGGACAAGATGCATCCCTGACGAACACCCGCTCCAACGGAGATGGGCTGCGTCAACTTTCCTTGATGAAGTACCTGGCAATAATACCCGTCATACAGATCTTTTATTATATTAATTATCTTCTACGCATGATTTGGAAACGTCAAATTGGCCTACTCACTCTTGAGTGCATGTTGAGAACCTATTTGATTGGTTAATTAGGCCGGCTGATAATAGTTGTTAAACTTAAGCTATGTCATTGAGTGCTGAGTAATACGTTATTTGATTTTACTATTTGCTCTCTCCCAGCGTTTCATCTTCTAATATGAGTGTACAAGATATTCATAAGATATAACATATAGACATTTTGTTGTCAAAGATATACAAACATCTTTTTTTATAATGTTCAAATTTTAGGTATAGACTTTTGTCTACTGGTAGATAAGTTGCTTAGATTAATGTATCCTCTATTAGAATTTCTGTTAGGCATTTAAAAACTTACATTCTTCCATCATCCAATAGCAACTATAAATAATTTTTTTTTATCTGTGGTTTTATAAGTCAGTTAGTCAATATTGCTAGAATACAACTGCTAATAATAATTCTATTTTTAAAGGACTATATTATAGAAAATCCACATTCTTCCATCTTTAAGGTCTCCTTTGTGTAAAGTAATACTCCTAGAATACAACCACCATGATAGAATTTCTGTTTTTAATGTATAAAGTTAATGCTAATGCCCAAATCATTTCATCTTGATATCTGAAAAAAAAATACTTTAATGCATAAGGTTTGTCTATGTGGGTGTAAGACATATGAAGGAATATTTCTGCAAAATAACCATCAATAGAAATGATATTGCCAAAGTATACATAATCCCCATTTTGTGATCTTGTAATCATAGATTTAGTAAAAGGTTTTTGGATGGGCATAAAAGACACTTATGTAGATAGAATTAAACTGCTAAACAGTAATTCTGCTAACCAAAATATTGAAGTGTAAAAAACCACATCTTTCCACCTTTTAATCACCCATATTTTTGTATTTATGAGTGTAATAAAACAGGCAGTACTCATAAATATTGAAATAATCAAAATCACATACTTTTATTTTTTATTGAGTGTGGGTGTATAACAAATTCAGATCAATATTCCTAGAATATATCCTATAATAGAAATTCTGTTATGAAAATATTGATAAACCCACATCCTTTCATCTTGTAATCGGAGCCTAATACATAGGTTTTGTAAAATTGACATAAAAGATACTTTGCTTTATGTAACCGCTAGAATAACAGTAATTCTTATAATCTCAGCTTAATGCACAGGTCTTGTGTTTATGTGTATAAGTCAGTGGGAACAATATTCCTAGAATATAATCTGAATTAGAAATTCTGTTTCAATGTATTATATAAACATCCAAAACCTTCAATCCACTAATCGCAGCTTAAAGTAAAGGTTTTGTCTAAGGTTGTATATGATTGTGATAGTAATATTCACCGTTAAACATTTTATTGTCAAAGTAATAAAGTGTACAGAAATCCACATCTTTTCTTATTATTATTGCACTTTAAGAATAGTTTTTGTCTATGCTTGAATTAAGTTGCATAGAGCAATATTCATAAAACAACAATGCAAATTCTGTTATCAATATTTTTAAGTACACAAAGACTACACCATTAGTGATTTTAATCGTGAATTGAACCTTATAAGGTTGTGTAAGATGTAAGACAAATATTCATTGAAATTATGTTGTTAATACTATTTAAAAAAAACCTCAGATCTCTATCTTGTAATCACAGTTAAAACAAAAGTTACTTCTAAGTTTGTACTAGGTTATATTCCTAGTATATAACCAAAAATAGAAATTCTGTTTTAAAGGTATTAAAGTATACAAAACCTCACATCATTATACAGTATATCATAATAGTAGTTGGAATCTTAGGTTCTGTCAGTGGTGTATTTGATGCTTGATCAATAATTCTAAAATGTAATCAGATATGGATTATCTGTTATTACATTATTAAATTACACAACAACCTACATCTAAGCGATCTTTTATTACCTAAAGTCAAAGTACATTTTTCATTATGAATGCTGCTTTTTGAAAATTGATATAATGGTATCAGGTATTAAAAAAATATTTTATTAAACACAAAATACAATAAAACTAAAATGTTTACATATATTTACTACATCTGAGCTTTACATATGTTTTTACACAAACAACCACACACACAAGCAAGCCCGTACAAACTATAGGCCAATTTGAAACTCTATAACTTTATATGTAAATAATGAAACAAAAAATATCACTAATGAATATTATTTAATTTTAAAATAAAACTTTATTAATCAACATACGTTTCGCCGTTAGGCGTTTTGAAGCTACTAAATTGAAAACATAAATTGTAAATAAATTATAAATAAATAAATTGTTTTGTTTCCAATTTATTAGCTTGAAAATATATAATGGCAAAACATATGTCGCTCAGTAAAGCTCTTTTGTGAAATTAAATAATTCTTTCATTATTTCCATTGTTATGGAATTTCATCAAGAACTAGTTGTCACATTAAATTAACTTAATATGTGGTTTATATTTATTTATATTTGTAGTTATCAAAGGTGCTGCTCATTTCAAGTAGACAGTTTATTTGAAAAAGCATGATTGAATGATTTTAAAATGATCACATACCATCTAGATTATACCCTCTGTTTGTGCAGTTCATGATATACTTTAGAGTTTTGTATAGCATTAAAATACTAGCTGAATTAAATATTCATTAAGCAGCTGAAATTTGCGGTAGTTCAAAGAGTTCGTCAAATGATAAACCTATTAGTCGTTTTACTCCAGGGGCGTTATTCATGATTTTTTTGATCCACATTACGTTGATATCAGTTCTGGAATATAAATCTGGAATATGTTCATACGCACACATATTTCCGGTAGTAGGACTCCACGATACAACTCCAACCTGAGTTCCATTGCAAATCAGAGGTCCTCCACTGTCACCATTACATATGCCTTTTTTATGTTTATTATCGTAAGTACAGATTACAGTATCTCTGCATAAACCACCATCTTTAAAAGATATTAGTTCTTTGTTAAATATTTTAAGATGATTTGAACATTGTTTCTGGTTGATTAATTGTACTTCAGTTTTCTGTAAAATACGACAACTCGTTGGAACATTATCATATTCATTTGAAGTCATTCCCCAGCCCAAGATCGTGCACTCCTTATATTTTTTATGTAATGTAGAGTATGGACTATCTTTTAAATCGACTGGCTTGGGCAGGTTTGTACTTGTTATCTTATTATTGAAGTGAAGGAATATGTCCAGCTCCAAAATGCTGATGTCATATCTAAATATACACCTAGAAACATATGATTTTCGTTAAATTTAATTTTGTTTGGAAAACACAAATAATCTATAATGAGCTACAAGTGTCTTGTATTTTTACAAAAATAAGGTGGGGTTTTGTGGAAGATTATGTTTCCATTAATCTATGGTTTCATTTAAAATGCTAATATGTAAAAATGAAATTTTTGTTTAAGGAAACAGAAATCTATTTATAAAATATCGAAATGTTGAAATGAAATAGCAAACAAAAGTGTAAGAGCTAATAGGTCGAAACTAACTTGGGATGAAACTGACAATGTACAATCAGAAATAACAAATCGATTTACATAGATATGCGTATTATTATTCTAAATTTTATTTTAGTTCTAAAAATGTATGTTTTACTTAATATTAAATTGTGAAGAAATGTTTAATAAGTCCTGGGCGGTTAATTTTTATGGGTACAACTTATTCCTATGTTTATATTCCAGAAAATATTAAAAAATTGAAATAAATTAAAATATTGATTAAATTAACTTTCATCTGAATTTGATCAAAATCAAATAATATAGATATAACACTTAAAATTTGTCTCAAACACCATCAAGGATCTTTTTAAATGTCAAAGTTGTAGCAAAATTTTAACAGTAAAGGAAATGAATTGATGGCGATGTTTAAATATATTTTGAATTTCAAAATCCAATAATAATTTTTAAGTTTTTTTCTTCTCGAATTGTTAATTTCCCTGCACGAAATGTTTGTATGAAATATTTCAAGAGACATTAAAGCAAACTTAGCACATAGCGGTAGATTAATAAATCGGATTTTCCGTAAATAATAAAGATACACAACGAAATTGATATCCATGTGAAATAGCTTTTTACAGGAAAAAGCGATTGAAAAGCCATGAGTATAGTGTTTGCCAATAAGCCATTCAGTAGTTCAGAGTGAACAAAATTTAAAAAAAGATAATCGGATTAGTAAAAATCATTGTTGAAAACTTCAGATTAACGTGTATAAATGCAATATTGAATTTTTAGTTCGAACATTCACAAATTTTGTTATTAATTTGATTTTGTGTAGTTATAATCTAAAACATGAAATTACCGTATCTCGCTATTAGCTTTAAATATATATTTTTAAAGTTATTTGAAATACATTTCTGTATTTGTTTTGTAGACTTATCATAGTAGGTATACTCAAATCCCTTGTATTATTATCGGTATATTAATAGGAATGGTTTATGTTAATTAAATTTAGTAGTGTCACTGTAAGCACATTACAGAAATGTGGCACAATATATTTGTTTTATTTAAATGAAATCTAAAACTACTCATTGCGAAGCTAACTTTTGTAAATACAATATTATTAACACAACCTATAAACTGAGATATGATTGTATTTTAAACTTACTGTATAATTTAACTTACTGGTGTTTAGAATCCTTTTGGAGAAACTCAGGATGGGCAGAGACTTTTTTTACACCTGCTCTCGATTTGGCTTTTTTAGGCACTAATATTCCAGTAAACACGTTAAAATATTTTGTAGCCGTATAATGACATACTGGTTCAAGTTGATTATTTTTCACATAATTGAAGCATGTTAAAACACAGTGAGCAGCAGTAAGAATGTGTTTTGGGCTTAATATAGTACCAGTACAAAATGCGTCCTTATCTTTCGGTTTTATCGAGCCATCTTCTGAATTCTAAAAAATAAAATATTTAGTATAAAATACCAGCACAATAGAAAACACTATTCAAACATGAAAATGATGAAACACAACCGCTAAGATAGTTTTACAGTTAAACATATGAACAATTGTATTCGAATGGGAGGTACTAACTAGTCAACTAACTTTATCAAAGTTATTAGTGAAATTGTGTAATGCTTATTCACAAGTCTTTCCTTTTATTTGTGTGTATAAAATGATTATAAAATAAAATGGTTAATGTTTATTTTTATTCATCATCATCCAAGTATATTACATTTGGTTTTTGTTACACACACACAAACACACACACACACACACACACACACACACACACACACACACTTTTTTTTTAATAATGATGAAAATATGTCGAATATAATTATATGATGGTAAGAATCAGTTCTTAGACCAGGCCCAAGTTCTTTTGGTAATTATTCTGACCTATCAACAACCCAATCTAATTTGCAGTCTAAGAATAAAAGTAAAAGTGTTCCTATTAGAATAGTGTGGAAAATGAGAAATTCGGATATCAGAAAAAACATATATTTCATAGCTAACTCAACTTTACAAACAGTATAACTCTAATACCAGTTCCACCATACCAATTAGTTTCAAATTTTGTCGACAATGTTTTTTATGAGACTATTGTTGAATAAACACATCAGTATAGCATACTAAAACCCCAAAATAAACCATTTCCTTGGTCTGTGTCTTCTCTTAGAAAATATTTTGGTGAACTAATTATGATGTCCATTATGACACTGAGTAATATTTGTTCGTATCAACTCCAAGTGTGTCATTAGATTAGCTAGAATTGTTTCTACAGCCCAACATTACAAACTTTACTTTGATAACTGGTACAGAACACTCACCTTTTAGTGCTACTTTAAAAAAAAAAGAAACTCGTGCTCTTAGTACAGTGCTGTGAAAGAATAGGTTTCCGGGTCTCAAGCTACCTGACGAACATATTTAAAAAAACAACCAAGGGGAAACTCCATGTGAAAACACAGCAACATTAGATGGTGTTGATTTGTCAGTGGTGACATGGCTAGACAGCCAAGGGGAACTCCATGTGAAAACACAGCAACATTAGATGGTGTTGATTTGTCAGTGGTGACATGGCTAGACAACCAAGTGGAACGTCATGAAAACACAGCAACATTAGATGGTGTTGATTTGTCAGTGGTGACATGGCTATACAACCAAGGGGAACTCCATGTAAAAACACAACAACATTAGATGGTGTTGATTTGTCAGTGGTGACATGGTTAGACAACCATAGGGAACTTTAAGCAACATTAGATGGTGTTGATTTGTCAGTGGTGACATGGCTATACAACCAAGGGGAACTCCATGTGAAAACACAGCAACATTAGATGGTATTGATTTGTCAGTGGTGACATGGCTAGACAACCAAGGGGAACTCCATGTAAAAACACAACAACATTAGATGGTATTGATTTGTCAGTGGTGACATGGCTATACAACCAAGGGGAACTTTAAGCAACATTAGATGGTATTGATTTGTCAGTGGTGACATGGCTAGACAACCAAGGGGAACTCCATGTAAAAACACAACAACATTAGATGGTATTGATTTGTCAGTGGTGACATGGCTATACAACCAAGGGGAACTTTAAGCAACATTAGATGGTGTTGATTTGTCAGTGGTGACATGGTTAGACAACCATAGGGAACTTTAAGCAACATTAGATGGTGTTGTTTTGTCAGTGGTGATATGGCTAGACAACCAAGGGGAACGTCATATGAAAACACTGCAACATTAGAAGGTATTGATTTGTCAGGGTGACATGGCTAGACAACCAAGGGGAACGTCATATGAAAACATAGCAACAATAAATGGTGTTGATTTGTCAGTGGTGACATAGCTAGACAACCGAGGGGAACTTCATATGAAAACACAGCAACATTAGATGGTGTTGGTTTGTCAATGGTGACATGGCTATACAACCAAGGGGAACTTTAAGCAACATTAGATGGTGTTGATTTGTCAGTGGTGACATGGCTAGACAACCAAGGGGAACGTCATATGAAAACACAACAACATTAAATAGTGTTGATTTGTCAGTGGTGACATGTCTTGACAATCAGGGGGAACTTCATATAAAAACACAGCAACATTAGATGGTGTTGATTTGTCAGTGGTGACATGGCTAGACAACCAAGTGGAACGTCATGAAAACACAGCAACATTAGATGGTGTTGATTTGTCAGTGGTGACATGGCGAGACAACCAAGGGGAACGTTATATAAAAACACAGCAACATTAGATGGTGTTGATTTGTCAGTGGTGACATGGCTATACAACCAAGGGGAACGTCATATGAAAACACAGCAACATTAGATGGTGTTGATTTGTCAGTGGTGACATGGCTATACAACCAAGGGGAACGTCATATGAAAACACAACAACATTAAATAGTGTTGATTTGTCAGTGGTGACATGTCTTGACAATCAAGGGGAACTTCATATGAAAACACAGCAACATTAGATGGTGTTGATTTGTCAGTGGTGACATGGCGAGACAACCAAGGGGAACGTTATATAAAAACACAGCAACATTAGATGGTGTTGATTTGTCAGTGGTGACATGTCTTGACAATCAAGGAGAACTTCATATGAAAACACAGCAACATTAGATGGTGTTGATTTGTCAGTGGTGACATGGCGAGACAACCAAGGGGAACGTTATATAAAAACACAGCAACATTAGATGGTGTTGATTTGTCAGTGGTGACATGGCGAGACAACCAAGGGGAACGTTATATAAAAACACAGCAACATTAGATGGTGTTGATTTGTCAGTGGTGACATGGCTATACAACCAAGGGGAACTTCATATGAAAACACAGCAACATTAGATGGTGTTGATTTGTCAGTGGTGACATGTCTTGACAACCAAGGGGAACAATATATAAAAACACAGCAACATTAGATGGTGTTGATTTGTCAGTGGTGACATGTCTTGACAACCAAGGGGAACGTTATATAAAAACACAGCAACATTAGATGGTGTTGATTTGTCAGTGGTGACATGGCGAGACAACCAAGGGGAACGTTATATGAAAACACAGCAACATTAGATGGTGTTGATTTGTCAGTGGTGACATGGCTAGACAACCAAGTGGAACGTCATATGAAAACACAGCAACATTAGATGGTGTTGATTTGTCAGTGGTGACATGGCTAGACAACCAAGTGGAACGTCATATGAAAACACAGCAACATTAGATGGTGTTGATTTGTCAGTGGTGACATGGCTAGACAACCAAGTGGAACGTCATATGAAAACACAGCAACATTAGATGGTGTTGATTTGTCAGTGGTGACATGGCGAGACAACCAAGGGGAACGTTATATAAAAACACAGCAACATTAGATGGTGTTGATTTGTCAGTGGTGACATGGCTAGACAACCAAGTGGAACGTCATATGAAAACACAGCAACATTAGATGGTGTTGATTTGTCGGTGGTGACATGGCTAGACAACCAAGGGGAACGTCATATGAAAACACAGCAACATTAGATGGTGTTGATTTGTCAGTGGTGACATGGCGAGACAACCAAGGGGAACGTTATATAAAAACACAGCAACATTAGATGGTGTTGATTTGTCAGTGGTGACATGGCTATACAACCAAGGGGAACGTTATATAAAAACACAGCAACATTAGATGGTGTTGATTTGTCAGTGGTGACATGGCTAGACAACCAAGTGGAACGTCATATGAAAACACAGCAACATTAGATGGTGTTGATTTGTCAGTGGTGACATGGCTAGACACCCAAGGGGAACTCCATGTGAAAACACAGCAACATTAGATGGTGTTGATTTGTCAGTGGTGACATGGCTATACAACCAAGGGGAACGTTATATAAAAACACAGCAACATTAGATGGTGTTGATTTGTCAGTGGTGACATGGCTAGACAACCAAGTGGAACGTCATATGAAAACACAGCAACATTAGATGGTGTTGATTTGTCAGTGGTGACATGGCTAGACAACCAAGTGGAACGTCATATGAAAACACAGCAACATTAGATGGTGTTGATTTGTCAGTGGTGACATGGCTAGACAACCAAGTGGAACGTCATATGAAAACACAGCAACATTAGATGGTGTTGATTTGTCAGTGGTGACATGGCTAGACAACCAAGTGGAACGTCATATGAAAACACAGCAACATTAGATGGTGTTGATTTGTCAGTGGTGACATGGCGAGACAACCAAGGGGAACGTTATATAAAAACATAGCAACATTAGATGGTGTTGATTTGTCAGTGGTGACATGGCTAGACAACCAAGTGGAACGTCATATGAAAACACAGCAACATTAAATAGTGTTGATTTGTCAGTGGTGACATGTCTTGACAATCAGGGGGAACTTCATATAAAAACACAGCAACATTAGATGGTGTTGATTTGTCAGTGGTGACATGGCTAGACAACCAAGTGGAACGTCATGAAAACACAGCAACATTAGATGGTGTTGATTTGTCAGTGGTGACATGGCGAGACAACCAAGGGGAACGTTATATAAAAACACAGCAACATTAGATGGTGTTGATTTGTCAGTGGTGACATGGCTAGACAACCAAGTGGAACGTCATATGAAAACACAGCAACATTAGATGGTGTTGATTTGTCAGTGGCGACATGGCTAGACAACCAAGTGGAACGTCATATGAAAACACAGCAACATTAGATGGTGTTGATTTGTCAGTGGTGACATGGCGAGACAACCAAGGGGAACGTTATATGAAAACACAGCAACATTAGATGGTGTTGATTTGTCAGTGGTGACATGGCTAGACAACCAAGTGGAACGTCATATGAAAACACAGCAACATTAGATGGTGTTGATTTGTCAGTGGTGACATGGCTAGACAACCAAGTGGAACGTCATATGAAAACACAGCAACATTAGATGGTGTTGATTTGTCAGTGGTGACATGGCTAGACAACCAAGTGGAACGTCATATGAAAACACAGCAACATTAGATGGTGTTGATTTGTCAGTGGTGACATGGCTAGACAACCAAGTGGAACATCATATGAAAACACAGCAACATTAGATGGTGTGTATTTGTCAGTGGTGACATGGCGAGACAACCAAGGGGAACGTTATATAAAAACACAGCAACATTAGATGGTGTTGATTTGTCAGTGGTGACATGGCTAGACAACCAAGTGGAACGTCATATGAAAACACAGCAACATTAGATGGTGTTGATTTGTCAGTGGTGACATGGCTAGACAACCAAGGGGAACGTCATATGAAAACACAGCAACATTAGATGGTGTTGATTTGTCAGTGGTGACATGGCGAGACAACCAAGGGGAACGTTATATAAAAACACAGCAACATTAGATGGTGTTGATTTGTCAGTGGTGACATGGCTATACAACCAAGGGGAACGTTATATAAAAACACAGCAACATTAGATGGTGTTGATTTGTCAGTGGTGACATGGCTAGACAACCAAGTGGAACGTCATATGAAAACACAGCAACATTAGATGGTGTTGATTTGTCAGTGGTGACATGGCTATACAACCAAGGGGAACGTTATATAAAAACACAGCAACATTAGATGGTGTTGATTTGTCAGTGGTGACATGGCTAGACAACCAAGTGGAACGTCATATGAAAACACAGCAACATTAGATGGTGTTGATTTGTCAGTGGTGACATGGCTATACAACAAAGTGGAACGTCATGAAAACACAGCAACATTAGATGGTGTTGATTTGTCAGTGGTGACATGGCGAGACAACCAAGGGGAACGTTATATAAAAACACAGCAACATTAGATGGTGTTGATTTGTCAGTGGTGACATGGCTAGACAACCAAGTGGAACGTCATATGAAAACACAGCAACATTAGATGGTGTTGATTTGTCAGTGGCGACATGGCTAGACAACCAAGGGGAACGTTATATAAAAAAACAGCAACATTAGATGGTGTTGATTTGTCAGTGGTGACATGGCTAGACAACCAAGTGGAACGTCATATGAAAACACAGCAACATTAGATGGTGTTGATTTGTCAGTGGTGACATGGCTATACAACCAAGTGGAACGTCATATGAAAACACAGCAACATTAGATGGTGTTGATTTGTCAGTGGTGAGATGGCTAGACAACCAAGTGGAACGTCATATGAAAACACAGCAACATTAGATGGTGTTGATTTGTCAGTGGTGACATGGCTAGACAACCAAGTGGAACGTCATATGAAAACACAGCAACATTAGATGGTGTTGATTTGTCAGTGGTGACATGGCTAGACAACCAAGTGGAACGTCATATGAAAACACAGCAACATTAGATGGTGTTGATTTGTCAGTGGTGACATGGCTATACAACAAAGTGACAAGAGTGGAGTCAATTTGTGTTACAATAAAGATAAAAACAGTTATATTACTTATCACATTGAGTAACTATCTTTACTAAAAGCCTAAGTGTTTATTCATTTATTATTAAAAAAAAATTTATATTTGTTTTTGAACTCCAGGAAATACTAATTTCTGTATAGAAAACTCTTAATATTATACCATTTTGCCATAATACTTTTTAAAAATAGGTTTCTTTATGTATCATTTGTTTATTATAGTAATTGTATGTGGATAGCAGAGTCCAACTTATTTCACTATTTGTTTTTAAATTTAGGAAATTATCTTTTGCAAGTGTATGGTGATGCTTTTATGCATCATATCAAATTTCTTCATCCTACAAGCACCAAAGTAAAGAAACAATTTGCCCTAAGTTTCTTCTGTCCTAAAGAATGTGAATTATTATTATTATTATTTTTTAAATAATGCATCTATGGGTTAATACTTCTTTAATATAAATAATACAATGATGAACAGAGACAAAACGTGTACATTTTAATATAAGTGTTTTAAAGACAATAATAAATATTAACTTACATCATGCAATGTAATAAAAGCCATAAAGGAATATTCTCGATAGTCAGTCGGAGTTAATCCACCAAGGACTTTTCTTTTCGGTTTTAAAAATGTATTTCTTCTTTTCGCCATCACTAATTTTAAAATAAAGACGTACATTAAAAAATTGAAGTAATTCATAACCTAAAGATTTATAGATTGTGAAAAATAAAACAACCTATTTTTCTTCAAGAAGTAAGCGTGGTTTGAGCTACTAAGAAGTGAATAACCTAGGCAATAAGGCGAATCTTTTGTAACAAGTGTAACAAATTTCGTTAACAAATTGTAAAAACTCTTTTCAAACAATAGATGAAATTAAAAAAATATATATCGGTTTAATATTTGTTTTTAATCGTTCTTCAATAAACTGGAAAATGTATTGTATTCAGATTTGTAAAGATGTAATGAGGTAGAAAATATTTATTACCTGTATTATTCCAGTTACATTTCTTTAAATGACGGACGTTTTTGGTGTTTAAACTAACACAGCTTTCACATTATACACAAATTATACTGAATAAGAAAATATACAGTTTTATTTACAATATTAAACTAATATTAGCCTGTGAATGGTCGTCATAAATACAAATACATTACTCGCACATCACCAAACATTCATATTAGTTTTATAGTCTTGTATTGTTTGTGGCCATTTGTTACACTCTTGAAAACGAGAGTCATTAAAACGATATATTTTGTGCTTCTAATATGTTTGTATTTTTGTGTTACAAGTCCAGTTACTTTAAGTCCAGTTCTATTTGTCAAGCTTATAAGACAAAGTCAGGCTCCACCTTGTTTGAAAGATCGTTTAGTGAACTACTAGTTCTGTTTTGTTAAAAGTGCCTTGCTTATAACGTTTGTGGAGGTGAAACTGCTGTAATGAAACACTTTCAGTCCAGTTCTATTTGTCAAGCTTATAAGACAAAGTCAGGCTCCACCTTGTTTGAAAGATCGTTTAGTGAACTACTAGTTCTGTTTTGTTAAAAGTGCCTTGCTTATAACGTTTGTGGAGGTGAAACTGCTGTAATGAAACACTTTCAGCCCAGTTCTATTTGTCAAGCTTATAAGACAAAGTCAGGCTCCACCTTGTTTGAAAGATCGTTTAGTGAACTACTAGTTCTGTTTTGTTAAAAGTGCCTTGCTTATAACGTTTGTGGAGGTGAAACTGCTGTAATGAAACACTTTCAGCCCAGTTCTGTTAGTCAAGCTTATAAGACAAAGTCAGGCTCCACCTTGTTTGAAAGATCGTTTAGTGAACTACTAGTTCTGTTTTGTTAAAAGTGCCTTGCTTATAATGTTTGTGGAGGTGAAACTGCTGTAATGAAACACTTTCAGTTCAGTTCTGTTAGTCAAGCTTATAAGACAAAGTCAGGCTCCACCTTGTTTGAAAGATCGTTTAGTGAACTACTAGTTCTGTTTTGTTAAAAGTGCCTTGCTTATAATGTTTGTGGAGGTGAAACTGCTGTAATGAAACACTTTCAGTTCAGTTCTGTTTGTCAAGCTTATAAGACAAAGTCAGGCTCCACCTGTATTGAAAAATCGTTTAGTGAACTACTAGTTCTGTTTTGTTAAAAGTGCCTTGCCTATAACGTTTGTGGAGGCGAAACTGCTGTAATGAAACACTTTCAGCCCAGTTCTGTTAGTCAAGCTTATTAGACAAAGTCAGGCTCCACCTTGTTTGAAAGATCGTTTAGTGAAATACTAGTTCTGTTTTGTTAAAAGTGCCTTGCTTATAACGTTTGTGGAGGTGAAACTGCTGTAATGAAACACTTTCAGTCCAGTTCAGTTAGTCAAGCTTATAATGTTTTATATTAACTCCTGATGTAATTTCCCCATTATAAAGAGTAACATTTATCACTAATTTATCTCAAAATCTTCGATTGATTGTTTATTTTTTATTCAATAAAAAAGTTGTTTTTTAGACAAAAATCTTACATTATTGCTAACCATTTAAGTAGTACAATAAAGCAGAGCAAACTTTTACAAAATCATTACGTTGGTTTTTAGTAGAAATTGACAATGTAAACCTATATTTTAAACAATAAAATAAAATAAAAAAACTAATAATATCTTTAGTGATTAAAATTATAATTCCAATAAGTCAAACCTGGCATATTAGCTAAATTTAGATAATTTAAATAATGAGAGGCCAAATATTCCACAAACCTTTTCAATAGTACAAATGTATAGAAACAATATAATATTAATTTTAAAATTATATATTTAAAATCTTGAAAATGGTATTTTTTTTTTTTTTAGATATATAGACGTAATAACTAGAGCTGGTTTACTTATTTTTTTTGAAGTGATATTCGTTTAAATGACGTTCAATGATATTCAATTCGTTAAATGATTTTGAAATTTTTTCATTTTACTAAAATTGATCAGATGTGTTGTTGATTTTTGTGTGACTTTTAATATTAAATTGCCAACTTATTTTTCTTTATTTTAGCTACTTTGAAAGTGTGAAAATAGTTGTATACGGTGGTCTCTGTGTCTTAGATACTATGTGATAAACTTCCCATTAAAGTCAATATTGTTCTGTGCCTCTACAATCATTTAATAGTATATTATGTTACAAGTTCAGAAAATATGTGTTTTCCAGACGAGTGTGATATGCGATTCCAGAAAACACATTTCGGGCGAGTGTCGCATGATATTTTACATCATACTACTCTATAAAAATCGACTATCCAAAAAATATGAATCCTACTTCTTTATGAGCCAAATACTCAAAGATAAAGAGTTTTTTAGCAACAAAGGAAAATGTCATCCGAAATGTGTTTTCCGGTCTCACATGATAAACCCATGCTCGACTTTGTCCTCACGGGAACTACCACACTCCCCTGGAAACGCTTATTATTTACAAGAAATTAGTTTTTGGTTTTTGTAAATGGTTCAGAATCATGTTTTTCGTCTAATTAGATTTTGCACACATGTTTAAGTCCTTCACGTTTCACCAAAATTCAAATGAAATCTGTAAAGAGAATTTTGATCATTTATGTCTTTAGTAATATCTTTTATGCCCGATTTCCCTCCGATAACTAACAAACCACTAATTGTTGTGTGATTACAGTCAATTTATTGTAGATGCTGGGTAGCTACAATTTAGTTAATTTTTAAAAATTAATAGACCAATTATTTAAATATGACTAAAATATGCTCAGATAAATAAGAAAAACGGCCCACTCGTTTGAGTTCCACACAAGAGACAGACATCATTCCTAAGCAATTTTTTTTGGCTCAGAGGAATTTAAAAATGATATATTCACTTAAAAGTACGCATCGATTATTATAACTATCTATAGTTCTCTCTATATAAATTATATTACAGAAAATAAATAGGCTTAAAGATACCTTTCGGGGAAAAAAATTCTCTATATATTCTGCTTTTTTAAGTACCACTATTACTTTGTACAACGGTTAAGATACAAAATACTTTAAATGAGAAACACGTTACTTTTAGGTTAAAAATTAAATTATGCTTAAGAATTTCCTTTTATGGAAATTTCGATGAGATATTAGTTTCAAATTTACATCAGCTTTTAATTTAGTAACAGGTAGGAAATAAAGTTACTACAGTAGATAATATTGGGGACTTCTTCGACAAATTAATTTTGAATCCATCTCAACCAATTAAGTTGAAAAGTTCTGAACTTTCACAACAACTTATTATCCGCCTTGGTAAATTATTTGATGAGCCACTAAATTTTCCTCTCAATATTTAAATTTTTCGTATTTAACTAATTCTTTCCTCTTATATTACCTGCAAATGATATTTTTCATTGATATTTTCTATTGTTTCATATTCATATTTATACTATTGCTCCTAGAAAAAGATCTGTAATGACTGAATGTTGTTATGTTATTTATATAATATATGTTATATATAATATGTAATAGATTATATTAATTTTCATTTTAAATATTTTATTTATCAAATAAAATTTTAAATCAAAAGTTTTTTTTAAAGTGGACTACCAATATCATCTTTATAGCCATTCAAAATACTACTGACTAAATGGAAACGACATGTGCCACTTCTATGTTAAAAATAAAATTATGTTAAGTAATTCACAGAAAAAGATTATTTTTATTTATAATATGAATAGATACAAGTTAAGATACGGTAGTAATTATTTTGTGGTTTTCTAAAACCTTACTAAATACATTATTTTTTACAGATTAGTCATTCTACTTTTCCTTATAACATTACACGGATGTGTAAACCATACAAATCTTAATGGTTCAGCTGAAAATATTAGAATCTGATACAACCTGACCCAATCCTAAAAAAAATAGTGGATAATCAAAAGTCCAATATTGCTTTAATGTTTACGGTAATACACTTGATTGTTCTGAAATGAAATGTGTGTATAATGTTTAAATAATACTGTTTCTTCAACAAAATTAATTATTCATTATGATCAGTCAATTTTGATATGCTTCTAATTCAATTGTATTGAATGAAAATGGTTTTAACTGTAAAGCCAAAGGATGTCTTAGAACTAAGAATCTGTCACAGAAAAGATATGGCTTATAAATCAAAACAATGTAAATAATTACATCCATTGTTCTTTAATAATCTGTATTAACTAAGATAAATAAATGTGTCATTTTAGTTATTACAAAACAGCAAAAATCTTTTAGAAAATTAAAATGTTCTAAGAAATATTTACATCGATTAGAAATAGACCAAAATCAGGCCATAAAGACTATTCAATTTGTATCACCACTTATATCAGTCGCTGCTCTCCTTCAGTTTCTTAATTATTCTTTTCTTGCATTCTCTGTTATTCTCTTCTTCCATGTTATCTTGACATGTTTCTTGGTAATTTTTAAACTTTACACATAATACAGTAATGATTGGGATAGCCAGTACTGTACTTTATTGTTTGTAAAATGAGACATAGTGTCACGCTTCTAAAGAGTGCCATTGACAAGGGCCTTTGACTGTCAGGAAGTGTGCCATAAGATATTTAAAAGTTTTATTCACTTGCTGTGGATTCAAAAAAGTAATAAGTGTACTATACTCTTTTAAGTCTCAACACCTGAAAGCTTTGGATACCTGAGGAAACTTTGTCAAATTAACTTAAGATACCATTAAAAAAAAACTTTATTATTAACTTTGTAATAAAAATATTACATAATTTATTTAGTGAACGTGACTTTTATAATAATTACTAGCAAAATGAAAACGTTTAAAAATACAATTGGTTTACAGAAGTTTAAACACAATCACTTTTGTTTAATGAAAAAGTAAAATGTTATTATTATTTCGTCTCTCAAGGCTAGAAATTTGAGCATTTTTACATTTTGTATAAGCAAATAAATTTTATATTTCAATTTAGTGAAATAGATTTATAATTTAGAACCCCTTGAACAAAATCGGGGGAACTAAATCATTCATCGGGGGACTGTATAGAAATATTGAGAATTGAGCCTTTTTTAAACTCTTCGAAAAAAGAGATTTGGTATGAAGATGTACCTACAAGTGGATTTACCTTACGTGTGAAAGACGACAGGAAGATGGACTGAGAGAAAAACATTATCAGCATGATATATTGGTACCAGCACATGTAGACTGAGGGTACTTCAACACCAAAAAGCTTGAACTGTTTTCTTATAAAACACAGTTAACACAAAAGAATTCCTGATTCTAAAGGTGTGCATGACAAGGCGAAGGTGTCTTGTAAATACAATCGTATGTTGAAAACAAAGCATTATAGGAAAACTACCGGACAAGTAAGAGTCAGTAAAACTATTAATACGATGATATTGGTCCAAAGTGCGTAAATATGTAAAACTATTTGTTAAAAGCTACAAGTTTGTCAACAATAGAAGATTTAATAAACAAACCTTGTAGTAAAATGTAATTTGGCGAAAATGGGGTACAGTAACAGTGGATTTTAATTGATCTTTTCCAAGGTTCAAAATTATACTTCCATAAATTTTTCTAAAACTTTAGCTATAAATATAGAAACACCAAACAATAATGATAGTATCAATTCCTTATCTCAGACAAATAAGTGGAGAAAGGCAGGAATAATCCTAGTTCAGTTATGAGCCAGGATTGAGAAATAGTGCTTACAAGAACAATCTACAGGTTATGGGGATTGAGATCAACAGATAGTTACAGAGGCAAACTACAAAATTAAAATGGGACGTTTTAACTAAACTAAAGGATTTAAGTATAATTTACGCATGATTTGATTTACTTGACTTATTTCCTTTTATCTCCTATTGGAGCATAGGGCGTCCAGAAGAGCTCTCCATCTGTCCGTCTCCAGCAAGTGCCTTCACTTCTCTCCAAGTCTTATTAACCTCCTTTAATAACGGTCCTCTTCCAGGTTTCTCAGGGTCGACCTCTTCTTCTGACACCTTGCGGGTTATAATCTAGGGCCTCTTTCTCAATAGTTCCGTCTGGCTTCCTCAGTGTATGTTCTAACCATCTCCACCTCCTCTCTCGAATCTGCAGTTTGACCCGAATTTGACCTGTTTCTCTCTATAAATCCTCGTTTGTAATGATCTCAGGCCAATGAATGTTCATGATACGGCGAAGACACCTATTGATGAAAACTTACAGCTGAGACATAATTAAACTTGTACCTTTCCACGTCTCACTTGTATACAGCAAAACAGACTTAACATTTGTGTTGAAGATGCAAAGCTTCGTTTTCTTTGAGATGTTTCGATTTCGCCAAATGGGGTACAGTTGTGCAAAGGCGGCGTTTGCTTTTTTAATGCTAGTCTTCACATCATCATCAGCTCCTCCACTTGTTGAAACAACACTTCCCAAGTAAGAAAAAGTGTTAACCTCCTCTATTTCTTCTCCATCGCAGTTTAGAGCTTGTCTGTTTTCTGCATTCATCTTCATAACTTTAGTTTTCCGATGATTTATCTTGAGTCCTGCCGCTTCAGCTCCTTCCTTCAGTGCATTCAACTTAAACTGCATATCCGTGTATCTCTGCGAAAGCAGGCATATATCATCTGCGTAATCCAGATCTTTAAGACGTCTGTGTAATCCCCATTGAATTCCTCGTATTCTATCACCAGTTGTCCTCCTCATAGCTGCATCCAACACCAAAAGAAAAAGGATTGGGACAAGATGCATCCCTGACGAACACCCGCTCCAACGGAGATGGGCTGCGTCAACTTTCCTTGATGAAGTACCTGGCATTGATACCAGTCATACAGATCTTTTATTATATTAATTATCTTCTACGCATTATTTGGAAACGTCAAATTGGCCTACTCACTCTTGAGTGAATGTTGAGAACCTATTTGATTGGTTAATAAGGCCGGCTGATAATACTTGTTCTTTAGCTATGTCATTGAGTGCTGAGTAATACATAATTTGATTTTACTATTTGCTCTCTCTCAGCGTTTCATCTTCAAATATGAGTGTACAAGACATTCATAAGATATAACCAATAGACATTTTGTTGTCAAGGATATACAAACATCTTTTTTTATAATGTTCAAATTTTAGGTATAGACTTTAGTCTACTGGTAGATAAGTTGCTTAGATTAATGTATCCTCTATTAAAATTTCTGTAATTTAAAAACTTACATTCTTCCATCATCCAATACCAACTATAAATATTTTGTTTTATCTGTGGTTGTATAAGTAAGTTAGTCAATATTGCTAGAATACAACTGCTAATAGTAATTCTATTTTTAAAGGACTATATTATAGAAAATCCACATTCTTCCATCTTTAAGGTCTTGTTTATTTTGTGTAAGACAGTTAAAGTAATACTCCTAGAATACAACCACCAATAGAATTTCTGTTTTTAATGTATAAAGTTAATGCTAATATCCAAATCATTTCATCATTCTTGTAATATGAAAGAAAAAAAAAAAAAAAAAACTCTAATCATATCTTAATGCTTAAAGTTTGTCTATGTGGGTGTAAGACATATGAAGGAATATTCCTGCAATAAACCTATCAATAGAAATGATATTGCCAAAGTATACATAATCCCGATTTTGTGATCTTGTAATCATAGATTTAGTAAAAGGTTTTTGGATGGGCATAAAAGACACTTATGTAGATAGAATTAAACTGCTAAACAGTAATTCTGCTAACCAAAATATTGAAGTGTAAAAAACCACATCTTTCCACCTTTTAATCACCCATATTTTTGTGTTTATGAGTGTAATATAAAACAGGCAGTAGGTACTCATAAATATTGAAATAATCGAAATCACATACTTTTATTTTTTATTGAGTGTGGGTGTATAACAAATTCAGATCAATACTCTTAGAATATATCCTATATTGGAAATTCTGTTATGAAAATATTGATAAACCCACATCCTTTCATCTTGTAATCGTAGCCTAATATATAGGTTTTGTAAAATTGACATAAAAGACACTTTGCTTTATGTAACCGCTAGAATAACAGTAATTCTTGTAATCTCAGCTTAATGCACAGGTCTTGTGTTTATGTGTATAAGTCAGTGGGAACAATATTCCTAGAATATAATCTGAATTAGAAATTCTGTTTCAATGTATTATATAAACATCCAAAACCTTTAATCCTCTAATCGCAGCTTAAAGTAAAGATTTTGTCTAAGGTTGTATATGATTGTGATAGTAATATTCACCGTTAAACATTTTATTGTCAAAGTAATAAAGTGTACAGAAATCCACATCTTTTCTTATTATTATCGCACTTTAAGAATAGTTTTTGTCTATGCTTGAATTAAGTTGCATAGAGCAATATTCATAAAACAACAATGCAAATTCTGTTATCAATATTTTTAAGTACACAAAACACTACACCATTAGTGATTTTAATCGTGAATTGAACCTTATATGGTTGTGTAAGATGTAAGACAAATATTCATTGAAATTATGTTGTTAATACTATATACAAAAACCCTCAGATCTCTATCTTGTAATCACAGTTAAAACAAAAGTTACTTCTAAGTTTGTACTAGGTTATATTCCTAGTATATAACCAAAAATAGAAATTCTGTTTTAAAGGTATTAAAGTATACAAAACCTCACATCATTATACAGTATATCATAATAGTAGTTGGAATCTTAGGTTCTGTCAGTGGTGTATTTGATGCTTAGATCATAAATTCTAAAATGTAATCAGATTATGGATTATCTGTTATTACATTATTAAATTACACAACAACCTACATAATAAGCGATCTTTTATTACCTAAATTAAAACTATATTTTTCATTATGAATGCTGCTTTTTGAAAATTGGTATAATGGTATCAGGTATTAAAAAAATATTTTATTAAACACAAAATACAATAAAACTAAAATGTTTACATATATTTACTACATCTGAGCTTTACATATGTTTTTACACAAACAACCACACACACAAGCAAGCCCGTACAAACTATAGGCCAATTTGAAACTCTATAACTTTATATGTAAATAATGAAACAAAAAATATCACTAATGAATATTATTTAATTTTACAATAAAACTTTATTAATCAACATACGTTTCGCCGTTAGGCGTTTTGAAGCTACTAAATTGAAAACATAAATTGTAAATAAATTATAAATAAATAAATTGTTTTGTTTCCAATTTATTAGCTTGAAAATATATAATGGCAAAACATATGTTGCTCAGTAAAGCTCTTTTGTGAAATTAAATATTTCTTTCATTATTTCCATTGTTATGGAATTTCATCAAGAACTAGTTGTCACATTAAATAAACTTAATATGTGGTTTATTTTTATTTATATTTGTAGTTATCAAAGGTGCTGCTCATTTCAAGTAGACAGTTTGTTTGAAAAAGCATGATTGAATGATTTTAAAATGATCACACACCATCTAGATTATACCCTCTGTTTGTGCAGTTCATGATATACTTTAGAGTTTTGTATAGCATTAAAATACTAGCTGAATTAAATATTCATTAAGCAGCTGAAATTTGCGGTAGTTCAAAGAGTTCGTCAAATGATAAACCTATTAGTCGTTTTACTCCAGGGGCGTTATTCATGATTTTTTTGATCCACATTACGTTGATATCAGTTCTGGAATATAAATCTGGAATATGTTCATACGCACACATATTTCCGGTAGTAGGACTCCACGATACAACTCCAACCTGAGTTCCATTGCAAATCAGAGGTCCTCCACTGTCACCATTACATATGCCTTTTTTATGTTTATTATCGTAAGTACAGATTACAGTATCTCTGCATAAACCACCATCTTTAAAAGATATTAGTTCTTTGTTAAATATTTTAAGATGATTTGAACATTGTTTCTGGTTGATTAATTGTACTTCAGTTTTCTGTAAAATACGACAACTCGTTGGAACATTATCATACTCATTTGAAGTCATTCCCCAGCCCAAGATCGTGCACTCCTTATATTTTCTATGTAATGTAGAGTATGGACTATCTTTTAAATCGACTGGCTTGGGCAGGTTTGTACTTGTTATCTTATTATTGAAGTGAAGGAATATGTCCAGCTCCAAAATGCTGATGTCATATCTAAATATACACCTAGAAACATATGATTTTCGTTAAATTTAATTTTGTTTGGAAAACACAAAAAATCTATAATGAGCTACAAGTGTCTTGTATTTTTACAAAAATAAAGTGGGGTTTTTGTGGAAGATTATGTTTCCATTAATTTTTGGTTTCATTTAAAATGCTAATATGTAAATATGAAAATTTTGTTTAAGGAAACAGAAATCTATTTATAAGTATCGAAATGTTGAAATGAAATAGCAAACAAAACTGTAAGAGCTAATAGGTCGAAACTAACTTGGGACGAAACTGACAATGTACTATCAGAAATAACAAATAGATTTACACAGATATGCGTATTATTATTCTAAATTTTATTTTAGTTCTAAAAATGTATATGTTTTACTTATTAAATTTTGATGAAATGTTTAATAAATCCTGGGCGGTTAATTTTTATGGGTACAACTTATTCCTATGTTTATATTCCAGAAAATATTAAAAAATTGAAATAAATTAAAATATTGAGTAAATTAACTTTTATCTAAATTTAATCAAAATCAAATAATATAGTATAACAATTAAAATTTGTTCTCAAACACCATCAAGGATCTTTTTAAATGTCAAAGTTGAAGCAAAATTTTAACAGTAAAGGAAATGAATTGATGTCGATGTTTAAATATATTTTGAATATCAAAATCCAATAATAATTTTTAAGTTTTTTTCTTCTCGAATTGTTAATTTCCCTGCACGAAATGTTTGTATGAAATATTTCAACAGACATTAAAGCAAACTTAGCACATAGCGGTAGATTAATAAATCGGATTTTCCGTAAATAATAAAGATACACAACGAAATTGATATCCATGTGAAATAGCTTTTTACAGGAAAAAGCGATTGAAAAGCCATGAGTATAGTGTTTGCCAATAAGCCATTCAGTAGTTCAGAGTGAACAAAATTTAAAAAAAGATAATCGGATTAGTAAAAATCATTGTTGAAAACTTCAGATTAACGTGTATAAATGCAATATTGAATTTTTAGTTTGAACATTCACAAATTTTGTTATTAATTTGATTTTGTGTAGTTATAATCTAAAACATGAAATTACCGCATCTCGCTATTAGCTTTAAATAAATATTTTTAAAATTATTTGAAATAAATTTCTGTATTTGTTTTGTAGACTTATTATAGTAGGTATACTCAAATCCCTTGTATTATTATCGGTATATAAATAGGAATGGTTTATGTTAATTAAATTTAGTAGTGTCACTGTAAGCACATTACAGAAATGTGGCACAATATATTTGTTTTATTTAAATGAAATCTAAAACTACTCATTGCGAAGCTAACTTTTGTAAATACAATATTATTAACACAACCTATAAACTGAGATATGATTGTATTTTAAACTTACTGTATAATTTAACTTACTGGTGTTTAGAATCCTTTTGGAGAAACTCAGGATGGGCAGAGACTTTTTTTACACCTGCTCTCGATTTGGCTTTTTTAGGCACTAATATTCCAGTAAACACGTTAAAATATTTTGTAGCCGTATAATGACATACTGGTTCAAGTTGATTATTTTTCACATAATTGAAGCATGTTAAAACACAGTGAGCAGCAGTAAGAATGTGTTTTGGGCTTAATATAGTACCAGTACAAAATGCGTCCTTATCTTTCGGTTTTATCGAGCCATCTTCTGAATTCTAAAAAATAAAATATTTAGTATAAAATACCAGCACAATAGAAAACACTATTCAAACATGAAAATGATGAAACACAACCGCTAAGATAGTTTTACAGTTAAATATATGAACAATTGTATTCGAATGGGAAGTACTAACTAGTCAACTAACTTTATCAAAGTTATTAGTGAAATTGTGTAATGCTTATTCACAAGTCTTTCCTTTTATTTGTGTCTATAAAATGATTATAAAATTAAATGGTTAATGTTTATTTTTATTCATCATCATCCAAGTATATTACATTTGGTTTTTGTTACACACACACACACTTTTTTTTTAATAATGATGAAAATATGTCGAATATAATTGTATGATGGTAAGAATCAGTTCTTAGACCAGGCCCAAGTTCTTTTGGTAATTATTCTGACCTATCAACAACCCAATCTAATTTGCAGTCTAAGAATAAAAATAAAAGTGTTCCTATTAGAATAGTCTGGAAAATGAGAAATTCGGATATCAGAAAAAAACATAGATTTCATAGCTAACTCAACTTTACAAACAGTATACCGGTAACTCTAATACCAGTTCCACCATACCAATTAGTTTCAAATTTTGTCGACAATGTTTTTTATGAGACTATTGTTGAATAAACACATCAGTATAGTGTACTAAAACCCCAAAATAAACCATTTCCTTGGTCTGTGTCTTCTCTTAGAAAATATTTTGGTGAACTAATTATGATGTCCATTATGACACTGAGTAATATTTGTTCGTATCAACTCCAAGTGTGTCATTAGATTAGCTAGAATTGTTTCTACAGCCCAACATTACAAACTTTACTTTGATAACTGGTACAGAACACTCACTTTTTAGTGCTACTTAAAAAAAAAAGAAGAAACTCGTGCTCTTAGTACAGTGCGAAAGAATAGGTTTCCGGGTCTCAAGCTGCCTGACGAACATATTTAAAAAAACAACCAAGGGGAAACTCCATGTGAAAACACAACAACATTATATGGTATTGATTTGTCAGTGGTGACATGGCTATACAACCAAGGGGAACTTTAAACAACATTAGATGGTGTTGAATTGTCAGTGGTGACATGGCTAGACACCCAAGGGGAACTCCATGTGAAAACACAGCAACATTAGATGGTATTGATTTGTCAGTGGTGACATGGCTAGACAACCAAGGGGTACTCCATGTAAAAACACAACAACATTAGATGGTATTGATTTGTCAGTGGTGACATGGCTATACAACCAAGGGGAACTTTAAGCAACATTAGATGGTGTTGATTTTTCAGTGGTGACATGGCTAGACAACCAAGGGGAACTCCATGTGAAAACACAGCAACATTAGATGGTATTGATTTGTCAGTGGTGACATGGCTAGACAACCAAGGGGTACTCCATGTAAAAACACAACAACATTATATGGTATTGATTTGTCAGTGGTGACATGGCTATACAACCAAGGGGAACTTTAAGCAACATTAGATGGTGTTGATTTTTCAGTGGTGACATGGCTAGACAACCAAGGGGAACTCCATGTGAAAACACAGCAACATTAGATGGTATTGATTTGTCAGTGGTGACATGGCTATACAACCAAGGGGAACTTTAAGCAACATTAGATGGTGTTGATTTTTCAGTGGTGACATGGCTAGACAACCAAGGGGAACTCCATGTGAAAACACAGCAACATTAGATGGTATTGATTTGTCAGTGGTGACATGGCTAGACAACCAAGGGGTACTCCATGTAAAAACACAACAACATTATATGGTATTGATTTGTCAGTGGTGACATGGCTATACAACCAAGGGGAACTTTAAGCAACATTAGATGGTGTTGATTTTTCAGTGGTGACATGGCTAGACAACCAAGGGGAACTCCATGTGAAAACACAGCAACATTAGATGGTATTGATTTGTCAGTGGTGACATAGCTATACAACCAAGGGGAACTTTAAGCAACATTAGATGGTGTTGATTTTTCAGTGGTGACTGGCTAGACAACCAAGGGGAACTCCATGTGAAAACACAGCAACATTAGATGGTATTGATTTGTCAGTGGTGACATGGCTATACAACCAAGGGGAACTTTAAGCAACATTAGATGGTGTTGATTTGTCAGTGGTGACATGGCTAGACAACCAAGGGGAACTCCATGTGAAAACACAGCAACATTAGATGGTATTGATTTGTCAGTGGTGACATGGCTATACAACCAAGGGGAACTTTAAGCAACATTAGATGGTGTTGATTTTTCAGTGGTGACATGGCTAGACAACCAAGGGGAACTCCATGTGAAAACACAGCAACATTAGATGGTATTGATTTGTCAGTGGTGACATGGCTAGACAACCAAGGGGTACTCCATGTAAAAACACAACAACATTATATGGTATTGATTTGTCAGTGGTGACATGGCTATACAACCAAGGGGAACTTTAAGCAACATTAGATGGTGTTGATTTTTCAGTGGTGACATGGCTAGACAACCAAGGGGAACTCCATGTGAAAACACAGCAACATTAGATGGTATTGATTTGTCAGTGGTGACATGGCTATACAACCAAGGGGAACTTTAAGCAACATTAGATGGTGTTGATTTTTCAGTGGTGACATGGCTAGACAACCAAGGGGAACTCCATGTGAAAACACAGCAACATTAGATGGTATTGATTTGTCAGTGGTGACATGGCTAGACAACCAAGGGGTACTCCATGTAAAAACACAACAACATTATATGGTATTGATTTGTCAGTGGTGACATGGCTATACAACCAAGGGGAACTTTAAGCAACATTAGATGGTGTTGATTTTTCAGTGGTGACATGGCTAGACAACCAAGGGGAACTCCATGTGAAAACACAGCAACATTAGATGGTATTGATTTGTCAGTGGTGACATGGCTATACAACCAAGGGGAACTTTAAGCAACATTAGATGGTGTTGATTTTTCAGTGGTGACATGGCTAGACAACCAAGGGGAACTCCATGTAAAAACACAACAACATTATATGGTATTGATTTGTCAGTGGTGACATGGCTATACAACCAAGGGGAACTTTAAGCAACATTAGATGGTGTTGATTTTTCAGTGGTGACATGGCTAGACAACCAAGGGGAACTCCATGTGAAAACACAGCAACATTAGATGGTATTGATTTGTCAGTGGTGACATGGCTAGACAACCAAGGGGTACTCCATGTAAAAACACAACAACATTAAATGGTATTGATTTGTCAGTGGTGACATGGCTATACAACCAATGGGAACTTTAAGCAACATTAGATGGTATTGTTTTGTCAGTGGTGACATGGCTAGACAACCATAGGGAACTTTAAGCAACATTAGATGGTGTTGATTTGTCAGTGGTGACATGGTTAGACAACCATAGGGAACTTTAAGCAACATTAGATGGTATTGTTTTGTCAGTGGTGACATGGTTAGACAACCATAGGGAACTTTAAGCAACATTAGATGGTGTTGTTTTGTCAGTGGTGACATGGCTAGACAACCATAGGGAACTTTAAGCAACATTAGATGGTATTGATTTGTCAGTGGTGACATGGCTAGACAACCAAGGGGTACTCCATGTAAAAACACAACAACATTAGATGGTATTGATTTGTCAGTGGTGACATGGCTATACAACCAAGGGGAACTCCATGTAAAAACACAACAACATTAGATGGTATTGATTTGTCAGTGGTGACATGGCTAGACAACCAAGGGGTACTCCATGTAAAAACACAACAACATTAGATGGTATTGATTTGTCAGTGGTGACATGGCTATATAACCAATGGGAACTTTAAGCAACATTAGATGGTGTTGATTTGTCAGTGGTGACATGGCTATACAACCAAGGGGAACTCCATGTAAAAACACAACAACATTAGATGGTATTGATTTGTCAGTGGTGACATGGCTATATAACCAATGGGAACTTTAAGCAACATTAGATGGTGTTGATTTGTCAGTGGTGACATGGCTATACAACCAAGGGGAACTCCATGTAAAAACACAACAACATTAGATGGTATTGATTTGTCAGTGGTGACATGGCTATATAACCAATGGGAACTTTAAGCAACATTAGATGGTGTTGTTTTGTCAGTGGTGACATGGCTATACAACCAAGGGGAACTCCATGTAAAAACACAACAACATTAGATGGTATTGATTTGTCAGTGGTGACATGGCTATATAACCAATGGGAACTTTAAGCAACATTAGATGGTGTTATTTTGTCAGTGGTGACATGGCTAGACAACCAAGGGGAACGTCATATGAAAACACAGCAACATTAGATGGTATTGATTTGTCAGTGGTGACGAGGCTATACAACCAAGGGGGAACTTTAAGCAACATTAGATGGTGTTGATTTGTCAGTGGTGACATGGCTAGACACCCAAGGGGAACTCCATGTGAAAACACAGCAACATTAGATGGTGTTGATTTGTCAGTGGTGACATGGCTAGACACCCAAGGGGAACTCCATGTGAAAACACAGCAACATTAGATGGTGTTGATTTGTCAGTGGTGACATGGCTAGACACCCAAGGGGAACTCCATGTGAAAACACAGCAACATTAGATGGTGTTGATTTGTCAGTGGTGACATGGCTAGACACCCAAGGGGAACTCCATGTGAAAACACAGCAACATTAGATGGTATTGATTTGTCAGTGGTGACATAGCTATACAACCAAGGGGAACTTTAAGAAACATTAGATGGTATTGATTTGTCAGTGGTGACATGTCTTGACAATCAGGGGGAACTTCATATGAAAACACAGCAACATTAGAAGGTGTTGTTTTGGCAGTGGTGACATGGCTAGACAACCAAGGGGAACTCCATGTAAAAACACAACAACATTAGATGGTATTGATTTATCAGTGGTGACATGTCTTGGCAATCAGGGGGAACTTCATATGAAAACACAGCAACATTAGAAGGTGTTGTTTTGTCAGTGGTGACATGGCTAGACAACCAAGGGGAACTCCATGTAAAAACACAACAACATTAGATGGTATTGATTTGTCAGTGGTGACATGGCTATACAACCAAGGGGAACTTTAAGCAACATTAGATGGTGTTGATTTGTCAGTGGTGACATGGCTAGACAACCAAGGGGAACGTCATATGAAAACACAGCAACATTAGATGGTATTGATTTGTCAGTGGTGATATGGCTATATAACCAATGGGAACTTTAAGCAACATTAGATGGTGTTGTTTTGTCAGTGGTGACATGGCTATACAACCAAGGGGAACTCCATGTAAAAACACAACAACATTAGATGGTATTGATTTGTCAGTGGTGACATGGCTATACAACCAAGGGGAACTTTAAGCAACATTAGATGGTGTTGATTTGTCAGTGGTGACATGGCTAGACAACCAAGGGGAACGTCATATGAAAACACAGCAACATTAGATGGTATTGATTTGTCAGTGGTGACATGGCTATATAACCAATGGGAACTTTAAGCAACATTAGATGGTGTTGTTTTGTCAGTGGTGACATGGCTATAAAACCAAGGGGAACTCCATGTAAAAACACAACAACATTAGATGGTATTGATTTGTCAGTGGTGACATGGCTATACAACCAAGTGGAACGTCATATGAAAACACAGCAACATTAGATGGTGTTGATTTGTCAGTGGTGACATGGCTATACAACCAAGGGGAACGTCATATGAAAACACAGCAAGATTAGATGGTGTTGATTTGTCAGTGGTGACATGGCTAGACAACCAAGGGGAACGTCATATGAAAACACAGCAACATTAGATGGTGTTGATTTGTCAGTGGTGACATGGCTAGACAACCAAGGGGAACGTCATATGAAAACACAGCAAGATTAGATGGTATTGATTTGTCAGTGGTGACATGGCTATATAACCAATGGGAACTTTAAGCAACATTAGATGGTGTTGTTTTGTCAGTGGTGACATGGCTAGACAACCAAGGGGTACTCCATGTAAAAACACAACAACATTAGATGGTATTGATTTGTCAGTGGTGACGAGGCTATACAACCAAGGGGGAACTTTAAGCAACATTAGATGGTGTTGATTTGTCAGTGGTGACATGGCTAGACACCCAAGGGGAACTTCATATGAAAACACAGCAACATTAGATGGTGTTGATTTGTCAGTGGTGACATGGCTAGACACCCAAGGGGAACTCCATGTGAAAACACAGCAACATTAGATGGTGTTGATTTGTCAGTGGTGACATGGCTAGACACCCAAGGGGAACTCCATGTGAAAACACAGCAACATTAGATGGTGTTGATTTGTCAGTGGTGACATGGCTAGACACCCAAGGGGAACTCCATGTGAAAACACAGCAACATTAGATGGTATTGATTTGTCAGTGGTGACATAGCTATACAACCAAGGGGAACTTTAGGAAACATTAGATGGTATTGATTTGTCAGTGGTGACATGTCTTGACAATCAGGGGGAACTTCATATGAAAACACAGCAACATTAGAAGGTGTTGTTTTGTCAGTGGTGACATGGCTAGACAACCAAGGGGAACTCCATGTAAAAACACAACAACATTAGATGGTATTGATTTGTCAGTGGTGACATGTCTTGGCAATCAGGGGGAACTTCATATGAAAACACAGCAACATTAGAAGGTGTTGTTTTGTCAGTGGTGACATGGCTAGACAACCAAGGGGAACTCCATGTAAAAACACAACAACATTAGATGGTATTGATTTGTCAGTGGTGACATGGCTATACAACCAAGGGGAACTTTAAGCAACATTAGATGGTGTTGATTTGTCAGTGGTGACATGTCTTGACAATCAGGGGGAACTTCATATGAAAACACAGCAACATTAGATGGTGTTGATTTGTCAGTGGTGACATGTCTTGACAATCAAGGGGAACTCCATGTGAAAACACAGCAACATTAGATGGTGTTGATTTGTCAGTGGTGACATGGCTAGACACCCAAGGGGAACTCCATGTGAAAACACAGCAACATTAGATGGTATTGATTTGTCAGTGGTGACATGTCTTGACAATCAAGGGGAACTCCATGTGAAAACACAGCAACATTAGAAGGTGTTGTTTTGTCAGTGGTGACATGGCTAGACAACCAAGGGGAACTCCATGTAAAAACACAACAACATTAGATGGTATTGATTTGTCAGTGGTGACATGGCTATACAACCAAGGGGAACTTTAAGCAACATTAGATGGGGTTGATTTGTCAGTGGTGACATGGCTAGACAACCAAGGGGAACGTCATATGAAAACACTGCAACATTAGATGGTGTTGATTTGTCAGTGGTGACATGGCTAGACAACCAAGGGGAACTTTAAGCAACATTAGATGGTGTTTGTTTGTCAGTGGTGACATGGCTAGACAACCGAGGGGAACTTCATATGAAAACACAGCAACATTAGATGGTGTTGATTTGTCAGTGGTGACATGGCTAGACAACCAAGGGGAACTTTAAGCAACATTAGATGGTGTTGGTTTGTCAGTGGTGACATGGCTAGACAACCAAGGGGAACTTTAAGCAACATTAGATGGTGTTTGTTTGTCAGTGGTGACATGGCTAGACAACCGAGGGGAACTTCATATGAAAACACAGCAACATTAGATGGTGTTGATTTGTCAGTGGTGACATGGCTAGACAACCAAGGGGAACTTTAAGCAACATTAGATGGTGTTGGTTTGTCAGTGGTGACATGGCTAGACAACCGAGGGGAACTTCATATGAAAACACTGCAACATTAGATGGTATTGATTTGTCAGTGGTGACATGGCTAGACAACCAAGGGGAACTTTAAGCAACATTAGATGGTGTTGGTTTGTCAGTGGTGACATGGCTAGACAACCGAGGGGAACTTCATATGAAAACACAGCAACATTAGATGGTGTTGATTTGTCAGTGGTGACATGGCTAGACAACCAAGGGGAACGTCATATGAAAACACAGCAACAATAAATGTGTTGATTTGTCAGTGGTGACATAGCTAGACAACCGAGGGGAACTTCATATGAAAATACAACAACATTATATGGTATTGATTTGTCATTGGTGACATGGCTATACAACCAAGGGGAACTTTAAGCAACATTAGATGGTGTTGATTTGTCAGTGGTGACATGGTTAGACAACCATAGGGAACTTTAAGCAACATTAGATGGTATTGATTTGTCAGGGTGACATGGCTAGACAACCAAGGGGAACGTCATATGAAAACACAGCAACAATAAATGGTGTTGATTTGTCAGTGGTGACATGTCTTGACAATCAAGGGGAACTTCATATGAAAACACAGCAACAATAAATGGTGTTGATTTGTCAGTGGTGACATGGCTAGACAACCGAGGGGAACTTCATATGAAAACACAGCAACATTAGATGGTGTTGATTTGTCAGTGGTGACATGGCTAGACAACCGAGGGGAACTTCATATGAAAACACAGCAACATTAGATGGTGTTGATTTGTCAGTGGTGACATGGCTAGACAACCAAGGGGAACGTCATATGAAAACACAGCAACATTAGATGGTATTGATTTGTCAGTGGTGACATGTCTTGACAATCAAGGGGAACTTCATATGAAAACACAGCAACAATAAATGGTGTTGATTTGTCAGTGGTGACATGGCTAGACAACCGAGGGGAACTTCATATGAAAACACAGCAACATTAGATGGTGTTGATTTGTCAGTGGTGACATGGCTAGACAACCGAGGGGAACTTCATATGAAAACACAGCAACATTAGATGGTGTTGGTTTGTCAATGGTGACATGGCTATACAACCAAGGGGAACTTTAAGCAACATTAGATGGTGTTGATTTGTCAGTGGTGACATGGCTAGACAACCAAGGGGAACTCCATGTGAAAACACAGCAACATTAGATGGTGTTGATTTGTCAGTGGTGACATGGCTAGACACCCAAGGGGAACTCCATGTGAAAACACAGCAACATTAGATGGTATTGATTTGTCAGTGGTGACATGTCTTGACAATCAAGGGGAACTCCATGTGAAAACACAGCAACATTAGAAGGTGTTGTTTTGTCAGTGGTGACATGGCTAGACAACCAAGGGGAACTCCATGTAAAAACACAACAACATTAGATGGTATTGATTTGTCAGTGGTGACATGGCTATACAACCAAGGGGAACTTTAAGCAACATTAGATGGGGTTGATTTGTCAGTGGTGACATGGCTAGACAACCAAGGGGAACGTCATATGAAAACACTGCAACATTAGATGGTGTTGATTTGTCAGTGGTGACATGGCTAGACAACCAAGGGGAACTTTAAGCAACATTAGATGGTGTTGGTTTGTCAGTGGTGACATGGCTAGACAACCGAGGGGAACTTCATATGAAAACACAGCAACATTAGATGGTGTTGATTTGTCAGTGGTGACATGGCTAGACAACCAAGGGGAACTTTAAGCAACATTAGATGGTGTTGGTTTGTCAGTGGTGACATGGCTAGACAACCGAGGGGAACTTCATATGAAAACACAGCAACATTAGATGGTGTTGATTTGTCAGTGGTGACATGGCTAGACAACCAAGGGGAACTTTAAGCAACATTAGATGGTGTTGGTTTGTCAGTGGTGACATGGCTAGACAACCGAGGGGAACTTCATATGAAAACACTGCAACATTAGATGGTATTGATTTGTCAGTGGTGACATGGCTAGACAACCAAGGGGAACTTTAAGCAACATTAGATGGTATTGATTTGTCAGTGGTGACATGGCTAGACAACCAAGGGGAACTTTAAGCAACATTAGATGGTGTTGGTTTGTCAGTGGTGACATGGCTAGACAACCGAGGGGAACTTCATATGAAAACACTGCAACATTAGATGGTATTGATTTGTCAGTGGTGACATGGCTAGACAACCAAGGGGAACTTTAAGCAACATTAGATGGTGTTGGTTTGTCAGTGGTGACATGGCTAGACAACCGAGGGGAACTTCATATGAAAACACTGCAACATTAGATGGTATTGATTTGTCAGTGGTGACATGGCTAGACAACCAAGGGGAACTTTAAGCAACATTAGATGGTATTGATTTGTCAGTGGTGACATGGCTAGACAACCAAGGGGAACTTTAAGCAACATTAGATGGTGTTGGTTTGTCAGTGGTGACATGGCTAGACAACCAAGGGGAACTTTAAGCAACATTAGATGGTGTTGGTTTGTCAGTGGTGACATGGCTAGACAACCGAGGGGAACTTCATATGAAAACACTGCAACATTAGATGGTATTGATTTGTCAGTGGTGACATGGCTAGACAACCAAGGGGAACTTTAAGCAACATTAGATGGTATTGATTTGTCAGTGGTGACATGGCTAGACAACCAAGGGGAACTTTAAGCAACATTAGATGGTATTGATTTGTCAGTGGTGACATGGCTAGACAACCGAGGGGAACTTCATATGAAAACACTGCAACATTAGATGGTGTTGGTTTGTCAGTGGTGACATGGCTAGACAACCAAGGGGAACTTTAAGCAACATTAGATGGTATTGATTTGTCAGTGGTGACATGGCTAGACAACCAAGGGGAACTTTAAGCAACATTAGATGGTGTTGGTTTGTCAGTGGTGACATGGCTAGACAACCGAGGGGAACTTCATATGAAAACACTGCAACATTAGATGGTATTGATTTGTCAGTGGTGACATGGCTAGACAACCAAGGGGAACTTTAAGCAACATTAGATGGTATTGATTTGTCAGTGGTGACATGGCTAGACAACCAAGGGGAACTTTAAGCAACATTAGATGGTATTGATTTGTCAGTGGTGACATGGCTAGACAACCGAGGGGAACTTCATATGAAAACACTGCAACATTAGATGGTGTTGGTTTGTCAGTGGTGACATGGCTAGACAACCAAGGGGAACTTTAAGCAACATTAGATGGTATTGATTTGTCAGTGGTGACATGGCTAGACAACCAAGGGGAACTTTAAGCAACATTAGATGGTATTGATTTGTCAGTGGTGACATGGCTAGACAACCAAGGGGAACTTTAAGCAACATCAGATGGTGTTGGTTTGTCAGTGGTGACATGGCTAGACAACCGAGGGGAACTTCATATGAAAACACTGCAACATTAGATGGTATTGATTTGTCAGTGGTGACATGGCTAGACAACCAAGGGGAACTTTAAGCAACATTAGATGGTGTTGGTTTGTCAGTGGTGACATGGCTAGACAACCGAGGGGAACTTCATATGAAAACACTGCAACATTAGATGGTATTGATTTGTCAGTGGTGACATGGCTAGACAACCAAGGGGAACTTTAAGCAACATTAGATGGTATTGATTTGTCAGTGGTGACATGGCTAGACAACCAAGGGGAACTTTAAGCAACATTAGATGGTGTTGGTTTGTCAGTGGTGACATGGCTAGACAACCAAGGGGAACTTTAAGCAACATTAGATGGTGTTGGTTTGTCAGTGGTGACATGGCTAGACAACCGAGGGGAACTTCATATGAAAACACTGCAACATTAGATGGTATTGATTTGTCAGTGGTGACATGGCTAGACAACCAAGGGGAACTTTAAGCAACATTAGATGGTATTGATTTGTCAGTGGTGACATGGCTAGACAACCAAGGGGAACTTTAAGCAACATTAGATGGTATTGATTTGTCAGTGGTGACATGGCTAGACAACCGAGGGGAACTTCATATGAAAACACTGCAACATTAGATGGTGTTGGTTTGTCAGTGGTGACATGGCTAGACAACCAAGGGGAACTTTAAGCAACATTAGATGGTATTGATTTGTCAGTGGTGACATGGCTAGACAACCAAGGGGAACTTTAAGCAACATTAGATGGTGTTGGTTTGTCAGTGGTGACATGGCTAGACAACCGAGGGGAACTTCATATGAAAACACTGCAACATTAGATGGTATTGATTTGTCAGTGGTGACATGGCTAGACAACCAAGGGGAACTTTAAGCAACATTAGATGGTGTTGGTTTGTCAGTGGTGACATGGCTAGACAACCGAGGGGAACTTCATATGAAAACACAGCAACATTAGATGGTGTTGATTTGTCAGTGGTGACATGGCTAGACAACCAAGGGGAACGTCATATGAAAACACAGCAACAATAAATGTGTTGATTTGTCAGTGGTGACATAGCTAGACAACCGAGGGGAACTTCATATGAAAATACAACAACATTATATGGTATTGATTTGTCATTGGTGACATGGCTATACAACCAAGGGGAACTTTAAGCAACATTAGATGGTGTTGATTTGTCAGTGGTGACATGGTTAGACAACCATAGGGAACTTTAAGCAACATTAGATGGTATTGATTTGTCAGGGTGACATGGCTAGACAACCAAGGGGAACGTCATATGAAAACACAGCAACAATAAATGGTGTTGATTTGTCAGTGGTGACATGTCTTGACAATCAAGGGGAACTTCATATGAAAACACAGCAACAATAAATGGTGTTGATTTGTCAGTGGTGACATGGCTAGACAACCGAGGGGAACTTCATATGAAAACACAGCAACATTAGATGGTGTTGATTTGTCAGTGGTGACATGGCTAGACAACCGAGGGGAACTTCATATGAAAACACAGCAACATTAGATGGTGTTGATTTGTCAGTGGTGACATGGCTAGACAACCGAGGGGAACTTCATATGAAAACACAGCAACATTAGATGGTGTTGGTTTGTCAATGGTGACATGGCTATACAACCAAGGGGAACTTCATATGAAAACACAGCAACATTAGATGGTGTTGATTTGTCAGTGGTGACATGGCTATACAACCAAGGGGAACTTTAAGCAACATTAGATGGTGTTGATTTGTCAGTGGTGACATGGCTATACAACCGAGGGGAACTTCATATGAAAACACAGCAACATTAGATGGTGTTGATTTGTCAGTGGTGACATGGCTATACAACCAAGGGGAACTTTAAGCAACATTAGATGGTGTTGATTTGTCAGTGGTGACATGGCTATACAACCGAGGGGAACTTCATATGAAAACACAGCAACATTAGATGGTGTTGATTTGTCAGTGGTGACATGGCTATACAACCAAGGGGAACTTTAAGCAACATTAGATGGTGTTGATTTGTCAGTGGTGACATGGCTATACAACCGAGGGGAACTTCATATGAAAACACAGCAACATTAGATGGTGTTGATTTGTCAGTGGTGACATGGCTATACAACCAAGGGGAACTTTAAGCAACATTAGATGGTGTTGGTTTGTCAATGGTGACATGGCTATACAACCGAGGGGAACTTCATATGAAAACACAGCAACATTAGATGGTGTTGATTTGTCAGTGGTGACATGGCTATACAACCAAGGGGAACTTTAAGCAACATTAGATGGTGTTGATTTGTCAGTGGTGACATGGCTAGACAACCAAGGGGAACTCCATGTGAAAACACAGCAACATTAGATGGTGTTGATTTGTCAGTGGTGACATGGCTAGACAACCAAGGGGAACGTCATATGAAAACACAGCAACATTAGATGGTGTTGGTTTGTCAGTGGTGACATGGCTATACAACCAAGGGGAACTTTAAGCAACATTAGATGGTGTTGATTTGTCAGTGGTGACATGGCTAGACAACCGAGGGGAACTTCATATGAAAACACAGCAACATTAGATGGTGTTGGTTTGTCAGTGGTGACATGGCTATACAACCAAGGGGAACTTTAAGCAACATTAGATGGTGTTGATTTGTCAGTGGTGACATGGCTAGACAACCAAGGGGAACTCCATGTGAAAACACAGCAACATTAGATGGTGTTGATTTGTCAGTGGTGACATGGCTAGACAACCAAGGGGAACGTCATATGAAAACACAGCAACATTAGATGGTATTGATTTGTCAGTGGTGACATGTCTTGACAATCAAGGGGAACTTCATATGAAAACACAGCAACAATAAATGGTGTTGATTTGTCAGTGGTGACATGGCTAGACAACCGAGGGGAACTTCATATGAAAACACAGCAACATTAGATGGTGTTGATTTGTCAGTGGTGACATGGCTAGACAACCGAGGGGAACTTCATATGAAAACACAGCAACATTAGATGGTGTTGGTTTGTCAATGGTGACATGGCTATACAACCAAGGGGAACTTTAAGCAACATTAGATGGTGTTGATTTGTCAGTGGTGACATGGCTAGACAACCAAGGGGAACTCCATGTGAAAACACAGCAACATTAGATGGTGTTGATTTGTCAGTGGTGACATGGCTAGACACCCAAGGGGAACTCCATGTGAAAACACAGCAACATTAGATGGTATTGATTTGTCAGTGGTGACATGTCTTGACAATCAAGGGGAACTCCATGTGAAAACACAGCAACATTAGAAGGTGTTGTTTTGTCAGTGGTGACATGGCTAGACAACCAAGGGGAACTCCATGTAAAAACACAACAACATTAGATGGTATTGATTTGTCAGTGGTGACATGGCTATACAACCAAGGGGAACTTTAAGCAACATTAGATGGGGTTGATTTGTCAGTGGTGACATGGCTAGACAACCAAGGGGAACGTCATATGAAAACACTGCAACATTAGATGGTGTTGATTTGTCAGTGGTGACATGGCTAGACAACCAAGGGGAACTTTAAGCAACATTAGATGGTGTTGGTTTGTCAGTGGTGACATGGCTAGACAACCGAGGGGAACTTCATATGAAAACACAGCAACATTAGATGGTGTTGATTTGTCAGTGGTGACATGGCTAGACAACCAAGGGGAACTTTAAGCAACATTAGATGGTGTTGGTTTGTCAGTGGTGACATGGCTAGACAACCGAGGGGAACTTCATATGAAAACACAGCAACATTAGATGGTGTTGATTTGTCAGTGGTGACATGGCTAGACAACCAAGGGGAACTTTAAGCAACATTAGATGGTGTTGGTTTGTCAGTGGTGACATGGCTAGACAACCGAGGGGAACTTCATATGAAAACACTGCAACATTAGATGGTATTGATTTGTCAGTGGTGACATGGCTAGACAACCAAGGGGAACTTTAAGCAACATTAGATGGTGTTGGTTTGTCAGTGGTGACATGGCTAGACAACCGAGGGGAACTTCATATGAAAACACAGCAACATTAGATGGTGTTGATTTGTCAGTGGTGACATGGCTAGACAACCAAGGGGAACGTCATATGAAAACACAGCAACAATAAATGTGTTGATTTGTCAGTGGTGACATAGCTAGACAACCGAGGGGAACTTCATATGAAAATACAACAACATTATATGGTATTGATTTGTCATTGGTGACATGGCTATACAACCAAGGGGAACTTTAAGCAACATTAGATGGTGTTGATTTGTCAGTGGTGACATGGTTAGACAACCATAGGGAACTTTAAGCAACATTAGATGGTATTGATTTGTCAGGGTGACATGGCTAGACAACCAAGGGGAACGTCATATGAAAACACAGCAACAATAAATGGTGTTGATTTGTCAGTGGTGACATGTCTTGACAATCAAGGGGAACTTCATATGAAAACACAGCAACAATAAATGGTGTTGATTTGTCAGTGGTGACATGGCTAGACAACCGAGGGGAACTTCATATGAAAACACAGCAACATTAGATGGTGTTGATTTGTCAGTGGTGACATGGCTAGACAACCGAGGGGAACTTCATATGAAAACACAGCAACATTAGATGGTGTTGATTTGTCAGTGGTGACATGGCTAGACAACCAAGGGGAACGTCATATGAAAACACAGCAACATTAGATGGTATTGATTTGTCAGTGGTGACATGTCTTGACAATCAAGGGGAACTTCATATGAAAACACAGCAACAATAAATGGTGTTGATTTGTCAGTGGTGACATGGCTAGACAACCGAGGGGAACTTCATATGAAAACACAGCAACATTAGATGGTGTTGATTTGTCAGTGGTGACATGGCTAGACAACCGAGGGGAACTTCATATGAAAACACAGCAACATTAGATGGTGTTGATTTGTCAATGGTGACATGGCTATACAACCAAGGGGAACTTTAAGCAACATTAGATGGTGTTGATTTGTCAGTGGTGACATGGCTAGACAACCAAGGGGAACTTTAAGCAACATTAGATGGTGTTGATTTGTCAGTGGTGACATGGCTAGACAACCGAGGGGAACTTCATATGAAAACACAGCAACATTAGATGGTGTTGATTTGTCAGTGGTGACATGGCTAGACAACCGAGGGGAACTTCATATGAAAACACAGCAACATTAGATGGTGTTGATTTGTCAATGGTGACATGGCTATACAACCAAGGGGAACTTTAAGCAACATTAGATGGTGTTGATTTGTCAGTGGTGACATGGCTAGACAACCAAGGGGAACTTTAAGCAACATTAGATGGTGTTGATTTGTCAGTGGTGACATGGCTAGACAACCAAGGGGAACGTCATATGAAAACACAGCAACAATAAATGGTGTTGATTTGTCAGTGGTGACATGGCTAGACAACCGAGGGGAACTTCATATGAAAACACAGCAACATTAGATGGTGTTGGTTTGTCAATGGTGACATGGCTATACAACCAAGGGGAACTTTAAGCAGCATTAGATGGTGTTGATTTGTCAGTGGTGACATGGCTAGACAACCAAGGGGAACTTTAAGCAACATTAAATAGTGTTGATTTGTCAGTGGTGACATGTCTTGACAACCAGGGGGAACTTCATATGAAAACACAGCAACATTAGATGGTGTTGATTTGTCAGTGGTGACATGGCGAGACAACCGAGGGGAACTTCATATGAAAACACAGCAACATTAGATGGTGTTGGTTTGTCAATGGTGACATGGCTATACAACCAAGGGGAACTTTAAGCAGCATTAGATGGTGTTGATTTGTCAGTGGTGACATGGCTAGACAACCAAGGGGAACTTTAAGCAACATTAAATAGTGTTGATTTGTCAGTGGTGACATGTCTTGACAACCAGGGGGAACTTCATATGAAAACACAGCAACATTAGATGGTGTTGATTTGTCAGTGGTGACATGGCGAGACAACCGAGGGGAACTTCATATGAAAACACAGCAACATTAGATGGTGTTGATTTGTCAGTGGTGACATGGCTAGACAACCGAGGGGAACTTCATATGAAAACACAGCAACATTAGATGGTGTTGATTTGTCAATGGTGACATGGCTATACAACCAAGGGGAACTTTAAGCAACATTAGATGGTGTTGATTTGTCAGTGGTGACATGGCTAGACAACCAAGGGGAACTTTAAGCAACATTAGATGGTGTTGATTTGTCAGTGGTGACATGGCTAGACAACCGAGGGGAACTTCATATGAAAACACAGCAACATTAGATGGTGTTGATTTGTCAGTGGTGACATGGCTAGACAACCGAGGGGAACTTCATATGAAAACACAGCAACATTAGATGGTGTTGATTTGTCAATGGTGACATGGCTATACAACCAAGGGGAACTTTAAGCAACATTAGATGGTGTTGATTTGTCAGTGGTGACATGGCTAGACAACCAAGGGGAACTTTAAGCAACATTAGATGGTGTTGATTTGTCAGTGGTGACATGGCTAGACAACCAAGGGGAACGTCATATGAAAACACAGCAACAATAAATGGTGTTGATTTGTCAGTGGTGACATGGCTAGACAACCGAGGGGAACTTCATATGAAAACACAGCAACATTAGATGGTGTTGGTTTGTCAATGGTGACATGGCTATACAACCAAGGGGAACTTTAAGCAGCATTAGATGGTGTTGATTTGTCAGTGGTGACATGGCTAGACAACCAAGGGGAACTTTAAGCAACATTAAATAGTGTTGATTTGTCAGTGGTGACATGTCTTGACAACCAGGGGGAACTTCATATGAAAACACAGCAACATTAGATGGTGTTGATTTGTCAGTGGTGACATGGCGAGACAACCAAGGGGAACGTCATATGAAAACACAACAACATTAAATAGTGTTGATTTGTCAGTGGTGACATGGCTAGACAACCAGGGGGAACTTCATATGAAAACACAGCAACATTAGATGGTGTTGATTTGTCAGTGGTGACATGGCTAGACAACCAAGTGGAACGTCATATGAAAACACAGCAACATTAGATGGTGTTGATTTGTCAGTGGTGACATGGCTAGACAACCAAGTGGAACGTCATATGAAAACACAGCAACATTAGATGGTGTTGATTTGTCAGTGGTGACATGGCTAGACAACCAAGTGGAACGTCATATGAAAACACAGCAACATTAGATGGTGTTGATTTGTCAGTGGTGACATGGCTAGACAACCAAGTGGAACGTCATATGAAAACACAGCAACATTAGATGGTGTTGATTTGTCAGTGGTGACATGGCTAGACAACCAAGTGGAACGTCATATGAAAACACAGCAACATTAGATGGTGTTGATTTGTCAGTGGTGACATGGCTATACAACAAAGTGACAAGAGTGGAGTCAATTTGTGTTACAATAAAGATAAAAACAGTTATATTACTTATCACATTGAGTAACTATCTTTACTAAAAGCCTAAGTGTTTATTCATTTATTATTTTAAAAAAATTTATATTTGTTTTTGAACTCCAGGAAATACTAATTTCTGTATAGAAAACTCTTAATATTATACCATTTTGCCATAATACTTTTTAAAAATAGGTTTCTTTATGTATCATTTGTTTATTATAATAATTGTATGTGGATAGCAGAGTCCAACTTATTTCCCTATTTGTTTTTAAATTTAGGAAATTATCTTTTGCAAGTGTATGGTGATGCTTTTATGCATCATATCAAATTTCTTCATCCTACAAGCACCAAAGTAAAGAAACAATTTTCCCTAAGTATCTTCTGTCTTAAAAAATGTGAATTATTATTATTATTTTTTTTTAAATAATGCATCTATGGGTTAATACTTCTTTAATATAAATAATACAATGATGAACAGAGACAAAAAGTGTACATTTTAATATAAGTGTTTTAAAGACAATAATAAATTATAACTTACATCATGCAATGTAATAAAAGCCATAAAGGAATATTCTCGATAGTCAGTCGGAGTTGATCCACCAAGGACTTTTCTTTTCGGTTTTAAAAATGTATTTCTTCTTTTCGCCATCACTAATTTTAAAATAAAGACGTATATTAAAAAATTGAAGTAATTCATAACCTAAAGATTTATAGATTGTGAAAAATAAAATAACCTATTTTTCTTCAAGAAGTAAGCGTGGTTTGAGCTACTAAGAAGTGAATAACCTAGGCAATAAGGCGAATCTTTTGTAACAAGTGTAACAAATTTTGTTAACAAATTGTAAAAACTCTTTTCAAACAATAGATGAAATTAAAAAAATATATATCGGTTTAATATTTGTTTTTAATTGTTCTTCAATAAACTGGAAAATGTATTGTATTCAGATTTGTAAAGATGTTATGAGGTAGAAAATATTTATTAACTGTATTATTCCAGTTACATTTCTTTAAATGACGGACGTTTTTGGTGTTTAAACTAATACAGCTTTCACATTATACACAAATTATACTGAATAAGAAAATATACAGTTTTATTTACAATATTAAACAAATATTAGCCTGTGAATGGTCGTCATAAATACAAATACATTACTCACACATCACCAAACATTCATATTAGTTTTATAGTCTTGTATTGTTTGTGCCCATTTGTTACACTCTTGAAAACAAGAGTCATTAAAACGATATATTTTGTGCTTGTAATATGTTTGTATTTTTGTGTTACAAGTCCAGTTACTTTAAGTCCAGTTCTGTTTGTCAAGCTTATAAAACAAAGTCAGCCTCTTCCTTGTTTGAAAGATCGTTTAGTGAACTAATAGTTCTGTTTTGTTAAAAGTGCCTTACTTATAATGTTTGTGGAGGTGAAACTGCTGTAATGAAACACTTTCAGCCCAGTTCTGTTTGTCAAGCTTATAAGACAAAGTCAGGCTCCACCTTGTATTGAAAGATCATTTAGTGAACTACTAGTTCTGTTTTGTTAAAAGTGCCTTGCTTATAACGTTTGTGAAGGTAAAACTGCTGTAATGAAACACTTTCAGTCCAGTTCAGTTGGTCAAGCTTATAATATGTTTTTTATTAACTCCTGATGTAATTTCCCCATTATAAAGAGTAACATTTATCACTAATTTATCTCAAAATCTTCGATTGATTGTTTATTTTTTAATGACGTGCTTTATAGTCTGCATTCTCTACGTTCATAAGTTCAGAACATAAAATATGTTTATTTTAATAGGGTCATAAATTAAATTTGTTTAAGAAAACTATAAGCAAACGCATTAAAAAAAAAAAAAAAAAACATTGTTTCTGAGAAATTATAACTAATCAACCGCAAGTTTGCAATTTCCTGTTTTTAAATCTGAAAATATTCTTAGAGGAAAATATTAAAATAATAATAATAATAATTTTGTACAAAAATTAAATTCCTATTCACCTAGGCAGAATTAAATCGGGACTCCATTTGTTTGTTTCCTACCAGCGAAAATATTGCCTTATAAAATAAAATATAAAAAAAATAAAAAATAAATACACATAGGGTTCGAAAAATTTTAATGACGTCAGGGTCAGAAAGAAAAAAATGTTGGTCAACCTAACCCAAGACTGCATAGTTCTCCTTGTGATTACCGAGGCCTTACTCATTTTAAACATATTATATTCTAAATGACTCAGAAGTTCGCCTATCAAAATACATTACACAATTAATTTTTGTTATTTTTTTAACGAAATAACTAAAAAAATCACGTCGAGACCAAATCTTTTAAGTAAAAATAAAATATTTGTATTATATAATATTTCTAACAACCTCACCGCAAATTCAGAATAAAAATTTAGTTTAAAATCAAATTTCAAAATTCAGTTCACAGCTTTCATATACAGGCTATTTTAAAAAACTTTAAAGGAGTCTTGTAAAGGTTATTTTAATGTATTTATATAATTACAAATTAAGTTGTTCTCTTCATGCTTTAAATGAGGCTATTTTTATATAATTTTTCTTAGTTTTAACGAAAATGTTAATGATTTACAACGGTTTAGACAATGAGTTGGTAAATATCAAAGTAATGTTATTTTTTAGACACAAATCTTACATTACTGCTAACCATTTAAGTCGTACAATAAAGCAGAGCAAACGTTTACAAAATCATTACGTTTGTTTTTAGTAGATATTTACAATGTTAACCTATATTTTAAACAATAAAATAAAATAAAAACACTAATAATATCTTTGGTGATTAAAATTATAATTCCAATAGGTCAAACCTGGCATATTAGCTAAATTTAGATAAGTTTTTGTTTAATTACAAATGTTACTCTTAACTGTTAATTTTGATACTAAAAAAATAAATAAATGTAAATTTTCAATGTCCACAAGGAACGAGAGTTGATAAAATTCAACATTTATAAGCTAAGTGGCTTAGTAACATCTTTTATAGTCCTGAAATGATAAGTTGATAATTTGTAATATGAGGAATTCCCTACTAAACAGCTGTTATTACTATGATTGAACATGATTTAAATAAAATTGTCCGAGTTTAATTTGTGAATGTAAGAAAGAGTAAAAAGGTAATTTAATTTTACCCGTAGAACATCTTTTAATTTAAAATTGGTACTTCTCTCTCGTGTAAAGAAAGAGAGGTGATCTAATTCGTGTATGTCGGACTTTCTTCCTTGATAAAAATATGTGAGACTGAACTATTGAATAACGTCTTGTCTAGGCCTAGAGAAACCCTGGCTCCAGGCTTCACTTCAATTCTAATTGAATTACCATGTTCGTTGTAATATATCTGTAGCATTCCATTTACTATATTGATTAGAAAAAAGATAATTTTAGAGATTTGTTTAAAATATACAAGTTTAAACTACCACAAGACTTAGAGATATTTAAAATATGAAAATCTTGTAAGAAATTCAATTAAAAAATGACATAATTAAAAACTAAATAATCAAAGACGTTATTTTAAAAATACTACTTTTTAATGACTATAGATGCATCTAAAGATATTTTAGTTGTAATCAAGCTTTGTGCAACTGAATTTATAAAACTAAGGCAAAGTTTCATTCATATAACAGGAGTGAAAAATTAAGTCCCGCCGCCAAAATTCTAATTTTTACTTTATATAATTTTAGTCAATGAAGTTGAACGAATAACATATTTCTTTGCACAAATGAATAATTTTTAACGATAACACAGAACTGGGCAAAATATAACTGAAAGTTTTAGTTTTGTTATGGTTTATTATCCGTGGACACTTGTTAACAGATTTGTTTAAAAAAAAGAAAGCATTATAACTTGAAGCACCAAAAACAGTTCAATTATCAGATTAATTATCCAAGAAATTAAAGTAAAGGAAGGCTTTAAGGGTGAGAGGATTATATTAAAGGGGTTGAAATAAACCCTCGTGTATATCCCCATTGTTTTGCTTTGTTATAAATTAACAACTTCAACAAGACATCTTTTAATTGTTTCTATTAGACTTACCAGATCAGTGTAAAGTTTAAAACTCATTGTGTTTGTATCCAAGTCACTATTTTTTATATAATAAAAGAACAATAATGTCCGTCTATGTGACTTTTTTAATAATAAAGTAGGTAGTTACTTACTTTATAAAGTACATTATTGTTCTTTTATTATATGTAAAGTTTAAGTTGGTTTCCTTGCATTATACATAATTTAATTAATTTTAATATCTTATATTACTACATTGATAATGTAATAATTAGTTCACATTTCTCTTCAAGTTGAAACCAGCAGTTATTCTTTTTAGTTCCGAATATTCTGACATGAAAATATCTCGGTTATTTATTTTGACTTTAAGATCTTAAAATACTGCCATGGCAAGTCTTTATGCAGCTTTACTCTAGACCCTCATGGCAGACTTTATCAAATACCTGAGATACGATCGGGAAGACCCGCTGAAGACATCTTTCTTTCTTCAAAAGCATTTTCAATTATAGTAGTAATCCGATGAATTTGATCAATTGTTGAATGATTAGGTCGAAAACCAAATTAATGCTAAGGGATCAGTTTGTGGCCCAGCCAAGGAGCCCACCAAACAAAAACTATAATAAGTATAAATTAGGATGTAAAGGGATTCTAAATAATAAAATATGAATTGGCACTTGCAATTTTGTTGAACAGTGCAAGATCACGTAGAAGGGGGGGGAGACGAGGAGTGGAGGGCTTGAACAAGCGAGCCGGGAGAGAGTCTGTTCCGAGAGCCGCGAGAAGGAAGTTGAACGGCAGACCGCTACGGGACGAGGTCAGTTCATTTTCGGCCACGTGCTATATAATTAATCGGTATGCTTTTCGGCCACTATTAAGGCTTTATCTAGCCGTTATGTCTTTTTTATAAATTATAAATATTTCTGTAATCTTCTAATTGGGCGCTAAAATAAAAGAGAACCTTTAATTTAACTTGCGTTGCGTGCGTTCATTAGCGTCCTAACCCGACTCCTTGGCCCATCCTGACAAGATTCGGCTAAAGTGTACGCGGTCTCCAGCCAGCCGGAGTTTCCAGCTGGTCAAAAGAAGTGGAGACGGTCACAAGTTTACTTTCTTGAATGACATGTTCTAGCCTTTTAGAGGTAACCTCTCAAACATTCTTGACATAACCTGTAGCAATGATATCGGTCTGTAAGATGTAACTTCAGTTGGTGTCTTTCCAGGTTTTAATTACCTCTGCAATCACCCAATGACGAGGTACATATTGTAATTATTTGAAACAGGCATTTATCAAGTGTTGCACCTTAAGAGCAATGTCATTGAGTTTTTGTATAATCTGCCCAGATATTAAATCGTATCCTGGTGATTTTCTTGAGCTTAAATTATGTTTTATAATATTCCTAAGTTATTTTAATGTAACAGATGAAATTTCCTGTTCATTCACTTTACTAATAAAAGATACGTTTTTCTGAGTTGAATTTTGTGGAAATGGATTAAAAACGTCTAATGGTTTCCAAAAAGATCAGCCTATTTAACCTATACTCCACTTAACATTTTTAATGGTGGGTCTGGAATTTTAGGTTAGAGTGAATTTTTCCAAAGAGTATATTTATCAGTTGTCAAGTTACTAAGAAATCTATCCACTCATTGTTTCATTTTTAAACTCTTTGAGTGGTTTCTTCAGCTTATTACTTAGTCTGTTGAATATAACCTTGTGACCAGGATATCTTGATTGTTGCCACTTCCTTCGAGCACTCCTTTTTTTTGTTACTAATTTTATGATCTTATGTTAAGTCATAGTTAGTGTCAAGATTTAGCTCTTTGAAACATTTTTGAAAGAATGTAAATATGGTTAATATTAACCTAACCTAACCTAACTTTCTGATCTTATGTTAAATCATAGTTAGTGTCAAAATTTAGCTCTTTGAAACATTGATGGAAGAATTTCGATAAATTTACTTAAAAGTAATTCACTCGATTTCCCTTAGAGAGACGAAACTTACAGGTAGAATTAGAGATTTTTGTGTATTTGATATTAGGTAAGTAGGGCACAACTAGTTAAAAACATATATAAATTGAAATGTTGGTTATCGAGTAAAACTTTAAAGTCGTATCAATATACAAATAATAAAACGATTATAATGGAAAGATTATATTTAGGCATGATTCTTAATTGAAGAACCATTGTAGAGGTAATTTCAAAAGGTGTCGCTTACATATTTCATGATATGCTGCTGTTTTACGACAGTTTTTCTTGCATTCACAACCTGAATTGTGTTATATTAGTAGCTCTCGGGTCAACACTGTAATTTTCTGAGCCTGGGGGGGGGGTTGAACACTTACGTACTGAACTAAATCGAACCAGGGGCTCCAAATCTCTGATTATATTTTCTGAATTTATTAAAAACTGGAAAATATTGGAAAGATTCTTTGTATTAAAACTAGTTGTTTATTGATCTTTCTTTAAATAAATGTAATTTTTATCAAGAGTAACATCAAAACAGTGACAGACAACAGCTGTTGTTGACTAATTTTCATTTTACCTTATAGGTAAAATTTGAGCAAATATAATAGAAATCGTTAATTTAACTTTGTTATTTAACATATTTAGTACTTAAAATATAGCATACTCATTACAATAATGATTCGAATTTGCCCCTAACCACAATCACTAAAACTTTAAAATAAAACACAATTATCTGATCAATTGTTCTTTATTAATTATTTCCACTAAATGCCCTGATGTACATTTCGATAACATGGTTATCATCATCGGAGGGTCTTGCTTATAAACTAGATCTAAACTTACATATCTACTAATGAAATAAAATTAAACCTAAAACTATAATAACCTGAGTGCAAGCTAAAATCCTTCCCACTCCACAGATCAGTTGACCAGTAAGGTAGAGGCTTGGGCTGGCCCTTTGTCAAGTTATTGTTATATGTCTTTGACCTATGGAGTGGGGTGAAAGATAACTGTACCTCTAAAAAAGCAAATGAGAACAGGTGGCCTACTCCTTACAAAAGTCTTTATAACTTAACAATACAAAATAATGTGACTATTAATTTATTACATCTGTACTTTTCCTAGATTACTAAGAAAGTTAATATCCATATTATATTATATCTTACAACTAATTGAATACATATGTGTTTAGGCGTGGCAAAAATTAACGCAAAATAGGATGCTAAAGCTAAGCAGTGGAAGCAATATATATATTTTTTTAAATCTTAACTAGTGAACTTAGCACCCTAACTGCGTCATTAGGAATAATGGAAGGAATTAATTAACTTTGATTCAGCAATGTATTCCCAAATGTATAATTCATAGATATTTGGTTATAAAAGATACAAGCTTATTAAAATAAAATAAAACAAAACATGAAATTAATAGGAGATCCTTTACATAAATGATTCAACTGAACTTTACTTTCCTCTAATTTAAACAGAAATAAAATGAATTCACAATGTTATAAGAAGTCAAACAAAACAAACTTTTACAATTTAACAGAGATAACATAAATAATTTAGTACTGTTTATGATATAATGTTTTAAAGAGAAATACCAATGTTCCCCAAGGATGAGCCTCAAACATAAGAAAATACAGTCTGACCTTTTGTTGTCATCGTCACCTCATGAGTTAGTTATGATGCCGTTATGTGTAAACAGCAGGAGTACACTATTTACACTTATTAGAAAATAGTATGAATGTCCTTTTTATAGAAAAAAAAACAAAATCCATCTGACCAGTCCATACAACCACTTGGAAGCCAACCAAACTATCGGATTTATCTGTTTGTCTTGTTAAACAAACAAAGTACTTGGATTAGGCCTTCTTAAATCCAAGCTAGATGTTGACCTTTATGCATTGAACTGTAAAGTTTGTTTTAAGATAAGAAATATCCTGCTTGTTTATGCTTACATAAACATATGTTACATTGATATACTTAATATAGATTTTACAACTAATAAAATACAATATATGTAAATTCTAACTTGACTTGTTACATATAGACATAACTTAATATCTGTAAAGATCTTATAACTAAAATACATAGTTGATTTTACATAACTTAAAATCTGTACTCATTTATTTTTAAGTTTCTAGTGATTGTGGTTAGGGGCAAATTCGAACCATTATTGTGAATTTCACCACAGTTCTCAACAATACTTATTACAATTGTCATTATTTTTTAGATCAAGACAAGTAGATTAATGATACTATATTGGCAGGGGGGTGTAACAACATTCAAAGCTAAGTTAGGTTGTAAAATATCAATAATGGCCAAGAGACTACAGGTGCAAAACAAAGTTAAAGCATAGTAGAATTATGGTAAATTGCTTCAGCCTGGACGTATTTTATGTAGAGTTTATAGAGTAAATTAGTTGGAATTGTTTAATATTATGCCACTATGGTTGTACACATCCTTTAAATTTAGTTTTATCTTATGTAGAGAAGGTTTTTTAAATGCAAATATGATTGCCTTTTTATCAGTTCTGTTGATAATATTTTAATATTATTAGTATAATATGAAGAATGGACATGTACAATTTATTTGTTTTTCTTTATGGATAATTAAAGCTTTAAGGACTCTAGTTCTTACTTTAGTAATAGAAACACTAAGAAACAACTGTGTGTGTGTTTGTGTATTGTGTATACAGTAACTACATTATCACAGAACAGATGTAAATATTTCACTTATAGTGTTCTGAATTTAATAAGTTAAAGGAAAAATATTGGCAATTACAGTTCCTAAAATACAAGATGTATAAAATCAAAAATTTGTTTGTTAACTGTTCTTCTGTTTCGTGGCCATTGGAAGTGATTGACATGTGCCTGGAGATGGTTAATAAGTGTAAAAACCGATAATAAGTAATATATTATGCAGAGTTGCTTTGGTCGTCCGAACACGAATATAAATCATATTTATTTATAGAACCTCCTTGGCAGATTCATAATTTGTTTTACAATTGTTTCGATTTTTAAAACTTATACTTGTAAATATGGTTAAGATTTTATAAAACAGAAATGGAAATTATTGTTTTGTATGGCGGTTTTATCGTATCATGAACATTCATTGGCCTGAGATCATTACAAACGAGGATTTATGGAGAGAAACAGGTCAAAATCGGGTCAAACTGCAGATTCGAGAGTGGAAGTGGAGGTGGTTAGGACATACACTGAGGAAGCCAGACGGAACTATTGAGAAAGAGGCCCTAGATTGGAACCCGCAAGGTGTCAGAAGAAGAGGTCGACCCCGAGAAACCTGGAAGAGGACCGTTATTAAAGGAGGTTAATAAGACTTGGAGAGAAGTGAAGGCACTTGCTGGAGACAGGGACAGATGGAGAGCTCTTCTGGACGCCCTATGCTCCAATAGGAGATAAAAGGAAATAAGTCAAGTAAGTCATGGCGGTTTTATACACTTACAAAGCAAATGATATTTTAAGAAACAGACCAACTTTTCTCTTAAAGAAAGGATATTTATTTCCTGTTATTCTCCAAAAGACATCTACGATTAAAAAAGGACTAGAAACTTCATTGTCAAAGTAGAAATGCAAATTGACCAAAGGAAATATTATTTAGAGAAGGGATCACAAAGCAAGTCCCATCCTGTCATTCAAAGGAAATAGTTTTCTTTTTTTGATAGTCTGAGCACAGAGGAAAACGTTTTCAGCTGCTTTCAAGTCACGTTTTTATATATTCAATACAATCAAGATGGCTTCAATGTGCCTTCTTCTTTGGTTCACAAAAGTTTTCTAATCGATTTCGTAGCAAACGATTATTACACGACAGCAGTCATATTTCAATTAATGTTATTGTAACTATTTATACAAAATAAATAATCCTAATTATTTGGTTGAATTGTAATGTCTTAGTAGCTTTAATGACTCTATTTATTTATTTATACATAAAATGTTATAAAAAAATTTATTGTTTTAAAATTAGAACTGTTTATAGTGTTAGCTTTTGTAAATATTGCAAAAACTCTACTCGCAATGTAGGTTACATTGATTACGTGAAAGTAGTATGGGTTATGAACCACAGTGAAGTCCTAATTATCAGGGTCTAGGTTTTAGTATACAGAGTGTACACAGGAGTAAATATTGCACGTGTTATTTGAAATAATCACACAAATTAGTTATTCAAAACTGTTCAAATTCATAACTGAAACAAGTAGTTAAACTTTTCTATAAGTATCAATTTATACTAATATCAGTCAAACTTTTATTAAAAAAACATAGTATGTATTTAATTATTGGATAATTTAACTTTAATTTATATATTTTGCATTGGATAATTGTGCTGCAAGTCACTATTAATTATTAATAATAATATTTACTTTTAAGGTGTCTTAGGAGTGAATACGACCTGATGATGGAGTTACGGCTCCGAAACATGTCGTCATGAAAGATACGACAAGAAGTCACAAGACGGACCTTAAAAGGTAATATTATTATTAATTATATGGTATGTATGATTGTTACTGTTTGGTTAAAATCTTTGAAAATGAAGGAACTATATTATTATACAACTATAGTTTTTTATAACTGTTTTATTTTCCAAGTTTTTCAAAAACAATTCTAATACACACAGACTATATCTCTACGCTGTCATTATATTATGATACAAAATGCCTTAATTTCTGAAATATTTTCCACTAAAATCACATTTTAAAACACACTACAAAACTTAGGAAAATATAAATGTAATTATAAAATTATATTTAAAAATGAAATTTAAAAACCAAAATAAATTAAAAGCATGCTAATCTTTGACGTTTGTGTCAATATTTATTCAGATAATTATAATCAGGTAAATATATAAACCTATAAATTATTATTCCACATAGGTATATCAATAGTAATTTGAAAACAATACAGTTTACCACTCTGTTTTTTCCAACCTTGTTGTGAAATGCTATTAATGTGTTACATTTGTCAACGAAATTCAATAAAACTAATGTCTACTATAAAAAGGTAACTAATATAATATATATCAGCAATTCGTAAAAAGCGAATAAACTTTATAGTTTTACATAAGATTATAAAGAATTTAATAAAGTTAATGTCCCTTAGTCTTGAGAATTTAAACAATTTAGACATCTGCTTAAGTTAAACATTTGTATTAAAACAAAAATATTACAAAATCTTTCTTGTTTTAAGGTACCATGTTATATTTAGATAAAAAAAAACCTATTTAAGAATTGTAAATAATATTAATTAATATTTCTTCTTTTTTGGGCAAAACATTTTTAGATAAGACGTCCAAACAAATTTATTTTATTTTTATTGAAAGTGAACAAAAATTGTACCTGGAGCAGAAAATATAGCTAGCTAAATTACCCTTGTAAAGGTAAAAAAAAATTAGTAATAATAAAAAAATAATCTAGTGACAGTAACAAACTCTAAACGTTTTTTTTCTTTTCATAATTAATTTACTATATTGAATTTAGTTATTTCACAATATCATTTGTTTTAATTTTGAACCTGGAGCTGACCTTTTTTTTTTTACTTGATTTTTGAATCAATACAAACTGTGAAAAGTAAAATTTTCCTACATTAGAAAATATTCAATGTTAACTTCTTCATTGAAGTGAATTATAGATATAATTTTTTATTACAAAATTTCAATAATTCTGTAAGACATAAGTGAACATTTAAAATAAAATTTGGACAAGAAATGTTTTTCTTAAATATATAGGTCTATTAATAAAATTGAATAAAAGAATTATTTAGTTGAAATAGAATTCTGAAATTATTTACATGAGACAACTATGAAATATCCATTGTTATAACAACCTGAGTACAAATTTACGTTTCAAAAGGTTTTATACATAAATAAGAGAGAGAAAGGAAGAGAATGATTAGCCTTGGTCATTACACATAACATTCTAAAGCCTAGTACAGATAAATCTTTTTATTCAAATTAAATTTGCCATGAATAATATTATGTTTAACTATTGCTATGAACGTAACTCTGAAATGAAATACAAATGTTACAAAATGATGTATGAGTTTAAATAACAGTAGGTATTTCAATCCAACTGATTTGAGAAATATTGGATAAAAAGATATTTTTGTATCACAAGTTAGCAGAGTTTAGTAGAGAATATGACATCATATTACAGATTTTGTAATTATAAATAACAGAAATGAAATAATGAGTTTAGTTTCTTGAAGTTAATTTCAGACTGTAGTTATTAAACAGTAATCTGTGCACACTACATACATTTTCGAGCCAGATCTGGATTGTAAGAAAAGATAAAAGGCGGCTTATGTATCTTTGTTTTATGAGGCAGAACTAAGTTGACTTAGTGAATAAAACCCCATAACTGTAGCTCTAAATTGAGTTTGCCTTGTAAAATGATTGTGGAAGAAGATGGTGTAACTTCTAGTTGTTTGTCCCATATTGAGTGGTTATATTATAAAATATTAGAGTAAGAACAATTTAAATATAGATGAACTCACAAGAAAAGTAAAAGCCCATAAAAGGTGTAAAATAATTATGTTTCCAAAGTAATATGAAGGTGCAGATACAAGCTGATTTTAAAGATAAAAGATAACTTAATTCCATAAGTGTATATTCAAGGAAATAACAGATACAATAATATTTCATGTGAAAAATATACGTCATTGACGATATTATTGTATTAAAAATACTAGCTGGTAAAAACGTATAAGTAATAAAATCAATAAATTTAAAGTTATAAAAAACAGTTTTTAAATTTATTTTCGTATAAGTTTGGAATTTAAAGACTTAAAGGTTGCACATAATGTAAATGTAGGTCTTTGTATGTAAATAAATACAGGGTGATTCTTGAAGATATGCAGAAACTTTGGGAACTCAATCTACATGTAAAAGTAAAGAAAAAAAGTTATATAAACATAGGTCCGGAAATTCTTAGTTAGCGAGTTACGAAAAGAACAATACGCAAATAATAATACAAATTCTACAATTTAATTCAAATCACATCATTGTTGAACAGCTGTTATTATTGTATAGCCAACTTATGAAATAAAAATTTCCCTGTTTATTCCCAAAATAACAAAGTTATTGTTGGCCAAATGTAAAAAAAATTCTTTGTCTGGAACCTATTTTATTAAATCTGTCAGGTCAAAAACTATAAGAAACAATTGTATTTGCCTTTTAATTTACCTTCCCAGAATTCCAGGAGGCTCTTATTTAACGCAGAGTACAAAATTCTGGGCGAAATCTATGTTTATATACTTTTTTTCTTTACTTTTACATGTAGGATGAGCTCCCGAAGTTTCTGCATATCTTCGTGAATCACCCGATATTTTTAGCTGTATCATGTTTCCTTCTTTTTTGGGAAATCGTGTTGTTTTGAGGACAAATATCTAACAACTCATTCAGTCTGTGATGATAAGAACGTGACATTACACATATTATTTCTATATATTATTTGTAATAATATCGATAAATCGTAAGTTAATATTATAAGCAATTATTATACCTCATTATGCAATATTATTACTAGTTCTAACATATACACTATAGTATATAAATAGATAGCATTGTGTTTTAACGTGTACAATTCGATATTAATAGGTGATTATTAAATCTTTACACTTTAAATGTGAAGTCAGCAGGTCATCACTTGTCAACATTACGTTTAAGAAAATTGCACGAGGATGATAAAGTAGTTGACGAAGAGAGCAATTAACTGGAACAAATACAAAGTTTCTTTTATGCACAACATTAATATATTTTGTAATAAAATATTTTAAATTTGAACTATACACTGTTAAATTAAAATTGAATCTCACTTTGACATAAGCCTTAATGTTGACCAACCGCTTTGTTTTATTTCAGATCACGAACTGTGCCAATTGTTATTTCTTTCAGTTATTTATTTTATAATATACACAAAATGACTTCAGCTTGTCCGTCTTCCGTACTCGACTTAAGGCCTACTTCATTTGGTATTAACAACTTAAATTACTGCACAGTATATCTTGAACATTGGTTAAATTATTTTAAAATAAAAATTCTTATAAATATAAATGACAGGAAAAAAATCGTTAAAAAATTAAATGGAATTGTTTCTGTTACTTTTAACTAATTAGATGTTCAAAATCTTCGACAGAAAAAATAAATTGTACAGCTTCCTGTTAACATATAAAATCAATATTTTGATATTTCATAATTTATTAAATTTTAATATTTTCATTTTACATTACTACAAACCATTAAACTTAGCTGTCCACTAGATGACTTATAAACCACTATATCTGTAACACTAAATTGAGGATGTGAGAAGCAAAGGGGTACAAGTGACGTTTTCTTAGTTTTGAGAAAAACACCTCCTAAGTTTGTTGTTTATTGTAAATTCTGGGAATTATTTCTATTGAATTTAACTACACCAGTGGAAGATAGCATTAATTATGTACTTGGTTATGTACTTTTATTTCGCTAGAAGTAATATTAAATATTATGATACAGTATAACAAACACACAGAACACAATTCTCACAAAAAATACGCCTAAGTATCAGACGCATTTCAACGACAAGGTCGTCCTCTTCAGTGATACACGAGCTACACCAATCAAACTATAACGGTTTTGTGAGAATTGTGTTCTGTGTGTTTGTTATACTGTATAATTTTTCTCATAAGTCAAGCTGAACATTTAATATAAATATTATGATGTTTAATATAATATATTCTATGCAATAATTACTTGTACCCCTTTGCTTCTCAGCCTCTCAATTATTGTTATTATACATTGTTCGGACATTTGCCATCATTTGTGTGTTCAAAATCAAAACACGACGTTTCGGGAATAAGAATCAATTCCCGTTATCAAGTGACTAAAAACTAAAGAAATATGAAACTAGAAACTAAGCCTATGTAAGTTTGATTTTTAACACACAAATGATGGCAAATGTCCGAAAAATGTATAATAATAAAATTGAACTTCCATCATTAACAAATAACTTCAAACAGAGAACTAATTATTGGACAAATTTTGCAAAAATCAAAATCAGGTACTGTTGTAATTGACAGCAAAACTCGACGTTGTTATCAAATGAATAATACAAAAAGTAAAGTAGTCTTCAATAAAAGTTACAACTGTGAATATTTTCGTAACAATTTGAAGTTGTACACTTAATAGAATATATCCATTGTTTGTTTATAATTTTGGTTTTATGTATTTCAGTTAATTGTGAACTCTAAAATCACACATAGTTAAAAGAAAAAAAAAACTGTATGAATCTTTCCTCACGGAAGAATACCGGGAAGTGAAATTTGGCTAGATTATCCATAAAATAAATTACTCTAAAATGAACTTTTAAAACCAATGTATTAGAAATACAAACTCTTATAATTTTCCAAGAACTAATATAAGTGGATACTCATTACTCCACATGATAAAAAAATTTGAGAGTATTCAGACCTACCTCTTAAACGAGTGAATTTCCTTATTAAATTTATGAGATTAACTTAGCTAACTTTTGAAGTGTATGGCAATTTTTCAATAACTAGTATGGATTTTATATCACCTGCGAAATATTTTGAAACAACCATCTTTGAGTGTTATATAATATTTAAATGAATACAGAGTAGAAAAATAATTCTTAAATACGTGGCATTGCGAATGTAATATTAAACCTGTATGAAATGACAGATTCTTGAAAATTAATATTCTGTTCTATCAAATATATCAATTTATTTGATTAAACTTAAAGTAAATTTGATTACAAAGTAGGCAGCTTAAACATATAATACTCAATAACAATTCAGTATTTCATATCAAACGCTTTGGGACTTGTGGCTTAGAGTGACAAAATGATTTGGGGTTTAAAATTAAATAACTGACAATATATTGAAATACTTCGTAAGAGGGAAAATCAACTACATGAAATGATGTAATACAGGCCCAACAACGCTGAGGAATATGCTCCACTGGTTCAGCAATTCACTAAAATCTGGAATTCGAGGGCATTATGGACATCTTTGTGATATCCAGAAACATTTATTTAATCACAGGATGAATATCCAAGTGCGATATAAGGTAACATACAACATTTGCATCTAGAGATATAAATGGATAAAATGTTGGTGTCTTATCTTTATCTTATCTTTCCAGTTTCCAATTTGAGGTTTCCCCACTGTGTGAGTTGCGGGGAGCTGCTGATTAGACTGTGGAACACATTATTTTCGTCTGTTCATCTTTACACGTGGTAAGAGATTCTCAGAAGTTTCCACAGACAAGACATTATCATGCTGTGACCTATTACAGCAAACGTTTATAGGAGGTATCGGATTGCTGCCTTTATCTGATGCTGGAAGTCGTAACAAGAAGTATGGAAAACGCATAAAACAGTACTGTAAACTCGAAACGGCTTGTAATATGAAAATGACATTACCTGTTTATGAAGAACTAATCGTGGTTAGAGTAAACTTAACATAAATCAGTTTTTTGAATGAGACACATTACAACAAAATGCCATTTTTGTTCGTTAAATACAAAACAAAATACTATTTCATTGTTTTTCACGATGTACAACGACGATAACTCTTTTCATTTATCTCCCTAGGCTGCAATTCAATTTATTTAAACTTCATAATTCTATTTTCCCCTCAGGGGCTCACTCCTTGTGAGCTCGGGTTTGGCGAACCCGGGGTTCCCGAGCTGGATCTCATCTCACTTCAACTTGTCTTGAGTGAGATCCCTTCTCTTTCTTCTTTTGTATTGGGTACTAAACCTTTTTCCCGACCCCGACGCTGTTAGGATTCCGAAGGCTAGGGGTGTCTAATCTACTCTTATTTCTTCTTTCGGAGCTCTATTCCGCTCTCTCATCAATTTGACTATGCGACGGATAAAACACACGGAAATATTACCCCAGGAGGCAGACCAGATACTCTGGAAAATCCACCCTCCAACATGAAGATCGGTCCTATGGATTCTGGGGAGGACCAAATATCTTTAAATCAAAACCCATTCAAGAAAGGAACAGCACTGGAAAGAACACCACCAATGGTGCCTGGTACTGAAAAAAGATAGAAAAAAGGAACGAAGTAGTTGTTGTAAAGGTTGGTACAAAAATCAATGGAAAAGAAAACACAGACCTGCTAAAAAATCTTAATGAAATGGAGGGAATGTTGCTTCAGCTCCAAACGCAGGTTTTGAGACTAACCCAAGAGAATGCGGAGTTGAAACCAGCTCTTGCTAAGAGACAGAAGTCCACTGAAAGAATGGAGGGGGCGGAGAGCACTAGTGGGTCTATAACTGCCTATGAAACTGACGATGAATAACTCGAACGAGAAACAGACTGGATTTTAAAAAGAAACAAAAGAATAGCTAAAAAACGAAAAGCAGAATTTTCTCCGGAGGCTTTAACAGGGACCGCTCTTGTAGTAAATCAGTCCACAAGTAATAAGAAGGACATGGTGCAAGATCATGTAACAAATAAGAACTGGGAGGGAGGATAATGGAAGTACCTCCTCCACCAATTAATGTTGTAGGGGTGCCTACCTTGGCAGACATTCAAATCTGATGTCATCAGTCCCAAGTAGTAAATACAGAGTTGTGGCACTAAGCAACAATGCATGGGTGCTGGATTCGGACTCCTACAGAACTATGGTAAATAAACTGTCCAAAGTGAAAGTTCAATCGTATACCTATGAAAACAAAAACTGCCGACCTTTGAAGGTAATGGCTAGGGGATTGCACTCGACCTGTGAAAAAGAGGACATCTTAGCGGACTTGCGGGAGAAGGGTTTCAAAATTACTGATGCAGTAAACATACTGAAACTAGATAAAAACACAAGGGCATGCAAACCAAACTGTACGTAGAATAAGACTTCCCATATTTATGCTCACTTTTGATCAAGGGGAAAAGTTGGAAAATATATTTAGTATAAAAGGAATTTTGAATATGGAAGTAAAGATTGAATCCCTCAGAAAAACTTCATAGCTGATCCCGCAATGCAAATGCTGTCAGGGATTTAATCATACTCACAAGTATTGTGCTTGCGATCCTAGGTGTGTTAAATACACTGGTAAACATTTGACCCTAAATTGTACAGAGGACAGAAGTGAACCTCCAACATGTGTAAACTGCAAGGAGCGGCACCCAGCCGTTGGATTTAGCCAAAGGCACCGAGCCAAAGGAAGGAGCATGTTAAAAAGAAAAAGGAGGAACTAAATATAAAATATAGAAAAATGTATTGGTTGCTTGGGAGAAGCTCACAGCTCTCATTTGAAAATAAGTTACTTTTGTACAAGCAAGTGCTCAGGCCAGTGTGGACGTATGGCATTCAACTCTGGGGTTGTACGAAAAAAACTAATGTGAAAATCATTCAGACTTTTCAAAATAGGGTACTGAGGGGAATAGTTGATGCCCCAATGGTACATTAGAAATGACTTCATCCACAGAGACTTAATGGTTGAGTTGGTCAGTGAGATGGTGACCAGGTATGATCATAGTCATGTCAAACGAATTCAATGCCACGAAAACCCGGCAATTATTAGCATGTTGGAGGAAATACCAAATATGTTAAGAAGACTAAAGAGAGTAAAACCGCATGACTTATTATCGCAAGTGTAGTGCTGATGGTCGATGTGAGGAAAAGTGAATGACTATTTTTTGGGATTAGCCACTGGGCTATACCCCTACACCCAAGACGTTATTTATGAAAGTAAAGTTGATAGATGGGCGTCAAAAGCTCAGTTGCAACATTAGGGAGGGGTTTTTAGTGGGTCGACCCCCACACTACGGGGTCTTACGGGAGTCCTAGTGTCTGTTGCAGGTTTTCACCTACCCTCGTAGAAATTTTTGTTTTAAAATTCTATTTTGTTGAATTACAACGATGATCACTCTTTTCATTTATCTACCCAGGCTGTATTTCAATTCCTTTAAACTACAAAAGTATATTTTGTTGAATTACAACTATAATCACTCTTTTAATTTATCTGCCCCGGCTGTAATTCAATTAGTTTAAGCTTCATATTCTGTTTTGATTACTGCCATAGGTAGAAGCAACGTAAAAGGCCTTAGCTTCGTAGGTTTTTCTCTCTAATATTTATCCCAATTTAATTAAATTATTAATAAAAACAGTTTAAGGTATACATTTTAAGTTTCTTTACAAAATATTATCTCAAATTTTTCTGGGGAAAAGGGGTATAGAATAGTGTTTATCATGTCAATGTTATCTTTATATTTTATTATTCGTTCGTTCAAAATGTAAAATAAAGTGGACAGTAATTTTGGTTCACCATGTATATATTTAGGTATAACCTAAACTTACCGAAATGAGAGAATGTGTACTGAATTCGTAGCTGGTCATTGCTAAAGGGTGTTGTTGTATCTCCAAATAAAGAACATCCAGCTGCAATAAAAAGAAATTTGATTTTAAAATGTAATTTCAAATAAAGTATCGCATAAATAACTTCATGTAATGCATACACATATTTGTAAAGTAGTTGTATGTTTTAGTAAGCACCTGTTTGTCAATGTAAGGAGATGTCTGAAACTGCCGGACTCTGTCTATTTCCATTTTGAACTGTTGCACCTGAAAGTAGAAAACAGATATTTATGTTAAAAGAAAATAAAGAACGTAATAATAACATTTAGGTTTCATTTTTTCACCGATATGTCTGTCACATTCACATTTAATATTGTAGATGCATTGTTGAGTGACTGTTTTGGAATTAATTTTGACAATAAGTTGTATGAGAGTATTTTGATTATTGGAAGCGATTCGTTTTTCATATTAGAGAACCAAATCTAAACAAATTCGATGATTCGGCAATTAAGAGACCAACCTTGATGATAAGTGTTATTATTTTTTTTACACAATTCCTTTGATTTAACACGTTATTATATTTCTATAAATTCATTGCATATATACCTATTAATAAGTCGTCCATAATATATCTCAATTTATAATCTCTTTATAAGAACACATTTCATTAGCAGTGTTCAGTAAGGAATAACACATTCAATCCTTGATAGTATAGGATTGTTAAAAACAATCAAGTTATCATGTGTGTCATTTTTCTATACGACGTTTAGTTAAGGGAATCTTCTCTCACACACCCATTTAAAAATAGAAGTTTATTTCCTTTTTTTGCCATCGATATGAAGATGAAATCTAAAGTGTTTTTAAATAATTCACAAGATTGTTTTAATTTATTGTCGCCATGGAAAAATATGACTGAAATGAGATCCATAGTAACGTTTATTGCAAGTAATTTCCTGTCATTATTAAAACTTAAAAGCCTACTTTAAGGATTGTTAAAACAAATAATTACGTTGAAATTTTATTTTACAAACGGGTTCCTTAAATAATTCTAATTTGCAGCCGTAAATATGACTAACATTATATTGAGTCAATTATCACAGATTGTGTTTGTAGAATTTTACCCAATCAGGTTTAAAAACTAATATGTGTGTGAATAATATAGTTTCAATGGTAAAACGCTACCTAATCAATATTGTATAATATAAAACCGCTATAGAGTTTGCGAGTAAAAATGACCTGTTAGATATTCGAGTATTTAAAACCAAACGAATGAAAGCTTACTTAAGAGACTTTTCATAAGAAATTAGATATACAAATTTGTTTGAGAATCTAGAAACTGCTTGTGTCCAGTTTAAACCACATGCTGAGCAAATAGATATTCTGGTACCAGACTCTTTTTTATGAATATAATATTCCCCTTGTTTATCATTTTCTGGAAAGCTGTTACAGTTTGTAATCGTGGTTTCTGTAAAAACCTTTTACTTCCCGTAAGCCTGATCAGTACTACGTAGGAACTTGCCTATTTCAAGGCTACAGCTGAACTTTCTGAACATTTTAGATCAATAATATAAATATTCAGAGAATTATGTCATCCAGTATTATTTTGGATTCCTCAGATAATTTACATTAAATTATTAGTTTTAAATATTTGTGATTACCATTTTTTTTTTCATAGTAAAGCTTCCGGATAATTCTAAAGAAACCATATATTATATAGATTGTTGTTATTAGTAAATGTTTTAGATATTTTGGATGAATCCATTTAACCTTATTATTAAGATAATTTATGATTAGGAATAATTAATTAATGATTCGTTCAATGGTTAAGATTCCCATATTTATGATTAAATGAATCTTATGTTTGAAGTGTAAAGATTATATTTTATTTATGTACCACAGATTAAGTTATGGTATTCTAAACAAATCTGAAATGTAATAAGCAAGTTAAATCTCTTTATGTTCTATGAAGTTAATGATTGATACAAGAATGATTTTACTACGTGTCAAATTCAGTTATTAATTCACACAAAATAAATGTTGCATTAGACATCGATATTAAATCTTGAAAAACAAATTTACATTTATAAACTTTAAGTATGTATCTATGTTTACTTCTAGTTCATATGTTGTACTAATTTTAAATATCTGCTCAATATTATTTAGTCTTTATCACTACCGTAGTCATTTTAATGTATAGTAACGTGTAAAATTAGCAGCACAACATACTTTGATTATTGTAACGTTTAATATTTGGAAACTTGTGTTTTAAATAATTATTTTGATTTGAAATTTCAAATACTTATGTGTTGTTCTGACCATATGCTTTGGTAACCGAATCAAAATAGTTCAAATAGTTCAAAAATAGTTTAATTCAGAAAATAGTCTATTCAGTTTATTACTTACTATGTTCCCTGAGAGTAGCTTAAAATAACATTTTTTCCTTGAAATTTACTGAACTTTAATATACAATTGTCAGACTATAACCTCCGCTACGTCTTAGCTACCTGGGTGAGAACATTGTCAAAACTTCTGTTGTTAGTGTAAAATTTACATACACGTTTAGCTGAAAACAGCTTCACATGTCTTGGTGATATATTGAAATTGTACGAATGTTTACTTATTTTACTTCCAGGAAACATTTTTATTCATGACCTAGACAATAAAAGTAACAACTAAATTAAAAGTCTTACCTCATTATTGACACTAGTCGTTATGAGAGACAAAATGAAACAGTAGATTAGACAGCTGGTCATGAATCCCATCATTATTATTATATTTCCACTTGAGTTTTGTCCTGAAAAACATTGCAGCCAAAAGTCGTAACTTGAATACATCAACCAAAACATGCTCAATATATATACAGTAAGACAGTACGAAGCAAAATAACCATTAACAATTGCGTGATTGTCTCTAATCTGTCGAAATACTTTGATAGAATTGAACAGGATATTTGTACTATCGTTACTTTCAAAGTGAATTAACTCATTACTTTGCAAGTGTTCTGGACATTCTGCAAGCTGTGAAATCATTTGCTTCACTAGGTTGTATCGCATTTTTACCATGAACTGTAACATTATCATTTCAAACATTAATCCTCTTAGGATACAATTGTGGAAGCTTTGTAGAACTCTGCTAATTGAAAGATGTTCAAGCAACATTTGAATATCATACAGAAAGTAAACTGTTTCAATGATCACCATTAGGATTAAGGTTGCAATCTGCATTTTCGGTATTAGAAGATTTCGAGAGCCCAGCGTGATGTCAATTATTTGAAGATTTTTAACAAATTCTCCTCCAATATGTCTGTTCCAAATCTGATAGTAGGCAATAGTGTTAAACGTTAGGAGAGTTATAACTAAAGCGTACACCAAGTGCAAAACTTCAGAAATAGATCTGTTGTTAAGCTGAAGGATCTGTGCTGTAACTTCGACAATACTTTCATAGGTGAGTATTATGATTAAACACCAAAAAGCTACGTGCGTTTTAGAGATTCTGTTTTCCTTTAACCACGGTGATTGTAGTAAAAGTAGCGGCAGTACATAGTTTTGTAACTTTACATAAATATTTTCGTTGTACATTATAGTTGAAAGACGTCGTGACGTTCTGTTGGTAACACTAGGTGATTTGTTTCCATACAATGTATTGATCGAAATATTGTTAATATATTATTTACATCAGATGTAAAGTGGAAGTAATAAGGTAATAATATAATTGTTTTAATTCATATTAATGTGACTTTTGTAGTTCTGAGACACGTCAATCACTCCAACGCTTATATTATTGATATGGATGATATCATCGCATGATGTTTACTAATAATATATTGCTTTCTTGAAATTCAAATTAAGGATACTTTATTAGTGTCTATAGTTTTTATTGTAACATAGAGTAAACAGAACAGAGTGTAACAAGAGAAATAATACTAAAATTTATTTTAAAACATGCTGAAGAAAAATATTTTTAAGAATGAAACTTTTACGAACAATTATTTAAAATCACATTCCTGTTCATTTCAATATCTCACTTTCCACAATCGCAAATATCGTCCAATTATCATCGCTGCAGAAAGTAAAGAAAAAAATAAGAAAATTAGAAAGTACAGAAATCTACTGGGCTTGATTTTATTTTTGTTTGTTTTTTATTGTAAACAGATATTATTGGTACTCAAATGTTTGTATCTTACTCTCTTTTCAATTAATAGTAAGTGGATGCATAGTTTAATAAATTGTTTTTAAAAGCAAACTGTTTAGGTTTTTTTTGTGTACGGTCATTTTAACAAATTTTATAATGAATTACGGAATCAATCAATAAAATAAAAACAAACCTTATTAAAAAAACTATATTTGGTATAAACATTATTATAATTGTCTGGGATATTATATATATATATATATATATATATATATATATATATATCCAAAAACATTTACTTTTGTAAACCATTTCTCCTTTATAAATTATTTACATTTTATATTTTAAGTAAATTAGTAAAACCACCAAGATTAAACTTCATACCTCTCTGCAGAGATTTTGTTTTTCATTGATTCAACCTATCAACCTAATGTTTATCAAAATAATTACATCATAATGAAAAAACGTGATAAAATAATTTCTGTAAAAAGAAAAACCAGAGATATGCAAAGTGACAAAAATAATTACCACAGAATCTTGTAACAAAAGCAACTAAATACATGCAATATGGAAGACAAAACAATCCTATTGTGAAACAAAATGTTTTTAATATAGCCTACAGTAATAACATCGCGTTGAGCCACCCCTATTGTTTCAGACACTATTAACGTTGTATTTACTCTGGTAACAAGATGTTTGGGGTTATCTATGTAAACCCCATAATAGGGTTTTTGCACTAAATCTTTAAAACTTTAAAATATTTTATCACTTTAGTCGGATTTTTACCTGAAACCTTCATTAATATATTTTCTCTAACTCTATAACGTAGTTACTATTGCTATAACAAATTCCGTTACCTCTATTAATGATACATCTAATATTTAACGTTTTCATCACACAATTCACTCCTAAATTCGACGTAGTGTAGAGTTATTATTTACTTTTCCCGTTTCAAGTTATTCTTCCGATATTTTTTACTGGTATTATTAAGGTATTACAACCCCCCCAATCTTCAGTTTAATCTGAACGTATTTTCTAAAAATTTTAATTGGTTAAATAGCCTGAATATGGAGTAGGACTAAGTCTGCAAGTTCCATTTCTTCTTCAACTAATTTGGTAATTCAAATTATTAAACAATATATATTCGGTGCTATTTTTAAGAATTTAATAGTTTAAGTTATGGTTGTATATATAGTTATAGTACATTTAAGTAGGATGAAACGACTATAGGAAAAAATATTTCATTTTAGTATTTTAATTTAAGCAAATTTAGTTTTAAAAACACGTCAGTTCACAATAAAAGCTGAAAAAAAAAATTTGAGTTTTTCTAAATACTGTCCACACAAAAATCCTTAGGCTATTCGTCAATACATTAAAGACCTTGAGGCAACATTGGGATGGAAACTCATCCTTCTCGGTTGCTATTAATAAAGAGAAATGAAAGCTAACAAACACCATATCTTTTTTTTTTCTAGAGTGATGGTAATACTCAGACAAACTTGATGGTAGGGGGAGGGGGCGACTTTGATGAATGGCTACGTATAATGTAATTAGGGCCATGATATATCATGTTTGTATAGAAAGGGAGGGATTTTTGTTGGCCGCCATATTATATAGGGTTGTGGGGTTCAACTCCATTTTATAATAAATTCTTACACGATTTACGCTATTAAATCAGAAAGTTAAAAAAAAAAATTATGTTAAGTCTGCAAACTATAAATAAAATGTAGGATATATTGAGTTTTGTGTTAGTTTTTAAATATAATATTTATTGGTATTACTTCTTCCATATCACAGTTCCAGAAAAGGGTTAAATATTCTGGACATTAATACAGAGGAATTCATTGAAAAATTAAAGGTATAAAAGCTCGTTTAGAAATAAATTGGAATTAATCAAGTCAGGTATTGTTTATCAGTTCACACTATTAAAAAAAAAAAAAAAAAAAAAAAAAAAAAAATGTAGAAATAGTACATTAGGAAAAATGGTTACCCTAATATTGTAACAATCCGATTTAAAAAATGTTTAAAGCCAAGTAAACCTTAAAGTAAAATTAACGTTACACAAGGTTTAAAAAGGTTTTAGATTCATAGATATGTTTCTGGAATAGAAGGGGAAGATCGAGATTACCATGGAAGAAGTACCATTTAACAGATTACTAATTTGTTGAAAAAGAAATAGATATCCACTTAGTGCAGAATATCGCTAACTGTGGTAGATATCAATTTGCTCTTTTTTATCAATTTTGAAAATTCGGACATTTTCCAATATTCGTGAGTGAGGGCGCGATGTAGAACTATATTTCTAGGTTCTTTTTATTTATGAGCACATTATGTGAACACGTTTTTTTGGATAAATTTTGTAATATTTTCAGATATTTACGTGCAACATTTTAAGTTATTGTGACTAAAAAAATGTATCCAGTTAATTTACTTATAAGTCCTTCCTCTGAAAGTTATTTGAAGTTCACATTTAAGAACGGAGAATGCGGAGGTCACCATGGAAACAGTGGCTGAATGAATTTAAATGGTCCACAGAAGTGGCAATAAGACACCGTCTCAAGACGAAGAGCTCGAGATAAAAGAGTATCTACGATGGGCTGCAGCCAAATCGTAAGGAAACCATTACTAAACTTTATAATAACAAAGCCAAGAATAACTTGTTACATTTAAAGCGAAATCTTTATGTTACGTATGATTTAAAAAGAAATAATATAATTTACACGTAAGGAAATGAGTGAAATGTTTTTGTTTGTCTTATAAATATAATCCAATTAGTTTTAATTAACTAATGTTGAAACAATTTTTACCAGATTGTTATAAGCAGCGGCAGTTTCTCTTCCTCATAAGATTTCCTACATACACGATTAGGAAACCACACTTTATCAATCAGTTTATCATAATCATGTGTTGAGTGGAAATCGTTATAAAACCGGAAATTGACAAAGTCCCCTTTCAATGTTAAACCACAAGTAAAGGGATATGAAAACATCATGTACATGTTGTTTGATTTGATTGAACATCCAGGTGTCCAGTATTTATCAGATTTTGTTCTCTAACGAGTCATATAGTAAATTTTCTTCCCAAACATTAAGTTAGTAATGTTTTATATAGTATAAATGTCTAAAGTATGACATAATATGTTTAATTTAAAATGCGAACATGGAGATAGAAAATATGAAGTCATGGATATTCATAAGACAATGTTGTTTAATAAACTTGTTACTGACAAACTATTAACGTTAAATTTCTCAATTTTTCTGACCATCAAAAGACCAATTCCTCATTTACAATTTTTCTTTTATTAAAAAGAAAGATGTTAAATTTGTGCTCAAATATATCCATCATAGCTGAATATATTTCAAATGTTGATTGAAAATGGAACAAGGAATAAACGCAAAGTGTACAACAATCGAGGTAGATTCATTTTTTCCTTGTTGCTTTTCCGTGGATTAGCTTTTTCACCTATATAAAAATTAATTTATAAAACATCGAAAGACATCCGTAATGTTTGAGAATTTGTATTATTGTACTCAGAAAAAGAAAATGAAGCATTTAAAAAGTTTATAAGCAAACTCTCCTACATACTTTACTCCCGTTAGAAAAAAAAATTAAAATTTACCGGTTAAAAAAAACAGATTTGTATCGAGTAATTTACAATGACTATGGATATTAACACTATGAACAAATATTGTAAACAAATTTTTCATTAAGATTTTATTTCTAAATGAAAATATTCCTCCATAAGTAATTATTTAACTATCGTTTTATCAAAACACTACTCTAATGCTTACCTCTAAATATTTTTACAATAATCTGAGGATAATATTATATATCTCGGTGCATTGATGATGATTTCCAATACATTGATTTCTAATAGAATTATTTTATTATTTATTTTTCTTCCAATCACACATTATAAGTTCAGCCTCGTTTCAAAAGTTATTTTTAGAAAGTGAATTTAAAAGTTTGATCTAAATTTTAGTTGTTACAAATGGTAAATATTCTTTAAATTACAGACTAAATTGTTTATTTCAGATTAGGTTTTATTGTTTAGAGACATGTTTTAAATAAAACAATTACTTTATTAATCTAATAATATACACACACTGTTATTACAATGAAATATTATGTTTATACTATATATTTATACTAATGATAACATAGTCTGTATTCTATAATATTTTTAAACGTATGATAAGATAAAGCGAAATCACGTCACAACTTCAACTGTGTGTTTAGGAAAACTGTATGAGGATGATAAAATAGTTGATCAGGATAGCAGTTACCTGCAACAAATGACAAAGTTATAAAGCATTTATAAATTATTTTGTAGATCATTTACTTTTCTGATCATTATTTGTATAAGTTAATAAACATGGAACAATTTTCAGTGAAAACTGTATTATTTGACCAAAACAAAAATGTACATCCACTAAAGTCAATACGAAATAAGAATTTAATTAGCATAGCTTATACTTATTTAACTCATAATTGTGAAAATGTTCCTCACAATGTGGATTTGCACAGTTAGGAAAGTTTGTGGATTACTGTTCTACCATTTACTCTGTTTTTCAATTAAATGCTTGTTTAGTATGAAGTGCGTGATCCGTAAATGTATACATTGTCTTGACATACTAATTTTGAAACGTTGCATACAAAAGTAAAAATCGTGTTAGTATATTCGTAAAATATAAAACATTAAAATAAATAAAATAGTAATAGGTCATATCTTATTATTTACGTTTTAGTTATAAGTTGCATAACATAACTTACGAAGTGTTGTTGTGAAACTAATCTCTCACAAGAGTGAGTTCTATTGTTTTTAATGAGAAAATTCATGAACGAAGAACAAGACTTGGCAGTTTTTATTCTAGGTCTTGGCTTTAGTTACAAACATGTATCAGTTGTTACTGAAATCCTTCTCCCTACTCTACAAAGGTTCGAATTTCGAATTGATATTTTTGTGTCAATTATATGGGTCTGACAAATATATATTTAGACTTTGAACCATTTGCCTTTGGTCTTGGACTTGTACACTCGGTCTTGGTTTAGGTCTGTGAGTCGCAAAAGAAGTTTTAGACTAAGACACTTGTTCCTCATCGCTATCTATGGTAAATTACCTTGGAAATGAGTTACAACAGGAGTAATTCACTAGCAATCCTTTTGTTAAACCCATTACCTCAAAAATATAGTTAAATCGCTGTAAACTAAGAACCTAAAAAACGGTTTCACTGGCGATGACTAAAACGCCAAAAATCGAATTTTAATAAAGCTGCAATTTAGGTAAAAATTTCTTTAAAAAATGTGTAGGAAATATTGAAACGTTAAAAAATGTTGTATTTTTAACTACTCTCAATTTAGATAAGGGCAACAGCGATATCAGGTTTGAGCTGTTATGCGTCACTTTTAATAACCTCCAAAACTCGTTGAGAGTTACAGTTTATTTGAGCTGAAACACATTATTTCCGAATATCCAAAACTTACCGATATGAGAGACTGTGTACTAAACTCAAAGCTGGTGATTGCTAGAGAGTGGTGTTGTCCTTCCAGATGAAGAAGAGAGAGCTGAAATATGATAAAGTTGTTATAACAATGTTTCTTAATCTATTCCTGCAACAATTTCAAGTCAATCTTAAAAAAATGAATAGTTTTATATTTCACTAAGCACCTGTTTGGCAACGTAAGAAGATGTCTGGAACGTACGGATTCTGTCTACTTCCAGTTTAAACCGTTCAATCTGTAAATAGGGAACAGTTTTAATGAGAACACAAATAGTATTGAACGGATATTCGGGATAGATAATGGAAGGTGAATCAAATAAACATCGGATTTATAAAGTAATTTTACGGTTTAAAATGCTCAAAAATGCACTTTAAAAAATTAGTACTATAGTGATTGTTTGATTACTGAGGCATTATAAGTTGATGGGAAGCTATTATAGAGTAAATCAATAATTTTTTGTTTGAAAATTCTTCAAAATGATATTATGAAATAACCATTAAAATTAATGAGTACTACTAGCTAAAAAACTTAGAAATAAATAAGTGCTTATACAACACCTCCCTATTTTTTCATATGAACACATTTATTTAATAATAATAATTTAAAACAATCATACAGTATCAATTATTTTAATATATAAACTTAATGAAATGTTAATGCAGAAGCTATTTAATTTTACTAATATTTATTTGAGTCTCTTTAAGATATTACAGTTTTTATAAATACTTTGTTGTGTGTTAAAAATTCCTTAACGATCAAAAGTTGGTCAAGAGAGAAAAAGAAAGTAGAATTAAGTTGTGTAGGTAATTAATCGTCATTGTCATTCTTATTTTTACAATGAGATCAACAACATTGATTGTAATATTATCATTAAAGAGTTTCCAACAACGTTTTCTATACACCATTGGTGTATGTTTAATATATTTTTTTATTTATATATATCTTAAAGAGACTCAAATAAATATTAGTAAAATTAAATAGCTAATTAACATTTAATTAAGTTTATATATTAAAATAATTGATACTGTATGATTGTTTTAAATTAATATTATTAATTAAATGTGAACTTAAATTCATTAAGTTTTCAAATATATATTTGAAAAAGTCTTTTTGTAATTTTTGTAATAGATGCGCCAGTTCACTGATGTTTGTAAATATTGGTAAATTTTCTATTCAACGATTTAGCTATTCAACATGCAACGTATTTACGTTCAATATTGTAAACGTAAAGATGTCAAACTAATCTTGACTGTTGGAGTTGAGCTTAATGAGAATACGAATGATTTGATCAAAGAAGGAGGTATTTCGTAGTTTTTGAACATAACCATATTTTAATAAAACTAATAGGTAAATTGTTCAAAATTGAAGAGAAACTAGTTAAGAAGAAATAATTAGTTATGTCAATCCAAAGAGATAGTGTTGACCAAAAACAATCAAGATCTGATGAAGGAGGAGGTTCGCATGACTTGATCATGATTAAAGGTATTTTAATAGGAAACTGCGCTTTAAATTGAGCCTTCCGTTTATGGAAGAAAGATAGATAGACTCTGATAGATATGTACTGGAGGAAACTGATGATAATTTTGGCCTCCAATTTGAGTACAGTAGAATATGATATGAAGTGCAAGGTTGAGAAAATTTAAATGTAAAACAATTTTCAGGAAAATTGTAAAAAAAAGGTTTTGTTTTCATAAGAAAATAATTGTAAGATACTGATGTAGTATACATAATGGACCTATCTAAAGAATTGCAGTGCACGTTCCAAGAGAGTTTCCAATAACAGTGTAACAGTAACACATCACATGTTTACTCTTAGCTTGATTTACTATAAGATATTACACCTCATAAACGGAGCTGCTAAAATAATATAACTACATGTAGAGATAATTCACATGATATATGTATGTATAATTGATTAAAGTTGTGGTTATTAGTTTTGAAAATGTAAGTTTTAATGACAAATACCACTACTAAATTAACTACTAATTACTTCACTGTGACTACTAACGGGTTGATAATGTTAAGACTGTAAAAGCAACATAAATCCACGTTTCAAATTTTGGTTTTTGGGTTTAATATATGTTTTGTCATAGAATTATATTCCGAAGTCAATACAGCGAACATATAAAACGGTTACTCTCGTAATAATCATATTTTTAATAATAATTATAAATAATGTTTGATGAAACTTTGAATACTAAATGAAAGTAATTTTCTACAAGATATGATACAATACAAGAATTATGACTTTGTCATTAAAACTTCGTCTGGTATATAATTACAAAAATAAAATGTTTATGGTGGAAATTTTGTTTTCATCAATTTGTCGATTAAATATAAAACGTTTTTAAAAATATTTTGTTTAATTTATTTTTCTACCGTATATATTATGTATTCATGAAATGAATAATATTAGAAACATTTATTTTAATTGTTTTAAATTTATTCCTGAAAATTTGAAACTAATTTAAAAACAAACAATGATGAAGCTTTATTGTTGTTTTGATAACTAAAAGGAACTAGGATTTAGAGCTGTGGGATTTGACTTTTCACCTGAAGAGAGAATTTCCAGTTTACTTTGAAATAATTTATTCGGTTTTAGTTGTTTGGTTTCTAAATAATGTATACATTGTGAGGGTGTTAACATCATGCCACGACAGGTAGTGTAATGTAATTTGTGGAGGGTTGTATTAAAATTTAATTTTTACTACAATTGGAGGCACTAATGAAAGCTGGAAGTGTGCTAGTACGTCTCTGCTAACCTTTTGTAACACATTTGATTACCAAAATGATTAACATATATTGTTTTAAGTCAAAATTGTATAATGCGTTTGTGATGGTGTAGGCCTAATAATAATATTTGTACTTACACAATTACATACATAGTAAGTCTTTAGCTAATACCAAAAACTTATGCAAATCTTAGTCAAGAAAAGAATTTAATATTATCTCCACAATTCGAGAAAATAAATAATATAGTTTGGTTGTGATCATCAGACCCAACTATATTAGAACTAACGAATCATTGTAAAACAATAAACATTAATAAATCTAAACGAAATACACTTACACTACATATTTGCTCTTGATGAGATCCTTTTCCTCATCCAAGGAAATTATTGGAGGGAGGTGTTTAATAATTTAACATGAATAAGACAATCTGGTTTAAAGATATGTGTAAATAGTTAACAAAATAAATTACAGGTATTAATGTACGAGTTTAAAAAGGATAATTTAAACAAATAAAATATATCCTTACCTCGTTATTGACACTAGAGGCTGTAAGAGAGAGAAGGACGTAATACATTAGACAACTCAACATTGTTAAGATTGTTCCCATTGCCATTATGGTTTTCATTTTATGTTGTTCTGAAACACTTTCTAACCAAATGTCGTAACTTATATATACCAACCAAGATACATTCACTGCGTAATAAAAAAGACACGACAAAGCAAAATACCCATTAACCATCTCGTGGTTGTCTCTAATCCGTCGAAATACCTCGATAGCATTGAACAGGTTGTCTTGATCATCTGTACTTTCAACGAGTACACACTGATTGCTCTGCAAGTGTTCAGGACAGTATGCAAGGAGTGAAATCATCTCCGTCGCTCTGTTGTATCGCACTTTTACCATGAAATGTAACATTACCCATTCAAGCATTAATCCGTTCAGGATACAATCGTGGAAAGCTTGAAGGACGCTGTTAATTATTGGTAGATCATCAATCAACACTAGTAAGTCATACAAGATGAAACTTATTCCTGCAAACTGTATCAAGATTAGTGTTATAACATGAATTGTCGGTATTGGAAGTTTGTAGGTCTTCAGAATGTTGTCAATTAAATTCTGATTTTCAACAAATTCTACTCCAATATGTCTGTTCCAAAATTGGTAGTAGATAACAGTAATAGGTGTTAGCAGGGTTAAAACCAAAGCGTACAATAAGATCAAAACATTAGAAATCGATGTGTTGTTAAGTTGAAGGATTTGGGATGTAACACCAACAAGGCTTTTGTAGGTTAGTATTGCGAGCAAGCACCAAAATCCAATTTGTTGATTTGAGATCTTTTTTTCTTTCACAAACGGAGATTGTAGTAAAAACAGAGGCAGTAAAGAGTTTTGTAACTTTACATAAATACTTTCGTCCCACATGATAGTTGTTAGTAGTTATGAAGTTCTATTGGTGATACAAGGTCACCTGTTTCCTTACTTGTTTATTGATCGAAGTATGTTTGTTATTAATAAATTACTTTGTGAATTTATTATTTAAATCCGTAATTAATTTGAATATAATATCGTGAGTGTGGATATGTATTAATGTTATTGGTTTAATATTTAGTGATGTGTTTTTGACATTGAGACGTTTTGCCTTGAGCTACAAATTGATGATTAATACGTTTACACTTAGTATTGATCGTTGAATATTAAAGTATATTACACTTTATATTAAGGATGGCTAATAGAGCTCATGGCTTGGTTGGTCATTTTATATACGAACATATAATAAATAAAACAAGAAATATTTAAAAACATTTAAGTCATTTATCGTAATTCTGTTTAACTTTGTAATTTATTGCCTGCCTTTATTTTATTCACTTGTGGATTGGAAGTATAATATCTTCAATAATTTATGAATTAGTGTTAATAAATTTAAAAATAAATAAATCATCAAAACAATACGTAAAACTCTGTTTGTTATCTATGAACCATTGTAATCAATAGGTACCTACGACGATGGTCAAGTAGAAACTGAAGTACACAAATATGTACTTACATATCATACGTACATAAAGTGACAACACTGAAAAAACATGCTTTTGTTTGTTTTAAATTATTTTGGTACAAACAAATTTTAGTCTTGCAACGGATTATGGTTGCTTGCAGGAGTAACTAATTACTGGGATAATGTTATACAAACCAATGATATGTATTCTGTAGTATACATGCTTCCCCATTACATAAATAGGACTTATAACCCCACCTAACCAAATATCACCGCAGGTAACTTGTTCGTTATAGTTAATTGTGTTAAACAAAAAGAAAGGATTTAGAATTAATAATTGGACACAACAAACGCGAAAGTAGTAATGGTGTTCTAAGTCTGCATGCCTGTTAAAACTCACGTTTCGATATTCAAATATAGGGGAAGCGAAAAGCTCGGCTGGGTGAAAAAAAAAATTGGATGGAATTTTTACCATATACTTCGTTGGGGCTCCTTTTCCGCGAATCAACAGGTTACCAGGTGGAGAAATATTTTTAAAATTGCAAATTTTTTTGCCGAGAAATAAATTTCTAAATTTCATTGACTATTCTGAACAAAAAGGTCTCGTAATATTTTGATAATTTTCTAGATAAAAATTATTTTTAGATCCGAAAAAACGCCATCTTCAACGCTCAAAAATCATGTTAAAAAGAATAAATTTGGAGGTTGCCAAAGTTCCTAAGTAAATCCTTAATAATATCCCGAAGAGTTATTTGGCATTTTGTTATTTTTAAGCCTTTGTTTTTTCACTATTTTATTAGCGCTATAACAGGATCGCGCGCTCTTTCTCCTTTACAGTCCGGGTGATGCACTGTGCGGCTGTACGGCCTTTCAATTTGAAGAGGCAAAAAGGTTGACTGACTGCGAAAAGTGGATGGGAAAATAAATGGAAAACCTCCGTTTTCAAAAATATTAGTATCTTATTTGAACGTTTATACACATAATAGGTTATATTATAAATTATCGTTCGAGCAAAGATTTATTTTACACCAACATACTGTTGAATTAGTCCAAGGTTATGAATTTTAGGAATAATGGCAAACTTGCCAAACAAAGTGGTGATTAATTACAAATATTTGCAGACAAATTTTACATAATTTATTAGTGAAACCACAGTTTCAAGAAAATCCTTCTAAAATAAAATTAGCTATTAATGTTTTTAATAGTATAATATCATATTTTCAGCAAAATTAGTTTTTAATGCAGTATTGAGAGATATATTAAGCTCTGGAGCACCAGTGTGGGTTTACAAGATGTATTATGGTCAGGGAAAGTGTAACAATGTTTAATTAAGAAGGTATTTAATATACCTAGTTACTTGTCTGATTACACTTTATATTTGGAAACAAATTTACCTCCAGTATTTTTCACATAATAAAATTGCATCTCAAATATATTTAAAACTATGGCTCCATAATAAAAAAATCTGCTTCTAAAAGAAAAAAAAAGTTATATAAGATAGTTTGTGTTTGAAGATTGATAGCTTTGTGCAGAGAAAATGATATAACAGAGGTGAATATTAATGATGATCTAAATGATTTAAAAATTTGATGATGTGATAAAGTGAGAAATAAAATTAAAATAATTTGGAAAATATTTAATTACAGGGAGATTGTATGTATTGTATAAAGAATTATATATCACTCTAGATTATATTATTTATAGTGAAAACTAGGCAAGTAAGTTGTTTTTTAAAGCGAATACTGAAGTAATCAACCTTAATAAATACTCCTTTAAAGCTAGCTGAAAGGTTTGTTCCTTGTCCAATTAAAATGAAGAAGAAATAATTGTTCATATTTTATCATTTTGGCCTGTATTGGCTGAAGTTAGATCGAAATATTTTGAAAGCATTGTGAAATATTTTTAAATGGCGAAAACTGGATTGTTCTAAGCACGTATTGTAAAAGGTGAATGGAAGTTTAGGTGTGTATTAATTCAGGAGTTAATTAATTAATTTTGTACATTATAAGTTATGATATAATCATAGAATAAACTATAATTTGTATGGGAATATGTGCTATTTATGTGTCCCTTGCATGTGGAATTATTATTTGTTTGTATGTGTGAAATTCAAATTGATTGTATGTTGTTGTTTTTTATAGTTTACCTCATTATTGAATTATTAGTATTTATTTATTATTGATAAATAATTGGTTCTTATTTATTTATTTATTTTAGTTAATTGAAATATTATTATTGTTTCGCTTTGTGAACTGTATTGTTGTTTTGATTTGTTAAAATTTATTTTATAGAATAAAACTCGAACACAAGATCTCACAAAATACGTTTACTTAATCAAATGCGTTTCAACGATAAAGTCGCCATCCTCAGTGATACATGAGCTACCACAACTCAGTTATAGTTTAGTTATTGTATGCGGCTTTTTAGTATTGTATTATAAATATCAATTTAGTAAATTTAGAAAGATATAAGTTTAAACAAAAGATTTGGAACTTCAATACCCGTGCAGCACTTTCCTCAATTTTAATTTTAAATCAGAAATCAATCTTTGTAAGAAATTATTTTTTAATATCAAGTATAGAAGATCTTCCTCCATAAAGTGTATTAACCCGGTCAGAATTGATTTAAGAGGAGAAGAGGAATGAATTGATTTGTTCACTTTGATGATTGTTAGTACAAAGCTTTGCTTAATACTGTTTAGTCACCCAGCTGAAAGCTTTCACTGTAAATGCAGTGAAGTTATTTCAAGATTAAAGTTGACATTCTCTCAGCATCGATCAAAACATTAAATACAATATAAAAACTAAATTCTAGTGTAATCCATCAAATCCATGTTTAACATAAGGTTTCAATATTAATAACATGTTTATTACAATCTTCCTGGGGACAAAGTAGTTAAAAAAAAAAAGATTAAGTGACCCAAATAAAATTTTTTTGATAGACTTTTAGAAACTATCAAAAAGATATTATGGAATATGGACATCTTTCTAGAAAAAACTATTTAAAACGGCATCCATTTTCAAATTTAATACCCAATGTGTCTAAGCTACTGTTAAATCATAGATATAACTTAATAACAGTACAAATTATATTTTTTGCTAAAGTATAACAAAATCATCTAAAAATGAAACAGATTGAGCAGTAAACTTACTTGTATAATAGTTTGTAATGAATATTCTGATAGTCGTAATAATTTGACTGTACACGGTATGACGTTGACAACTATATTTTCAGAGGAAAATCTTTACAAATTTATGAAATGCAACAATTTTGAAGAGTTGTATTAAATGAAAATTGCTATATTTACTCAAATTTTTCAATTGACTGATATTTTTGGAAATGCATTTCATTTCTTGTCCTAAATGTTTTACCAGAACAAAACTGACTATAGTTAAACATATATATATATATATATATATATATATATAATTATATAATATTATATAATATATAATTGTGTTTATTACTGATGGGGAACAATTTTATTCCATCCTTTATTTTACAATGATATTCTTTAACCCAAATAATTAATAATTTATTTTTTATTTATTCAGCTCCTGTTTTCTGCTCTTCCAGTTGATCCCATGTCTAGATTTGTAATGCCAAATAAATATTGTTGTAATAAAAAAAAAAATTTTCTGTAAATTTAGAAGAATGTAAATTTATTCACTTTTAACATCTCGCATCGAGGTATGTTTAAAGGAAACCAATGAACGCAATATTTTGTCATGATGTTTTAAACAAAGTTGTTTGTAGACTTAAACAAAACTGAGGTAAATAACCTATACGTCTTCACTTGTTTGATTATTTGTCATGTGGTTAATAAACAAACTATAATATACCTATAGGCTTACTTTTCATTCTTAGTATGAAGGTTAGAACACAGATAAAAAAATCTCTTTAAGAAAAAAATCAATATAGGTTTAACGATTTAAGGAGAAAATGTGTGTTTAAATTTTACATCACTGATAAATGTGGTTTAATCAATCTGTGGGAATTAAGTTATTCAAAATTAGTAAAATATTTCGAAAATATTATGATACACCAAAAATTATCAAAATTGTTTTATATTTTAAGAGAAGAGGGGACATTCTTATAAAAAACTATTGTTTTTTTATTGCAATTTATTCTATGTGAGGAAATTATTGTATTTTGGTTTTCACGCTGCATATGTGTTTGTGTGTATCTATGTACGTGTGTGTCTGTAAAACATACAGTAGGCCTGGCTGATTAAAATGTTTTTCCAAGGCTATATTTACGTAACAAGTATAGCGGAATTACAAACTGATATATTTGAAGTGGTCTATACAATCTATTACGTATGTACTAAAAAATATGAAAGTAATCGGACTTTAACGACCAATTAAAAAAATATATAGATTGTGTTTGCCAACGTACAGAATGTTTTAAAAACAAAACAAAATTCATAACACTACAACACGCATACATATTTAACACTAAATTATATCGACAAAAATTTATAAGGACCAAAATGGTACACAATTTAAAAGCTTAGTCATATCTTTTATCAGACTATTTCAAGAATTTCTTTCCTTGGTTTTTATCTTAACGAAATACTGTGTTTACCGCCAATGGTTGCAGAAGTTCATGAATAAAATAACTGAAAGGAGAAAACTAGATCACGTTTTCACTCAATCGACTGCTTTACAAAATCCACAGCCTTTATGTTTTCAACTTTCAATTGTTTCCACAAAGCTACACAAGCCACGACTTGTGAATATATATTATGAAATTTATATATTTCTTTTAATAATATAGATAGGAATTTCTGACTAATTTAAATGTTTGAATACAGTTGAAATCATTGTAATTTATTTTAGATGGGTTTCATTTACTAACTTTTTCTACTTTAGTTTACAAAGTATGATATGGCCTCATATTTCTATACAATGAATTACATAAAGAAAAACAGATGTTAAATGGTTTTATATGGTAATATGTCTCTGACAGCCAATTTATTTTATAAAAAGTGATAATCATTATTATGACGGAGAATCGATTTTTAAATTTTAAAAGGTTCAGTTGTGTATTAGTAGGACCTCGTTAATGACCTTGGCGAAAGCGGCTAACAGTGTACATTCCTGTACTTGGGAAAGTCCGTAGGTTGAAAATGGCAATATCTAAAACTATTTTAATACATAACCTAGAATCTGCATTAAAACTAAAAACTACATTGAGCACAAAAATAATAACAAGTACATTAAAACAAAAACATATAATAGGCATTAAACAAAAAACTACATCAAGAACAAAAAGTAACATGTACAATTAAAACAAAAACTATATTGGATCAAAAACTATATTGGACCTGAAGGTTTACCTAGGTTTTAGCAAAGAGAATAAACTTGAACTAGGAATAGGACCCTTATCGCCTAGGTCATTGACGTGGTCCTACGCTGAAAGTCCGAACCACTGGAATTAGGGTGGAGGGGAGAATATGGCATTTTAGCTTTTAAGATTTCATATTTTGTTAGTATTAGTTCAGATCCCTCCGATGATGGTAACCTGGTTACCGAAATGTACGTCAGGGAATTACAATAACACAGGGCAAATAAATATTTCATTTTATTTGTGTTTGTGTTATTGTACCAAACTTGTGGTAGGGGATTCAGTGATTTATAGTGTTCACAATCACCACAGTGCTCATTGAACATCTATTTGTCCTATTCTAATATTTCAACACTTAAATTATCAATTTTCTCAAATCATTTTATTGCAAAATTACGTATTTCTCTGTAATATTGAGAACTGATAATAAAAGTATTAGATTTTATGAATTATTTACCTTCAATTTTTTATATAATCCTATGTTTCTATTTTTAATGTTTTGTGTTTCTAGAATTTTTACACTCTTTCCTAAAACTCTGAACTCGATTTATGGATGAAATAATACCTATATATAGTATTTTTATTTTGTACAAAATTCTGAATTTGTATTATAAACTGATTTAATTCTGACTACGAGAACTGATGTCACACTTTATACAAATAGAATTAAACAATACCCGTAAAGATTTCAGAATTTATAACATGTTATTCTATATTGGTTATTATGTATATCTGAGAGATGACTTGTAGAATAATTGATAAAGTTAGTTTGCACGAGCAAAGAACATACCAAGCAATGAATCAGCCAAAAACCCTTGTCAGTTAAACATTATCTACACTGAAATCAGACAGACAACCTGTGATAAATCACAGAATTGTATCGATCCATCAAATCACAGATGTAAAAAATTCAATTACCAACGCATATGATTTATTATTGAGTTTTAAATTTATTTCATTTGGGAGGAAAGTGATTAGTCATATTACGTTGAAATGGTAGATCAAGTTGTTTTAGTATGAGTGGGAGACAATTACGATTATTCAGGGATTTTATTTAATCTTGGTTAGACGTAAATTTAAAAACAGTTGTTTTTATTTTTTAATAGATTGAAATATATTTTTTAATATTATATTTAATATCATATTTAATTTTACCGATCAGTAGCCGGCTATATAATATGTAGAGGAAAAATTATTGTCTAATGAAAAATATAGTAAGTAAATTACTGCAGATTTGGTGGATTACGGAAATAAAGTCACACTCAAATAAGGGTTAAAAAAGGTTTAATTCTCGTATGTCAAAGTATGATGTTGTATCATTCATTCATGATATTCAAGATTGATTGTAAAAAAAACCAATGTAATTTTATATTATTTATAGAATTGTAAATGTAATTGTGATATGTTTTGCATAGTAGAATTTCAAATTTTACTTTCATATTAAATACTTCACCATAACAGCTTATTAACTCATTTGAGCAACTCTTTCTATCGACTTTGGGAAATAGTATCTAAATTTGAAGTGAACAAGATCCTTGGTTTCTTCTTGGTCTTCTCTCAGGATATCACTCACTTCATTCAATGTGAACCAATATTTAATCAATCATTGAAACAGATAAAACTTTAAAATATACAAATCACTCTTCCATTGTTACACTTTCCGTAACAGTATCTGAAAACATCTCCATCTTATGCCCAAGAGGTTTGTGTAAAAATAGGCTTGAAAAGTTTCAGACACTCTGAGACCAGGTTTAAATGACATGACAGATGAGGTTTTAGCTTTCCAACGTCCTGAAGATTATCTTAAAAGATTTCTCTAGAAAAGTAACAAGTAGCTGCAGCCCAACTTTGGCAAGACTTGTTTATAGAACTCGGTATAATGCTTTGTACGAAACTAAGAAAGATAATATTTAAGCGAGTAATAATATAATGTAGTAAAATATTAAGTTTAATCATTTGAAAAACTAAGGTTATCAATAATGCCTGCAGATAACACTAATATTAATTTGCCATGTTAATAAATAACAATAGTTAAAATATTTATTTTTGATTTTCTAGAAATATAAATAAAATGTATATATCTTATACGTCAATAAATACTGATATAATTCCTACTGTACCACAGTTAAAGTGGTATTTATCCACTTGGGGACGGCTGTAACCCCTACATCGTGGGGAGGCTATATATAGAGGCATGGAATGCCTCCCATACGTTTGTACTATAAAGGAAATGAAATACCTCTCGTATACCAAAAGGCCCTTTATCCAGGGTTATGTATAAAGACTTCATCACTCTGCAGTAATTAAGATACTATATTTTTCATTAGCCAATAATTATTCCTCTACATATTCAACAGCCTGTTAATGGTCGCTATTATTAAAGACAATATTAAATATAATTTAATTCATTTGAAATAAAATTGTTGTAATGTTTTAAAAATATAAAAACAACTGTTTTTAATTTGATTTGTAAACCAACATTGAATAAAATCACTCAATAATACAAAGCGTTCTCCCACAAAGAGTGACTGTTATGTTACCTTGTCAACGTGATATGCTTAATCACTTGCTTCCAAAATAAAATAAATTGAAAACCCAACAATAAATCAAAAGAGTTGTTTTTACATCTGTGATTTGAATGTTCGATACAATTGTGTGATTTATAACAGTTTTATTTGTCTGAATACAGTGAAGATAATGAATAACTGACAAAGCTTATTGGCGGTTTTATTGCTTCGTATGTTGTTTGCAAACAACCACTCACTTGCTAGTATATATAGTATAACGTTATTAAAACTAACTTTAACAGTTGTTCTACAAATCGTCTCGGAAATATATGAACCACAATAAAAACACATGTTATAAATTCTGAAATATTTACGAATTATTTTATCGTTTAATTCTAGTTGTATAAAGTGTGGCAGAAGTTCTGTTTGTCAGAATTAAATCGGTATATATATGTATATATAAAAAAATGGGTACACAATATAATACTTCTTATAGTTATTATTTCATCCTTAAATTTCACGAAAGGGTGTAAAAGTTCTATATACACAAAACATACAAAAATAGGCACAGAGGACCACATAAAAAATAATGAGCTACAAGAATAATATGTTTTCTACAAGCATACCGACTGTCTATGTGAATGACTGTTTTATAGTGATATTGCCTACCATCTGTCCATGGAAAAACTGTTTTGTAGTGATATTGCTTACCATCTGTCCATGGAAAACTGTTTTATAGTGATATTGCCTACCACCTGTCCATGGAAAAACTGTTTTTTAGTGATATTGCCTACCATCTGTCCATGGAAAAACTGTTTATAGTGATATTGCCTACCATCTGTCCATGGAAAAACTGTTTTATAGTGATATTGCCTACCATCTGTCCATGGAAAAACTGTTTTATAGTGATATTGCATACCGTTTGGGTATAGGAAAGACTATTTTAAAATAATGATATTACTTACAAAGTCTAATCATTAAACATTTAGCACTATCGAGAATTATCCAATTGATTTGTATTATATTTTACATTAGAATTACAATTAAACATTTACAGTATATTATCTGTAAAGATTTGAATTGACAAATCCCTTACTCCAGGTGATAATTAGTTGATGCCCTAATCTCAAGACAACATAATTAATGATAGAATTTGATTCAGTCTGCAGTAAGGAATAATTATAATAATATTTCTTGTATTTAATTAAGCTGATGAAACCAATAACGTACAACAAGGAATGTAGTGGATAGTTAAGAAATAATCACAGTCATATTTAGTAATTTCATAAACATGATGACCATTTTTTTTGTAACATTATTATCTGACAACTTATTTTTTAAAGTTATTAAAACTCTTTTTTGAGTAATAGTATCCGTCACAGATTTTAATCTAAGTTATTTATGACTTACTTTGTAACATAGGTGACGCCTTTCAGAACGTATGTTCCATCTTCAGACTCGCTCCTGAGAGGTTGTTAAAACACTGAAACAAACAAAACGTACAGTCGTTTTTGAACTGTCGTGTACACCTGACGAGCATTTGAATGTTATTGTTTATTGTATGTGATGTAATGTTTTATGTTTTGACTTCCTTTCAAGAGCGAATCTGAAGATGGAACATACATTCAGAGTTTAAATAATAAGTGGTTTTCATAATTTATATCTGTAAACGACCTCCACGTGGAATGAAATGTGCTTTGCATGTATGTTTATTTAATTAATCGTTTTAAAATTTTTCTGATGATGGGCTATTAACCCGAAACTGCAGTAGAGACAAGGTACATTCTACTTATTTAGATAAGGTAACTGTAATACTTATTTGAAGTACATTCTTATGTACCTCAAATAAGTATTAGTAGACGTTACTGAAATTAAAATCCACTAATCCGTGGTGAGCTATCACAATGGAATTTTTCATTATTCCTTGAAATCAAACATGGGACTTTAAAACGTTTGCATAACTGTAAGTTATTTCTTTACATTCGAATGTTGTTAGTGTTACAAGGATATTCTCAGTATATAATTAATAAAACTGAATAAAATCCTATCAAATTATTTCTTTTTTAAACAAGTTTAGTTTACTATGAGCCAGTTAAAAATAACTAAATTTCTATTACTTAATATTGGGTTCAATTCTTGTGTCAAAATAACATTAGGCCATGAAAAAAAAAAAAAACAGAATTTATAAAAGCTGAAAGTTATGTGGAAAAATAGGTAATAGCTGAAACTTTAATTTGTGTATAATAAATTCCTCTACTTGTAGTTTTTAAGAAGGAATTTATTTATAAAGGAATAAACAAACTTTTACTAAAATTGTTATTAGGGGTAAAATTAACTTATATTACACTATATACTAACAAGAAAATACAATTAGGTTAAAGTAAAATACAGGTTTTTGGATTTAAGTAAATGGTTGTTCAGAATAAAGTATTGCAATTATTGTGGAAAAATATAAAATATAGAATTCAGTAAAGAGCTGACTAAAAAGAGTCGCATGTCGCCATTACTCGTAGAACATTTTTTGAGTTAGAATATGGAGAAATGATTTGTAACCCAATGATCCTAATATTTTTATTGGGCCCCATGGTAAAACTAAACCTCTTTAAGATAATAGAAGTATTTAGAAGGTTTATTTTTTCAGTTTTATAAATCCATACTTTTAGAATATACTTGTAACACAAACTACTTTCAAAGGGTTTATTAATTTTAATAATAAAAGAAATAATTTGCAGTTGCGCAGACATTTTAAAGTACCATGTTTGATGTCGAGGAATAATGATCAGTTAATTACCATAGAAACAATAGATCATAATAATAGATCACAATAAATGTTTAATTGTTGATAAATTATCTGTTTTTCACACACATACACACACACACACACACATAATATATATATATATATATATATATATATATATATATATATATACAGGTATGTAATTATAAATTAGGAAACTATTTTGTAAAACCGCTATAGTCATGGAGGTTGTATAGGTAAGCGATTAAATTTTGAAAAGTTGAATCTATGTATTGAAACCGAAAAACTTGATTTTGATACACTTTAATAAAACTGGCTGAACCAAAAAATAGTATAGATTGCAGTGTATCAAACTCCCACACTAAATATTGTTTATTTTTATGAACAGATTGAAAGTTAAAAAAAAAATTATGTCATTAAAATTTCTATTTTGGTGATATAAACTTTATAAGTAATCAGTTTATGAAAATCTTACGGACTTTGTTTGAATATTATAATAACTAACCTGGCACTGAGTAGCAATGAATTAGAAGTACTTGAAACTGATTTATTTAGATATTACTTACTCTAGTGAACCACTGAATAATAATCCCAGTGCTAAATTACTCCTTAAGATTGTATATAAGCAAAACATAGCTCTAACAGAAATGTATAGGTTAAAATTCATTTGAAATCAATTGTATTAGGATTCTGTCCTTTTCAAAATAATGAAAGTCTAAGATAGGTATGCATTATAAGTTTTAATATTTTTTATTGGTTTTAGAATATTTTTATAATGATGATTTTTCTTATTGCAAAGTTTCTCTGTTGTTATTATTAATATATCCTATAATAATTGTTTTGTTATTTGCTCCACACTAAATATATTTTAGAAAATATAGCAGATTATTTTCACGGAAATATGTAAAGTTCGATTATTATACGTTCAAATATTTAGAAAATCTGATAGCCACCAGCTTCCCCACAAACCAACAGATTTGTATACGTTCGTTATCATACTGCAGAGATTTAGTGTAGATGAAATTGTCGTTTCGTGGATATTGAAATGAAGGTGAATGTGTTAATTGACCACCTGCTCTATATATCTTAAATAGGAGGGGTTGGTAACTAACGTTTGTTTTACTCCAGTTACAATTAAACCTCAGGTGTAAAAACTGCAGTTGTTTGGAAGAATACAACTCTAAAGGAAACGTTCGTTTTATAAAACAAAATATAGAATCAATATCAATTTTATTAAAGTTATTATTATTAAAGAGCTGTTGTAACCGACTGTTTGATCGTTAAGTCGATAGAGTACACCCAAATTGTTATATGAAAACCATTACTGTAAATTGATGGAAATATTCCTCTCGTTTTCCTAATGTAATGGTCATATTAAATTTTATTGTTCGGTATATTTGCTTTAGAACTGATGTTTTTATATTGCGCTGTTGCTATTTTTATGAACTGAGCAACCAATTGACATTAGCTAAGCCGTATAAAAACGAATTACTTGATATAAAATAAACTAATACAGACTCTTTCATAGCAGCAACGTGGCTGCTTTTACCCTTCCAAATAGAAACATATATTTTAATACGTTTTACTGTTTGAATTGGGAAGATGAGAAATTAGTGGATGTAGTAATGATGGCAGAACATACTTTTTTTTACTACACATATAAGTATCTTATTAGCTAATATATATATATCTGTATTCTTTTATTTACGATTATGTTAGCAATATATTAAACAAACTTTTAACAGAAAATTATCAGATATATATATATATATATATATATATATATATATATATATATATATATATATATATTTCATAAACTACTTTGATGAATCGATTGAGGATTGAGCTGATAGGTTCAACCGTCCATAGGCACCACAACTATTCTCCTAATGTCCAACTAAGCCTAAAATTCTAAGCTGGTAGATTAGTCTTCTTTAAGAGTTTTAGTAGCCCGCTCACTATCTTGTTGAATGAAAGTTTACTAAAAATCTGGTAGAAAAAAAACAGTACACCCGTTATTGACAGGATCTTGACAATCGAAGTTTATCTGTCCTGGTGTTCCCTCATGGTCTTTACAAAGTTTCGTTGTGGTATGAGCCTATCCTATGTAAATGGACACTCAGACCTCAGTGTCCGTAGTCATTCCAGTGATTTGTCTGAGATGACTTCTATTTAAGCTCAGTACTGTTTCTCTAGGTCTACCTGAAGGGAATTATCTTATTAGTAGTTTGGTATGGAAATGCCTCCTAGATTATCCCGTTTTGGTCAGACACACGGGTATCCCCAATATCGGCTACTAAACCCCTTTTAACTAATGTATCTGCCTCGTTTATTCCCTCAGTAATTTATACTGCGGTACACATAATAAAGTTACCTTGTTTTTCAGAAACATTGTGTTGAGTTTTTCTAATCATTGCCAGACCAAACCGGATTTTAGCATGGTGCCTGACTGTCATTGTACTGTAGATGGTAATGTTGATTACCTTAAAAGCCCACTTCATATTCTCTTGAACATAGTAATTTATGGCCGTTAATTCAGCCTGATAAACTGCGAAAAACAGTACCAAGAGAAAAGATCGCTTTAACTTCAGTCTCAGCTCCAATATCTTTCATGATTTATTATTATATTGAATATAACGTTAATGAAAAATTATATTAACTTCAAATTATTGATCAAATTTTACAATAATAATATGTGGTTTTATTTATCCATACATATAAAATATTAATAATTTATAATTATTTAACACAGAATTCTCTTTAATCTCGGCTTAACTGATTGTAAGTCTTTATATTTGCTTAAAACAAACTTACTAAACATGTATATAGTAAGTAAAATTATTTTATGGCTTGATATTTAGCTTATCAAAAATTGGGTAATAATTGTTCATTATTAATTTAAAAAATAAAACAATATTGATGGCAACTTTAATTCAAACAATTTTGTCAAATGCTTTTCTAAAGTCACACTAAAGTTGTAAAATACGAGTTGAAATTTCGTAAATTACCTTCTTTAGTCGATCTATCCTCCTATCACAATACCATATTTTTATTAATTCAATATATGTTTGGTTCTGTTTCTTTCATTTTTAACATCCAACTAATTCAATTCTTCCATCTATTCAGTTTCGATCCTGGGTTAATACTGAATATTTTTTGTTCATTAAAATTTGTCCCTTTAACATTACATAATTCAGTCTTCATTGGTATATAAGTTTCATACCCCTTAGCACTGTTAAATGAAATTTCACCCTAATAATTGTTTAACTTTTTACATAATATTAATTAAATTATATTTATTCAAGCCAGTTATTCTAACAATATTTATTATATTTAAATTTTATTATTAAAAGGAAAATTATAATTCAACAATCACTTATAATATGTTTCTATGTATGGCCTAATTCTTATCCCGTTATTGCAAACATTTTCTGCTAGATTAACAGACGTTCCATTATATTTTTACAATTCAATTATAACGGCTTAAATCAACGTACGGATTGAATAATCCACATTCTACAAACATCAGATTTATGTTTATATTCTAATATTTAAGTAAACAAATTCAATGTGTTTATTATTTATAAACAAAATATTAGTTAGTTATTTTAAACATGCTCATTCTAAAAAGAACATTTTGGTAACTCGATGAGTACATTGAAAACGCCAAAAATAATTTTAAGATATTTACTAAAGCGAGACTTGAATTAATATGAACCATTTTACAATTTGTAATTTTGGAGATAAAATCTATTTTTTAAATATTGTTTTACATCTGTGTGGTGGCAATTAATAATAATATTTTGTACATAGTAGAAATCCTTGTAAAATTGTTTAGTGATTTCATTTAAAATCCTATTTAAATAACACCACTTAGTTTTTTTTAAAGTTGTTATCAGAAAATATTTTTGAATTTGTCAACTCAGTCAAGATTTTTCGTTAGTGAAATTTGATCCATTTCATCCACTGCACTCTGTATATTTTTCTCTTATAATCTGTCAAAATATATCCTTTCCATAATTAAAAAAAATGCAAAATATACAACATGTCAGTTGTAGAAATCAATTAAAAAAGGAAAACATATTGTTTTATTACCTGTGGTGAGATATCTTTCAGTTTTTATAAAAACGAAAGCTCTGCTTAACCTGATTTCCTGACTGACTCACTCATTTCTAAATCTTACACTTTCAGCAAAGATATACGGCTGAAGTTTGATACAGATGATCCTTTAAATAAAATTAGAAAAAATAAAGTGTTTCATTCCAATGATTGGTGACTAAGGGTAATAAAATCGGGTAGATTATCCTAATTAAAACATTTTCTTTATAACATTTTTTAAGCGTATAAAGGTCAATATTCCTATACATTTTTTTCTAATACTGTCTTTAAAAATATATATTTTAAACTGTAGGATTATTAACCCCATGCTTTTTTCTAAAGAGTGTGAAAAAATAAATGCAGACATTTAATTGAAACTGGTAATTACAAACTAATTTACAACTTTAATAGAATTTACTTTATAATTTTGTGTTGTTTGTAGTCTGTGAGAGGGCTTAGAGTGGTGATGATAATGGGGGGAGATCGGTCCAACCAAGCTCAATAGTATCACAAATATTTGCTCAAACGCTGTTGCTCAGTTCACATACCAGTCTGTTACTCTCGTCGTTTACTTACGATATTATTTTACAGCTATATACTTGCATTCTAGTTTAGTTCATATTTACATCTCATACATACTAAATAATTTGGATTTAGTGGTCAATTATCTACACTTCTGCAAGTTATTACTCTTGAAATTCAGTTTATTCTCCATCTATTTCAAATTATTTCCTTCGAATTCTGGACTTTTGTTTTGGATGTTTCAGTATTTTTAACGAAAAGTATAATGCATATTAATATGTCAATATTTATGTATAAAGTATCTGTTTTGCAAAATTAAATAAACTTTTCATAATTTTTTAAATATTTTTTTATGCGTTAGCGAAAACCAAGTCCATATTCCCCTAATTTTTAGCTAATTATATAGCATGTTTATATCTTTATTTCAATTCAATCCTATAACTTACTCTCAGATATAATCGTCTGAAGATAATGAATTGTGTCTTTTTATTTTTTGTGACTCTAGGCAATTTTAATGGTTCAAAGGTTTATGTCTATAGTTTAGTTCATTACCGTTTTACAAGGTTAAATACCTCCTCTCAAGCTACGTTGTGTGTACAATACTCATAAATGTTTTTAATGGTTTTGTACGGCAATTCGTTCATTTGAAATTTTCTTTTCACCTTTTATTTAACACTGTAACACATACAAGATAATATCACCTTAATGGAACCCAATAATAATAATAATCATGGATAATACAGAAAATAATGAGTTACTACAAAATAACCAGATAATTTTACTAATAGAAATATTGTGAAAATGTAGTATCTTTAAGAAGTTTGACTTTTGCTTACATCAAATTTATTACTTATTTTAGTCAAATTTGAATAAAAAGATTAATAGATTTGTTGCGTGTGTTATGTTATAAACAAAGATCTATTAGTTACCGAGGGACCAGAGTTTTATAGTGAACTCAAACTTTATTAGTTCCAACGAGTGGTTGAATGACGGTACAGAGTTTATGTTAATTAGACTTTCATACAATTTGTGTAAATAATAATAGAGTAACAGTAAAGTTCATTACCTTGAATTGATGCAACGTCCAATTGTCCAACAGGGTAATTCAGGAAGCGATGTAGACAGACGTAGCACTACACTTAACACAGCTAGCTGGTTATCATAATTATTCTATTGTTTATATTTGTCACTCTTAAATCTACACAGATTGCACTTATAAAATAGGTTAATAAGTAAAAAGCGTCGCAGAGCCGAATGGTAATAAATACCGCGTTGCGTTATGAAAACTATGCACTTACATATAAAATTAAAGCGAGTTGAAAGGAATTAGCGTTAGCGTGATACACAGATGAGGTGTTCTTTACAACTAACTTTCTACCCTTCAAGAAGATGGGACGTCCCCAATCACGTGATATAGTCCGATCATTCTGGACCGATGGGAGGCTATGATGATGAAATTTAGCCTTGAACATTTCTACAATTGTGTGTAAAAACACCCCTCGTGTGACTGACATGGACTCTTCTGGATCGTATGATCGACTAATTATTGTGGTCTGATATTGTTAGACGGAGACAGAAAATCGTAAATGTGAGAAACGAGTTTATTCGAAAAGGGAATATAAAAATACTGAACAACATTGAACGTATATATCTTAAATAGTGTGTTCAAATAAACGTAAACGAAAAAAGCCCATTGTCTGTTTGACACTGAAAAATGTAACGTGGTTCATTTAAAAGGTTAGATTTATTATCACCTCTTTCTATGAATCATATCTTTTATCAAATAAAATTCTGATTCCTTATTTTATTAATGATAAGAAAAAAGACTTAACACAAATGTTTCATTTATTACTTCCAAGAACAAGGCTGCTGTCAAGACGAAAGTGAGTGGCAGTGATAAATTTGTGACCATTAGGATGGTGTTATATCTGTCTACAGTGTAAAAATTCCCTGAACTTAAGTATAACGTCAGGAGTGATAAAAAGTCGCAAGTGGAATGTTGTGATATGATTAATTAGTTGTGCACTTGATTAATTAGTTCTGCATTCAGAATTGATTTTAGTTTTAATGTTGTAGACTGATGAAATATAGTCCTGATTTATATTTCATATTGTGTTCTACTCTTTGTTGTAATAAACATTTTTTGATATTACAGTATATAACAATTCAAAAACCTTAAAATTTGACATTTAAGAGTTTTTCCCACTTTGTATTTATTAAAAAGTTATTTCACGTATGAATATAATGGAATTCACATATCGAAGGGTGATTCACTAACATTTACAGCCAGCACTAGTTTTACAGCTTCGTTCTCAATTAAAACTGTGAAATTTAAATTTCCACTAAGTAAAACAAGAACCATTTAAATACAGACATTTTAAACAAAATCTACAGCTAATGCATTAAATAATATTCAAATATTGATTTGTTTATATATATAGTTATAATTTTTTTATAAAATAAAATAAAAACTGTTTTACGTTTGAGTAAATTGTCATTATAATGTTTATATATTGTGACATCATTTAAAATCTATACAAAAATGATTAATTTTATATTACGTCATATATCTTTAGCAAATTTATCTTAAGCACTACCTTATTGTGGTTCGTGGATCAAAATTTGTCCTTGCGTCGTCACACACAAAGAAAAAATCATTCAAGATTAAACCATTGATAGAAAACAGAAAAACAATATTTTTCGTCATACTGCTTCAAAAATAGCTGTTTTCAATACATATATTGAGTTGCTACAGTTGTTCTTCTTAGTCCTAGGACATAAAAACATATCAGCTGAGGTCGAGGTCATCAGCGGTTACTTCGTTTATACGAATTAATTAACGATTGTAAAACATCTATAAAAACAACCGATACTCTCGATTGTAAATAACCGTTAAAACAGCTGTTACCATCGATTTGAAGGCAAATAGTTTTTGTGTATCATTTTAGTTTTTGTGAAATTGTTTTCTTATATTATTTGCAGTATAACGAAAAATATAGTTCATCACTAGGACTAAAAGAAGCTTTTTGATCCTCCCTCATTTTCCTTGTCGAAACTTGAGCTTATATAGAAAAGCTTCACTTTTGGTCCTAGTGATGAAATATACCATCACACACCTTGGACCGCAGCTGCAATATACTCCATAAAAATGTTTCTGTAAAAGACATTTCATACAACAAACAAATAATTTTTGTATAAAGTCAAAACACTTTTATAATATTTTTCTTTTATTTTAGTGTCATCGATAGATAATTCTAATAATATTTTATATCGATGAAAACAATTTGGATCTTACTTCCACCTTTAAAAAGATACATTAAATGAAATTTACTTTTGACAAATCGTTACTTAATAATACATCATTTATTAAAATAAATTAATCTTAATATAAAATGAAAAACAGAATTTACACATGATTTTTTTTTAAATTTAATTTAAAACATTTCCAAGGTAAGGCCCTATAGAGTCTGAGAAGTGGAAGCTCTGCATAGTGCATATGGTTACGCTATCCAAGTGTTTATGTAAAAAATATAAAAAATTGAAATTTCGTTTATGATTACAATCCTTGTACAGTTCACATAGTCCAATCAGTCCAACTAGTTTTTCTCTTTATGTATAAATATATGAGAATAGCTATTTTCATAAAATTTCATATTAAAACGAATTTGTTGATGATGGATAGCCCTTACAAAAGAGGTCAAGGACGTTGATGCCCGAAAATGGAACCATGTATAAACTACACAAATAAAAAAAAAATATATATATATATATATATATATATATATAATGAACATTTTGATTTATAATTCATTACAACCGTACATTTTCATTAATTCTATTCTTAACTAATCTACGAGGTTGACCTAAAATCTTATACACACCACTATTTTCTATCTCTTATATTTATTGTTAACAAGTAGATTTCCTCAAGGCTAAATACTTTGTCAAAACTTTAATTAAAAACTCTGATTTAATTAAAAATTGATAAAGTGATATTTATTACTTGAACATTAGGTTTATTATATAAATTTTTTTATGGAGAAATTTATTTATAGAAGAAAAGCCACGTATTTTAAATACCACTTTGATTATTGTAGTTTTAGTTATGAAATTTGCCAAGAAGGAGTAATAACGTTTGTCTCTAACGAATTTATCAAACTTAAAAAAAAACACACTTTTAAATTTATTGTTTTATATTTTTCTTGAATCCGTATCCTTGCAAATATAAATCAATTTACCATATATGTTTAAGAATAATTGGGTCTTTCAAGGTATAAAGTTAATAAATAATAGCTAAAAATATTATTTTCAATTATAAGATTTGGTGTCTAACGAACGTTTAAAACAATTTAAAAATCAGTTTGTGCTCATTTTCTAATAAACATTGAAGAAAGTTACTTATTGCTTCTAGAATGTAAGAAAATTGTTTTGGATCCTATGCATGTGCATATTGTACATGAAAACAAACATAATTGAGTAATTACTCATATTTTTATTTCACATGAATAAACAGATGTATTCTTGGTATCATCGAAAATGCCGTTATTTGTGAGACGAGAGGTGTAATCAATGGTCTTAAAGACTGAATAAAATTGAGGAATTTACAAAATATTTCATTTGATATAGTTTGTTTTTATCAATACTAACACAAATTACTTTACCTAAGATTGTGACGCGTTCTGTTTAACAGATAATCTGCTCATATTGAGGAAGCCGTCCGGATTTCAACCGAAATCATAGGCTGAATGTTGATGAGGGAATCAGCTGATTGGTAGCTTATGACGTAGAAGTGAGGCTTTCAGAGGGTAGAGTGCGGTGTTCAAAACAGTTCCACCGAGTCCTCTGAATAAATTTAGTTTGTAAATGAAAGTGTAGTTATCTAAATTATTATTATGCTGGGCAGTTTTATCGAAAATGGTGTTTCCACGTTTGCCAGGAAGGCTGAACTAATATGTGTAACCGCGGTTGCTATATTTGTATATTGAGAGGTGAGTTATAATAGGCTTGCAACCTTAGTTACTTTTTCGTGTGTGTGCGGTTAATTAAAAAAAATAAACTTACGTCCACTCTTTTACTTTATAATTATTAAGTCATTAATATCAGGTTACCAAGAGTAGTATTAGGTTTGGTGAGGGATAAGTCAAGAAGGAACTCTTTAGGGTGAGGGCAAGCTCGTTTTACTCATTAAGAGCTGGTTACCAAGAGTACTATTTGTTTTGGGGAGGGATATGTCAAGAAGGAAAAGGAACTCTTTAGGGTGAGGGCAAGCACGTTTTACTTATTAAGAGCCGGTTACCAAGAGAACTATTTGGTTTGGTGAGGGATTTGTCAAAAAGGAACTCTTTAGGGTAATGGAAAGCACGTTTTATAACTAAATGCTTATGATAGGTTAGTATAAACTTATCCCATTATATAACTATTTACAACTGCAAGAAAAAATAACGTATTACAAGACAAGTGGGTAAGACTCAAACAAGTCAGTACCAAAATAATATAATAATTAGAAAACACTTTTTAAAAGTATGTTTTATCAGATTTTACAATCTCTGGTTGTATGCTATGCGAGCCCGTATGTTTGTACTTTGACCAATTACGTCGGTAGTAGCTTTTATTATAAAAATAAAACATTTCAAAAAGAAACAAGTTGTTATTTATTATGTGTAGTTGTCTTTCTACTAACATTTTTCAATAAATAACTTATAACTATAATTAGATAATTGTGAATAAATTATACTTCTAATCTCCGAGATTAATATAAGGCTGCAAATTAAATACAGAGCTAAATAGAATTACAGTGTTTGACTAGAGTCTTTTATTATATTTCTTATTCCATTTATTACATCTTCCTATTTAAAATGGCTACTTTTAATACAAATAATTGAAAACAATTTAGTATTCTACGATCAAAAATATGTGCAAACATATTAATAATTAATTTGTAGGTTTTGACAAAATGTCTAAACATTATAAAAGACACTGCTATATCAATACATTACCTCCCTTACGCTAATTAATTACGGATTTAAATAATAAATTCACCGAGTAATGTATTAATAACAAACATATTTCAATCAATAATAAGGAAGATAACCCCCTATTGCACCAGAACTTCATAACTACTAACAACAATCATGTGCGACGAAAGTGTTTATGTAAAGTTACAAAACTCTTTATTGCCTCTACTTTTATTACAATCTCCGTTTATGAAAGAAAAGAGCATCTCAAAACAACAAATTGGGTGTTGGTGCTTGCTCGCAATACTAACCTACAAAAGTGTTGCTGGTGTTACATCACAAATCCTTCAACTTAACAACACATCGATTTCTAATGTTTTGTTCTGGGGATTTGTTTTAGCCTTAACCCTGCTAACACCTCTTACTGTTATCTACTACCAATTTTGGAACAGACATATTGGAGTACAATTTGTTGAAAATCAGAATTTAATTGACAACATTCTGAAGACCAGGAACCTTCCAGTACCGACAATTCATATTATAACCCTCATCTTGATGTTGTTCCTAGGAATATGTTTTTTCTTGTATGACCTTGTATTGATTGATGATCTACCAATTAACAGCGTCCTTCAAGCTTTCCACGATTGTATCCTAAGCGGATTAATGCTGGAATGGATAATGTTACATTTCATGGTAAAAATGCGATACAATAGAGCGACAGAAATGATTTCACTCCTTGCATACTGCCCTGAACACTTGCAGAGCAATCAGTGTGTACTCGTTGAAAGTATGGATGATCAAGACTTACTGTTCAAGTCTGTCGAAGTATTTAGACAGATTAGAGACAACCACAAGATGGTTAATGGGTATTTCGCTTTGTTTTGTCATTTTTTTAACGCAGTGAATGTATCTTGGATGATGTATACAAGTTACGACATTTGGTTACAAAGTGTTTCAGGACAACACAACATTTACACAGTGGGAACCATTCCAACGGCGGGAATAATCTTGATTTCTCTAATATACTACATCATTCTCTCTCTTATAGCATCAAGTGTCAATAAAGAGGTAAGGCTATTTTATTTTATTATATATCTAATATGTGTAATTGTGTAAATATTTTTATTTGTTCATCACACACCGGCTGCGTTAACAATAACTTTAAATTGAGATATTATCTCTGAATCTATTCGGTAATCGATCTTACAACAATAGGTTATTACAACAGGTACGAACTAAGGCACTAGTACGCTCCAGACTTAATTAAATAATACTGCCCCCAAATATTACTAACTACAAAACTTGACAATAAATCCCCACAAATTACATTACGCTACCTATCGTAGCAGAGAGAGGTTACAATCTACGGACTTCTAGTCACAGTACTGTAATTCTAAGGTGCATTGGCGCTGTGAATTAGCTCATCATTGAAGACCTTGTTAGTCTAACTTTTAAGATTTGGAGATATGTAACTCACTATTTCACGGGTGTTGTAGCAGTTTTACTTACTTGATATTTGATTAATTTCTTTCTTTTCGCTATAGATATTTTTTGTTCATTTTGTACCCCATAAAAAAATGTATGTTTAATATTCATGGAATAATAACGCCAGCCATCGAAAACAGACCTGAATTCAGCGAAGCGCCTGGAACGATTAAGTGGTCACTAATTTAGTGATTTATTTTTCTCCCAATTAAACTCCTCGCCTTACACCTTTAGAGTTATTTATCCATCATCCACTCTAACATTGACTCAACCAATATTTCCAACTAAACCTTAATTTTACTTATCTTAAAATTCATTCATTATTTAATTTATTTACAAAGGCATGTAGGTCTACTAAATTCAGTAACCTTATTTTACGTAGATAGTAGTGTAATTGTTAAGATTTAGTGTCTCGTTAAATTATATATTTTATAGACTTATAATAATTTTTAGTATTTATTTGCGTTTTTTATAAAAATTATTTTCAAAAACATCATTCGGTAAATGTTGTACACGGCGAATATAGCAATGCAGATGTCGGTTAGGCGACCCCTAGCAAGTAACGCCCCTGAGATGTTGCCTTGTCTGGAAACAAAGGTCAGCGAGATTAGCCTCGCTTTTCTACTTTAAAGTCGCAATAGTTTGCAAAATTTGAACATAATTCTTACGAGTAACGATGAATATGATCACTAGATATTGCACAATATGACTTGGTTGGCTGTATTGAGATGCAGAAATTCTTAGTTGACTTAGCTGTATACTAGCCAGATGAGGAAATCTCTTCTCAGCAATAAAGACAGTTATATTTATGTATCCTAATAATTTGAAAAAAAGCCTAGTCAGATCACTTAATTTTATCAAGATCAGGTTCTTCATTGATTTGTTTATGGACGATTTCACAGAACTGCAATCTAAGGTCTGGATTATCCTTCAAAAAACCATGTAAACATCCTGAACTTCAAGGCTTCAAATTACTTTTACGGATTAAGCGCAGAAAAGATGTTTTCTGCCAGTAAATTTTTACTGATGCTCACCACATAGAATTTTCACTGTTGGTAAATGTCTTGTCACTTTCATCTCATATTCCTCTGTCTTGAAAGTCTTGGAACATTACTTTCAGCATTTTTAGAATTACTTACACAATTAGTGTGAGCGAACTTGTTTCTCATTTTATAAATTGCAAGATTTTATTGTGGTTGAGTACCGAATTATTCTTTCAACGCCTTAAGAACACACTCCATGTTTTCTTTATTCCTGTACTGCAATGAAATCCCTTTTTTATTCACTTAAATTCCCTGCCATAACCTACATCGGTTCAATATCTCTAAACTAGAATATATGTAGCCCTTATTAAACGAAAAACAAAACATGAATAACTCAAATTGCAATTCAACTGCAAATAAATACAAATTTTAAAAAAATGAATCACCAACTGATTTAATAAATATAAACAGTCGATTGATTTAATTAAGTAAAAGAGTTGAAATTTTGAAAATAAGAAATTATTTCACAGAATTACTTTTATATTATCATAGTACTGTAAGCTTATTTTGTGACAAATCTTTTTTCAAAAATACATTAAATATAAACATTATATTTATGATAGTTTTATAGTATCTGTGTATTACTATTAAATACAAAACAATTTACATTAATAATTTAATACACATTTTTTAGTGCTTACTGGTTAATACCATCCTTTTGAAATAAATTATAATAATGATAACTTAATTCGTATTTATAATATCCTTAATAAAAACAGACCAAACGAGATTCAAATATCAAAGAATGAATTATTAATAAACTCAACAGTAAAGACAAAAATTAGGTGAAAGTGACAAAGAGCAACTTAAGAACTATGAGAATAAAAATGCCGATAACACAATAAACCATTAATTAATTATTAAAAAGAGATAGATATGTATCCAGAGAAAGAGAACCACACATATGTTTGTCACTGTATTTATAACGGTTCAAGCTGCTTTACACTTGTTTTCAGAATGTATTGTATAATCTTCCTTGAATATTTTTTTGTTTGTTTTATGCTTCCCTGTATACAGTTCTTTGCTCTCTTAATCGTGGAGAGGTCATGCTTTCTAATATTTTACAAGTCGCAATAATGGAGGACACTTTTTAAATATTTTTTACAACATCTGAGAATAACTGCTTTGAAGTTTTACTGCATCTTCTCCTTTCAATATTCTTCTTTTCTTTAAATAAAAATATCCATTAAAGTATCTAAAGAGTATATTTTAAAATTGGTGAAACAATTTAATAATTCATAAATAAACTCCACAAATAGTAGACTTTACAAACCCTCTTTCCCCTTCTCTCCTACATTTACTCTTACCTCTAGGAACAAAGGTGAATGATATCTTTGTGATACGCCCCCTTCAATATATATATGCGAGTGAAACTTTTGGGTTCTTCCTTTTTTCCTTATTATTCCCACGATAATATCAATATCTGAACCAGTGAAAGAAGATTCCAATTTTTAGTGATCCTTCTACTCTATCAATCATTGCAGAGCAGTATTTTTCTGATGAAAAACAAAAATTCAAAAACTTAATTTAAAACGATGCATTAATCAAACAATCTCATGCTACCAATTTTTCTATTGCATTACTATGAGCTTTTTAAGCCATGAAATTACTTTATGAATACTATATTTATTAGTTCAGTGCCATTCTTATCACCTTTGATAATACATCTGACTATCCACTGATTATTAACTGTGGGTATTTTGAATCTCATAAAATCTGTTTTTCATTTTCAGATTGAGAAGTTCAAATTGGAAGTAGACAGAGTTTTGACGTTTCAGACATCTCCTTACACTCACAAACAGGTGCTTAGTAAAATATAAAACTACAATTTACAACTTATTTTATGATTTAAGTGAAATTTGCATATTATGAATCTTTGTTATAACAACTGTGTTATATTCCAGCTCTCTCTTCTTCTTCTGGAAGCGCAACACCACCCTGTAGCAATCACCAGCTTCGACTTCACCACACAGTCTCTGATATTGGTAAGTAAGATATTAGGAAACAATTACAGGTTTTAAACAGGTATATAAGTCAAGGAAAACCGCTCTAATCTGAGATCGCTCTGTTGCTCTTATCTCAATTGACAAATTTGGAAATATAATATTCTTCAACGTATTACTTATGTTCATTACCAATATGACAGCAAGGGAACCAAGATAAAGACCAAAACAAGATTGGGGTTGCAAGACCAAGACTATTCCGACAAGATTCCCGTAAAAAAATAAAACGTATGGATCGTCGATGTAGAATAAGAGCAATACATACTGCATTTTCTATCCGATATCAGTTCTTGGAACTAAAGATTAGTTCTTCCATTCGTTAACTAACAAATCATATTTCTAACGTCATTACTATATCGAAATTATTTTGCGTAAGAGGTACTATAAGTCTCTTTTAATACAGAATTTTTATGTTGGAGGAAATATTAATATTCCTCCAATATTCTTAATTTTATTATAGTCATTGTCCTTTCTACAAAGACGTGATATTGAGCATAAATGTATTATTAAGATTTAGAAGATTTTAACTATCAGTCAGAAAACATCAGTCAAACACCCATTTGACAAATATTCAAAATAACCATTTACACAGTGTTTTTATTGAACAGAAGCATACGTAATGACCAAGAACACGTAACTCGTAATCCGAATATAGGATATTATAGCGTACTTAGTATTTTTTATTGTATTGTACTCGTGATTATTACTTCACGCACGCACGCACGCGCGCGTGCGCGCACACACAAATATATATACTATAAAATTAACAATAACAAAAATGTACATAATTTAATAAAAAAAGACACCTGTTTAAACCGAGATTCCCAAATCTTGGTCTTCTTCTTGCATTTGTTCATCACTAACAAAAGAAAACAGTCTTGCAAGATATTACTTTAATTCAGCTCGTGGGGTCAGTATTATAATGTACTGCTGAAATATCGCAACCAAAATTAATTTGGTTTTCAGGTCTGTTAGATGTGAGCTACCCATTGATGTGCTATGCAATGAAATACCTTAAAATTTCCAATTTAACCCCACCTTCCAATAATAGTAAGAATGTAGGCCAAGTATCCCAACAGGGGTTGGCTGGCAATTACGATATTGGTGAGATTTGTTTTATTTAGTTATAGGTTAAGTACAAACTACAGAAACATATAAAAGCTACCTCGATAAAACTTACCAAAACATTTCGTGAGTTTTGCCTGAAAATCATTGGAACCCTTATATTATTAACAAAAATACTTATTAAGAACGTAAGTTATGTTTTGCAACTTACAAATAAATTGTGCATGTGAATTGCAGTTTGATTGTTTCAAGTGTTCATTTTTATTTTGATCAATCTCTGTTAACTTTTCGCTGAAAATTGTTCAATGTATTAATTTATTAACTTATAAAAATTCTGAAGAGAATAGTAAATGTTCATTTAGTCATACTAATTTATAATTTTGTATGACTTTATTGTTATTTGTTGCAGGTAACTGCAATCTTCATCAACTATCTTATCATCCTCATTCAGTTTTCTTAAATATACAGTGAAAGTTATCCCGCGATGAACTGTTGATTTCATTTTTAATTAGGAAACAATTTCTGATAAAATATTATTAAAGAATACTGTATATTAAACAATATTTCCAGTATATAATGACTAAACTTTTGATTTAAATTTTAAATTGGCTCTTAAATAAACTGTGGAAAAGATACTAGCCTTATAGTATATATGCAAACATGGGATTGTAAGAAAAATATATACACAAATTTTGATATTTGGGAAAATAATTATATACCATATTGATAACAAAGTTTTTTTGTTGGGTATTAATTTACAGAAAACAACAGTTTTGAATATATTGAACAAAAACATAAATGGGATGGAGGACAGCAAAATTTGGAATAGTAATTCACAAAATGTTTCTTTTTACTTCATTTCATTTCTTCAAGGTTAACTTTATAAAACATTACTTTATTTTTCAGTTTTACGTAGGAGAAAGAAAGTTAAGAATTCGTATCCCAAAATCACTTAAAATAATAAAATAACTACAACTACATCAATACCATAGTAACAATTCAATAGACATTTTAAAAAAATATAAGTTCTTTTAGCAGTAAATGTTCATTTTCTCGTCTCTGATATATCCTTACATTACTATGACACCGAGGTCAGTGACATGGCGGTGGTAACATATTGCAGCAAGCACAGAACCATTACATACGTTTCATGTATGACTTAAAACGTAATACTCGTGTTATCCCTTACTGTAATATTCTTAAACTCAATGAAGAAAGTTTATATCATATTCTAACGTGTCACCCTGTAACATTCTGTAACATTCTTAAACTTTATGAAGAAAGTTCGTATCATATTCTAACGTTTACCTCTTACTGCAACATTCTTAACATTCTTAAACTTAATGAAGAATGTTCATATCATATTATCATATTCTAAAGTGTTACCCCTTACTGTAACATTCTTAACCTAAATGAACGTTCATATCATATTCTAAAGTGTTACCCCTTATTGTAATATTCCTAAACCTAATGAACGTTCATATCATATTCTAAAGTGTTACCCCTTACTGTAACATTTTTAACCTTAATGGACGTTCATATCATTTCCTAAAATGTTACCCCCTTATTGTAACATTCCTAATCCTAATGAACGATCATATCAAATTTATTCTAACGTATTACCCCTTACTGTAACATTCTTAACCCTAATGAACTTTTATATCATACTCTAACGTGTTACCCCTTACTGTATTATTCTTAACATTCTTAAAATTAATGAACGTTCATATCATATTCTAACGTATTATCCCTTACTTAAACATTCTTACCCTTAATGAACGTTCATATCATATTCTAACGTGTTACCCCTTACTGTAACATTCTTAACCTTAATGAACGTTCATATCAAATTCTTAAGTGTTACCCCTTATCCTAATATTCCTAAACCTAATGAACGTTCATATCATATTCTAAAGTGTTACCCCTTACTTTAACATTCTTAACCTAAATGAACGTTCATATCATATTCTAAAGTGTTACCCCTTATTGTAATATTCCTAAACCTAATGAACGTTCATATCATATTCTAAAGTGTTACCCCTTACTGTAACATTCTTAACCTTAATATACGTTCATATCATTTCCTAAAATGTTACCCCTTATTATAACATTCCTAATCCTAATGAACGATCATATCAAATTTATTCTAACGTATTACCCCTTCTTGTAACATTCTTAATAAATGAACTTTTATATCATACTCTAACGTGTTACCCCTTACTGTATTATTCTTAACATTCTTAAAATTAATGAACGTTCATATCATATTCTAACGTATTATCCCTTACTTAAACATTCTTACCCTTAATGAACGTTCATATCATATTCTAACGTGTTACCCCTTACTGTAACATTCTTAACCTTAATGAACGTTCATATCAAATTCTTAAGTGTTACCCCTTATCCTAATATTCCTAAACCTAATGAACGTTCATATCATATTCTAAAGTGTTACCCCTTACTTTAACATTCTTAACCTAAATGAACGTTCATATCATATTCTAAAGTGTTACCCCTTATTGTAATATTCCTAAACCTAATGAACGTTCATATCATATTCTAAAGTGTTACCCCTTACTGTAACATTCTTAACCTTAATGGACGTTCATATCATTTCCTAAAATGTTACCCCTTATTATAACATTCCTAATCCTAATGAACGATCATATCAAATTTATTCTAACGTATTACCCCTTCTTGTAACATTCTTAATAAATGAACTTTTATATCATACTCTAACGTGTTACCCCTTACTGTATTATTCTTAACATTCTTAATATTAATGAACGTTCATATCATATTCTAACGTATTATCCCTTACTTTAACATTCTTAACCTTAATGAACGTTCATATCATATATAACGTGTTACCCCTTACTTTAACATTCTTAACCTTAATGAACTTAAATATCATATTCTAACGTGTTACCCCTTACTTTAACATTCTTAACCTTAATGAACTTAAATATCATATTCTAACGTGTTACCCCTTACTGTAACATTCTTAAACTTAATGAACGTTCATATCATATTCTAAAGTGTTACCCCTTACTGTCACATTCTTAACCTTAATGAACGTTCATATCATATTCTAAAGTGTTACCCCTATTGTAATATTCCTAAACCTAATGAACGTTCATATCATAATTAATTATTCTAACGTATTTTCCCTTACTTTAACATTCTTAACCTTAATGAACGTTCATATAATATTCTAACGTATTATCCCTTACTTTAACATTCTTAACCTTAATAAACGTTCATATCATATATAACGTGTTACCCCTTACTTTAACATTCTTAACCTTAATGAACTTAAATATCATATTCTAACGTGTTACCCCTTACTGTAACATTCTTAACCTTAATGAACGTTCATATCATATTCTAAAGTGTTACCCCTTATCCTAATATTCCTAAACCTAATGAACGTTCATATCATTATTATTCTAACGTATTACCCCTTACTGTAACATTCTTAACCTTAATGAACTTTTATATCATATTCTAACGCGTTACCCCTTACTGTAACATTCTTAAACTTAATGAACGTTCATATCCAATTCTAACAATGTTTCATTCATTAACACAAATTGGAATGCCAGCTTGTCTGGCAGAAAAGTTTACTGTATATTGTTATACGGCACATCATTATTGTATATTGTTAATGTTTTATAGTTTACAGCAGTTATTAAATTATTTCTTTAATTCTGAAATTAAATTTATTTTCTATATTAGTGTTTGAACAATATATTACGTTATATATTTTTATTTGTTATGTTATGCTGTGGGTTACAGTGCTCACAGCTAAATAAAAATATGTTGTTGTATAAATTGTTAAGTATATCTTGTTTTAAGGTAGATTCTATGTAATATAGTCTATGTATACTGTATATAATATATTTGATTGGGTTTGGTAGAAAAGAGGAATAAATGGTTCGCTCTAAATATAAAGAGGTATTAATATAATAATTATTAACTACCCTAAAAAAACATTTACCAACAGAATTTATTATATGTTACATACTTCAAGGATAAAAATAAATAAAAATAATACTGAACCACACAGCGATGTTTAGCAGGACTGCATTTATCACTCTAAAGTTAGACGTAGAAACAAAGGTGACCACAATATCTGTGTCATCAATTTGTGGTCTGGGTTTGTTTTACAATTTATTCTAGAAACCCTTTATTCTTTCCACTATAAACAAAGCCACTGAAATTGGCTTTATATTATCCGTTGAACATCGTACTTTAGCTTAGGGCTGATTGTTGTTAACCATAGTTCAAACTCATTCTGCTTCAAGATTGAGCTATTTATGTGAGATTGTTAATGTTATGTAAGATTATGTTAACATTGTTAATGTATTGATATGAATATTGCATTCAGGAACTTTAATTTCTAAATGTTTACATATTTGAGTTATAAAAAAAAATTAAAAGATAAATATAATGATTATAAAGGACTGTACAATAATAAGATTTCAATATTCTGAGCTTTTAGTTTGTCCAAATCCAAAACAATTTCCCCTTTCATTTCGGTTTAGATTTAGTCCAACTTTGCAACGTCATGTTTCATGTTTCAGTAGTTGTTCATGTGATTGAATAAAAATGTATCACCTTAGTCACACTAAGAATCTAGAACTGATAAATGAAAAGTTTTCTTGGAAACCTCATACTTAAGTAATAAAAACATAACTTATATGTCTTTACAAAATGTTTTTATAATTACAATCTGTGTGCTCTAAACATATTTTGAGACAAATATATTTAAATCAATTTCTTTCAAAAATTGATCATGGAATTTTGTGCAGCGCAAGTACTTTTAAAAATTAATTCTTATATTTAATATTCAGAAAACACATTGTAAGTTCATGTGGGTAAAACATGACAATGACATTTATTTCAGTATTTCCTTCATAGTTTATTCTTCTTATGAGATATCCTTTGTTTTTTAAGTGCTTACATTATTCTACCTAATTAGTTTTAAATACTTGAGTGATTATTTATTGAGGATCTGAAAAATTACTACTAGCCAAAATTCCAGTAATGCAACTCCCAAAACTAAGTAACTGATTTGTTCAAAAGTCATTATTTTAGCTTCTACATTTCTTTATTCTATTCCAGCGACATTAAATATAGAACTCTTTTGAAGATTTTAAATTAACTTACGTTTTAACTATTTTCACACCAGAAATAATAAATATATATTTAAAGTAATATTCTAAATATATTGAGTTTATTTTGTGTGTGTTTTGATGTTCAAATATTTACAATGTTTTGAGTTGCTACAGCTGTACGTTTTTTGTTCATTTATTAATTTTTTTTTTTCGCATTGGTATTATAAATGTTTAATAAAAGTGATAGTTTGATTACACGTATAATAGTATAAATTTAGTTCATATTTGTATTGTCTTGTGAAATAAATAAATATAATAATTATAATAAATAACCATGATTCCCAAAATATGCTCATGTAGCAAATTATTAAGATTGTGTTTGTTTGTTTGGTCCGACCATAGATGACAGACTTTTTTTTTACTCTCGATTGTCTTAAAGCTTGAAAATTACTGAAGGATTATTATTATTACTACAGTTATTATTATTACAGTAAAAATAAATATGTCAACATATATTTTGTTTAAATTAAACTATTCACTAATTTCACTTTCCAGAACTTCCATTTATAGGCTAACTGGACGATATATTATATCAGTGTAGAAGTAAAGCAGTAAATATTCAAAAAAAGACCGAGTTTTTAAAAATAATAAAATAATTTCACCTAAAAAAGGAAAACAAACTAGGCCATAAGCCGAATTTCGGAAACAAGGAAAGACATTTTTCTACATAATAATATCATAAGAATGTAACATTAGATGCATAACTAAATTATCACACCTTCAAATTGACTATCAATATCATCAACAGCTGAGCCCTAAGACCGAGCATTGCCTTTACATTAATATTGTATTTATGTGGAGAAATGATTAAAGAAAAAGAAGTATTAGAACCTCAAAACCTCGAAGATAATAAATTTTTGACAAATAGAATTCATTAAAAATTAGTTAAGGAATCATGTTTTATTTTATAAAAAAACTCCATTTTTACTCAATTAATGGAGCAAGATTCAATTATTACATAATTTTTTTTTATATAATTTATTCTATTTTTTTATTTACATAATTTAATTTATTGAAATTGTTTGAAGTAATTAAATATGAATTTTAACAAAATGTATATAATACAACCTGTGTAAACCAAACATTGAATTAACCAAACACATATTGTCAGTAAATATTTGAAATTTCAACCATTTTAAAACTTTTTATCCGGTTTCCTCAATTTCAATTTATTGATACTGCAAACGTTTTAGTATTATTTCAGTAATAAACTAAGACAGCCATTCACCAAACGGAGATTTAATATTTTGTTTTAATGATTATACTTTCCTTTTTACTTTTATAGTTATATAAATAGTTTATAGTTATATAATCTTGCGTTACTTGTAAATTACGAAAAGTTAACCCGCCTTTCATACTAAGTATAATATGACCCTTATTTATAACTGCACACTTTTGTTTTTCTACAAATAAAAATCGTATTTACAGTTAGCAATTGTTAAAAGACAAAATTATTTCTTCAATAAATATACAATAGAAAGTATTTGATGCTTCGGTGTACAACACATACAGGTTCACCAAAGTTTTGCAACTCATATCATCAAATCTACCTTATTGTTTTTTGAAATTAGCAACTATTTACACAGCAAAACGAACTCCTAGGAGCATATAAATAATACTGAATACTTAGGTCTACATAAAACAGTATTATTGTTATTGTAATATCATAAACAAATATGATTTCTCTATTTATACTGTGGTTAACTTACAATACTTCTCAACAGTCCTGTAAAACTGCTGTAATTAAATTGAATAATGATTACTCTCTTAAGTAACTGAAATACAGATATAAACCATTGCCTTCAACCTAACGCTGCAATTATTTAATATACGACAATTGTTACATATAATTTGGAGATATAAACTTTATAATCATATTTTACAGTAAGAGTAATTTAGTTATATTAAATAACAAATTAAAAATAACATATATTAATAGTTGAATTAAATATCTGAATCACTGTGGATCCTGGGGTATTCGGAGGTAAATAAAAGAGAAGTATCCCTTTAAACAGATTCACACTTTTGTCTTATTTATGAGAATATTTAATTTGATAAAAAGTTTACAATTAAAACAACTGAATACATTCTTTTGTAACAAATATATGTCATTTGTTCAATTAGTAATTAATATTTTACTTGATGACTAAAGTAAAGTGATATTTTAAAAGCAGCATGATATAATAATGATTTATATCCCATAAAAAATGGCAATGTCGTTCTTGTTGTTTTAAATAATGGTTACTAATAAATAAACAAGAATTACAAAACGTCTTTCACACAAATATTTTAAATCGAATTTTTAAAAACATTTCGTCCTGTATGTTGTAATATTTTAACGCTACATCCATTAGTGGCAACAATTCGTCAAAATAAATGGGTTCCTTTCATACAAGTAATTAATTAGGAAAGTTCAATTTGTGTACACTGTGTTGGAAGTTCTCTATTACCCTGGATTTTAATCAATCGATCCTTGTCATTAGGCTCCTGTCACATGACCATATCGTTTATTTGGATCCAAATGTATCACAGGGGGGGGGGGGTCGTTACATTATTTTGTCTACTTTTTGTATTTGTATAGATATTTAATTAGACGAAAAGAAATAAAAACAACGTAAATTATTTTGTAACGAAAATATTTAATTTCTTCAATTCGTAAATCATATTTTAACTGGTAATGTAAGTAAATTAGTTTTAAGAGATCTAAAATAAAATAAAAAAGATTTACATTGTACAACAATTTTGAATATTGTCAGTGTTGTTTTAAATAACAGTTACTTACTAAGTAAATAAACGCCTGAGAAAGTTTATTTATTTATTTTGAAACAAATGATTCAATCGTATTTTAATATTCCCCCCCTGTATTTTGTAACATTTCAAATGCAACATCTACAAGTTCCAACAAAATAAGTTGGTTTCATTGATAGAAATTGATCGGAAAGTTCACTTTGTGAACGCTGTGTTGGCAGATATAGATTACCCCGGAGGTAAGTCGGTTTTAACGAATACGTCCTTTGATCAATTTCTCTGTCAATAAGCTCCTGTTTCATGCATATTTGTATCCAAACATATCCCAGGGATGGCGGTACTTTGATTGAATTTGAGGTTTGTTAAACCAATTCAATTTGGTAAAAATTTAATCGAATCATATATTCCAAATTTCTTAAACCAAATCTACAGTGTGTGTTTACAACAGCAATAATAAATGCATTAAGTAAAATATCGAAAAATAATTGTTAGTTTGTGTATGTGTGCTGTTTATTTCTGGTATGTTATGTTCGTGTAAACATCCTTAAGTAAATCAAAAGGTACAAAGAATGTGCATTGATCCAATATAAAGGACAAATTGTTTGGAATAACCAATCTGCTATTAAGTATGGCATATTAGTAGAAATAGTAATGTTACTTAAACAAAACACAAAGTTGTACAGGTAGTGGGGGAGAAAGAAAGAAAGATAGAGAGTAGTGAGAGAAATACCTACAAAAATTACAGAGAAATAAAGTGAGGAATAAAAGACCAAAAACGACAAGGAAAATTAGATAATAACAGAAAAAAGAAAAAATACACATTGATAAAAAATATTACTAAATATTTAAATATTTATTTTAAACAATTTTTAAAAGGACTAAAATGTATAAAATAATTTCTACTTTAAAATTTAATATTCATAATTCCATATACTACTAATTGACCTTAAATTTGGTGTTGGAAAATTTAAAAGAATTCAAATTGCTTGTTAAAATTCAACACAAACTCTCTCTCTCTCTCTCTCTCTCTCTCTCTCTCTCTCTCTCTCTCTCCTCTCTCTCTCTCTCTCTCTCTCTTCTCTCTCTCTCTCTCTCTCTCTCTCTCTCTCTCTCTCTCTCTCTCTCTCTCTCTCTCTCTCTCTCTCTCTCTCTCTCTCTCTCTCTCTCTCTCTCTCTCTCTCTCTCTCTCTCTCTCTCTCTCTCTCTCTCTCTCTCTCTCTCTCTCTCTCTCTCTCTCTCCTCTCTCTCTCTCTCTCTCTCTCTCTCTCTCTCTCTCTCTCTCTCTCTCTCTCTCTCTCTCTCTCTCTCTCTCTCTCTCTCTCTCTCTCTCTCTCTCTCTCTCTCTCTCTCTCTCTCTCTCTCTCTCTCTCTCTCTCTCTCTCTCTCTCTCTCTCTCTCTCTCTCTCTCTCTCTCTCTCTCTCTCTCTCTCTCTCTCTCTCTCTCTCTCTCTCTCTCTCTCTCTCTCTCTCTCTCTCTCTCTCTCTCTCTCTCTCTCTCTCTCTCTCTCTCTCTCTCTCTCTCTCTATATATGGCATGCCCCCAAGTTTTTTTTTAATTACAAGAATTTTGATTTCTTTTGAAATTCACCAAAATCAAGTTTAAGGACAATTAGTATATGAGGTTATGAATATAATAAATTTTTAAAGGAGAAATTATGTTATATTTTTTAGTCACTTTTAAAACGTATTTAAATATTTCATTATTTTTATTTTTAGTTTTTTGAGATAAATTTATTTCTACTAGATCTTAATTGTTAATTCCTTCCTTCTCCTCAACGACACTTCAACTATTATTTTCTGCTACAAAAATGTTTCTTTATTTTTTACGACACAATGTTTATTTTAAGTTTAATTTAATATGAGCCCAGATGACATTTTTAAACCAATGTAGATCGAAAGTTGTTCTTTAAACATCAATTTCATCTTGAAAGAAGCAACTTATGTTTGGTTTAAAACGAGGTTCCTTATTTTCACATTTAAGGCCAAATTGGTTTAACTAACTTTATCCTATGATAAGTAAGTTAGTGGCGTAAGTTTTGTTAAACTATAACGAAATAGTTTTTTATTCTTAGATTTGACGTAATTCATTGTATCTTTCTATCTGGAGGCAAAGTGTAGATAGAAATCCTGAACAATCTTTCTCAAGAATTTATCTAATGTAAGTTATAGCAAGTTTGGTTACATGTAATTAAACTTCAAAGCACTGTGGCGGTTGTTGAGGTTAGGCAAGTTTCAATCTGTTATTTAACCTAAAGTTTAACCGACAGTTAGTGGTAATAGTTTAAGTTTGTATTAGGAAAACTGTTTAAAGGGATACTGCAAACCATATGTCCAAGCTTGTAATACATTTTCATTTTAAATCAGCTTTTAATTCATTTTTAATTTTCACGCATTAGTTTAAAGAAAGTTATGGGGTTGTTACAAAAAATTATATTGAATTTATTGCGTATAAATCGCATCGAAAGAAGGTGGTGTTTGGAATGGTATCCATCTATTATTTTTCGTCTGTACATTCCAAAAGCTTGGACCGATTTTAATCAAATTTGATTTGTGGCTACATCTCCAATCCCATCCCCTTTTCGGTAACTCAACATTAAGGAGTAGCTGCTAGATTATAAATTAAGATTTTATAAAAATCTAACGATTTTTGAATAATTTCAGTTATGCGTAGCTTCTAAATTTAAAAAAAAAAAAAAGTATTGGTAGCTACTAAATACGTACTTCTTCTTTAGTTATATTTAAAAATATAGTCTGTTTTTAAAGACGTAACTTCTAAAAATCCGCTCCTAATGTGCCTAAATTCGCAAGTAAAAACAATATTACAGTAGGAGAAATATTGACAAAATTAAAAACGTACAATGACCACTGTTATTAAGATTTGGATTTTAATAAAGTAAACACATTTAAACTGAGAACGGGTGATTTTTAAAAGCGAAGCAAGTTTAGGTCCTATTTATATATATTGCATACATACGTTTTCAAGGTCACTTTATTTTCACTTTTAACCATCAACTGATAAGGATAACTAATAACGAGTAAGTAGGAAAGTTTGTGCCATATATTTGAAATATTTATAAACGTAAACCAATAGAGTCTCTTTTCCAAATTGCAACAAATATTGTGTGTTTCACATGTGTACACAACTTAATATAAAGTATTTTTAATTTATTTATTAAATCAAACTCCATTAATTGGTTTTTTAATGATTAGTTTATGGTATGAAGGGAAATGCATAGTTTTCTGAAGCAATAACACAAAAATAATACCCAGAACTCTATGACGAAATACATTTACTTTATTATTGAATAATTTTTAATCTTAAACATGTATGATTAATGCTTAAAAACATAACGAAAAATATCTGAACTGTAAACTTGGTATGGAAAACATATTGAGGTTATATCTTACAGCTGCAGACAATGATCGGCTGTGGCGTATTTTGTAACCTATGAGAGAGAAGTTACGTTCAAAAAAATGTTTTAAAGGCTGACATTTTGAAGTTAACAAAATATATATTAGACAAGATATCGAGATGAACAAATTACAAATTATTTAACCTACATCATTATTTCTAATGTGTCAGTAAATATCATTTTTTCAATGGAAATGAAAATGAATATTGACATTAGTTTGAATTGTTTTTTTAATTAATAATACACTGTCAAATATCACAACCTATTGTTTGTTTTGATAGAGTTCCTGAAACCTATTAAATGCATGAAATATTACATAACTGCATTAAAGATGGCATCGTAGAAGTAACTGCTAAAATAGAAAGATTGTTACAAAAATCATATTATATTACGTCACATGTTTATTCCTCTTTGTACTGATTTTGTCAGATGTCTAAATAATCCCTACTTACACCATTAATTTTATTATTTTCATAAATGTTGACGTGTCAAGCAACAACCAACTACAGTTAATTCCAGTTCAGCACCACACAAAAAAAAAAAAGTTTCTTCGTAGAAAAATCTGTTATATTGGGATGTGTTATTGGCCAACTTAATATTCAGTAGTATCATAAGTTTAATTCTTTTTATTAAAAATATGACAGAAAGGAACAAATCTGTCACATGAGACAGACAACCTTGTAATCAAGCGTTTACAAAAATTTTGCCTCTATTTGTAACATGATTATACCACATAAGCAAGTGTATCGTTAGCAGTGCCGGATTAAGAACCTTGGGGCCCCAAAGCGAGATAGGCAAGGAGATCCCCCCAACCCCGACAACCCCCCAACCCCGACAACCCCCCAATTAACCCGTGGCCAGTGCGTGAGGGTGAAGGAGCGAATTCTGGTATTCACGGTTATCTGTATCTAGTCGGTCTTGGATTCTCCTCCTGCAGCAGCCTTCACCGGTTACTCACTGATACTGAAAATACCTCGACCCCAACGTACGGCGATATCGACAACGGTCAAAGTTATTGTATCGTTAATCGTTACGTTATGCATTTCTGAGACCTTCCACTACCCCGCTTATTTGATTTTATGATACTTAAAGTTTCAGACCGTCATTTCTTACTTAATTTTTTATTTTATAGTATTTTAATATTTTTTTGTTAATCCCGCTTCGTCTGCTTAGTGCTTAATCCGGCACTGATCGTTAGTTTGTATGTAAAGAGTTTGACAAACATTTGTAAATACCATATTATTCTCCTATAACAACTGACATCACGTGAAGGTGAGGTCGTGACATCTATTTTAACAGTGTCAAGAAATTCTATTATATTTATTGTATTAAAAAAATTAACGTTTATAATATTCAACAAATTAGAATGCCCACTTACACTTTTTCTAATAAATTGAAACAAGTGCAACAAATGATCGTGGGTTAGTGTAGACTTTGTTTTGTACACTTCTACAAGTTAAATCGGAATTTAGTGCCCCTTCTAATCCTTATTTATACAAGAGAAATATCTTCTTCAGAATTTCTTTGCAGCTAAGCTGTTGTCTCAGTATATACAGTAGACCCAGTTGATAGGTTTTTGAACAATTTTTAGTATTGTTAGATAAAGAGCTTGATATGAAAAAAAACTGCTTCAGACACAGAACATTCAACACCGTCTACTCCAATTACTGCTAAGAATTACTAATCCAGACTGCTATCTTCTGTACAATGATGACCATAAATATATGATAAACCACTCTTTATGTATAATTTAAGCAAACGTTGGTTATTTTATTATATCTATTTTATACTGTTCTTAAAAATGATCAAATGTTCATTAATATGTCAATTTTTATTAGTTTACAAATATAAATAAAATTCCTGTGTGAAGTATAAATAATATACTGATGGAAATTGTTTTACTTTCATTTAATTAAAATAATGTCAAATCCTTTTATAAATATGTCTGATTCCTCAAGGACATGACAAGGAAAGATAATTATGTTATTTGTTTACATTTACACATACAATTTTCTGAATTTTGTGAGGGTTTAATTTCAATATTGTCACACAAGATATATTTGAAATTGAAATATTAACATTTGACAAATATTTCCATATATATATACACACACACACACATATATATATATATATATATATATATATAAATAAATCAATTGTAAGCACAAAACATTCAACCGTTTAGTTTTAACCTGCCTATAAGAGGACCCTTATGTTAGGTTTGTCATATTATAAAACTCAAATTAAACACTATCAATGTATGTATCCCAGGCTAGATGCATTATACTAGTATATAATTAAATTTCTGGCCATTGTATTGCAGTAATGTAGTTTAAAGATGACTATAATATAATCGCAGATTTACATAACATGTATTAATTGTTTTATATGTTTTTATATTAGACATTATTATTATTCTAACAAAGCTTAATATTGTTGGGTTAAATAAGAATATAGCAATTACTTATGGTTTTAAAATAGAATTTATATTTAAAATTGGATTACTTTGCGTAGTTTTATTTTGTTTGTTATTTAATTACTGGTACTCAATAAACGTGTTTTTATATCTGCGAGTTGAGTCTTCTTGTGTACATTGGAATGTTAAAATTATTTCTTACTCTTTATGATAATATTTAAGATTATAACATGACATATAAATGAATATCACCGCAATGGGAAGAATGACTGAAAATAGTATTAACAAAATAATAAAGGGGAGGCGATAAATAAATTCTTTCATCATTGGACACTCGCATTTAAAACTAATTTAAGCACATTTGTTTGAATTAATGAAAGAGGTCTTGTTATCACATGATAATATAGTACTCAATAGAATACAAAGAGAACATAACTCTACAATTTAGGGGACTGTATTAAAAGAAATACTAATGTCTAATAAGCATACACTAGTTAGTAATTTGCACACTACATAGTTAGCATTTGTGATGTTTAGCCACCTGGGACACTTCCATAATTAGCAATAATATATAACCTCACATGGGATTATGCTAATTGTATATTTGATATGTGTCCCATGTTTCATGTGATATGCTGAATACTAGGGAGTTCAGATACATTAAAATAATTATATTTTATCTTTCCATTAGGTACTTGATGTAAGGTGTTAGTTTTAAATTATGAGCACATTGTTTAATGTGCTAAAACAAAAATAAATTACAAGATATATTTCATAATATATGTTGTTAGTTCATTTTGAAATATAGTTATAGTTAGTTTTCCAAATACAAAAGACAAAATATTAATCAAAATATAAAAGTCGAAATTTGCCAGATCACTGTTTAAACATCTTAATTTACTAAAATAAAGTGATGGAAAACATCCCGAATATATATGAAAACTCAGTGTCGTGAAAAAGGGACATCGAAAAATCTAACATTAAGGGATTATGTTACAAATTTAAAAAAGTGAGATTGAATTATTTTATTGCCACCGTAAGGAATAAAATATATTAAATTTAATATCGGTTTCTTATTAATAAGAAACCTTGAAATTCAAACATTTATTTTTGCAACTTGACAAATTTAAAAATTGTCATATAGCATTGTAGTCACAAGTCAATATATATAACTCATAAGACTAAATAAGAATTAGTTTTCAGAACACTCTTTAAGATTTAGTCACGCTTTTGTAAGTAATTTTGAGCTAAACACTTTTAATATCATAAACAGATTATGGTAAAACTAAACTATCCATTGTCTAATAGGAACCTCTGCACCATTTTGTTTTGTTGAAATATTTGACCCTTTCGAGATATAACCATGATTTATTTTATATCAATTACTAAATGAATTAAGATATGTGAAGTAACAGTAAAACATTAAGCTATGCAAATAAAAATATAATATTACTTGTAGGAAAGTAACATTTATCCCAATTAGTTTTTAATTTGTTATAGTTCTAACTAACTTGTCACTCAGGATGACGGTATTGTCATCAAAACAAGTTTGAATAAGTGAATTGTTTTTGTACCTCTATATAGAAGTTACACTTGATGTTATTAAAGTAAAAAATAAATAAAATAATAAATAAATAAAAGTGGACTTGCTACTTGATCTGCTTTAAATATATAAGATTTGTGTGTTTGTTTATATATATATATTTATAATTACATTAAATTACATATATCCATTATATATATATAGCATAATTACATTAAAAGATGGACACTTAATTAACACACAATTGTTAATAAATAATAATTATAAATAAACTCTCTTTTTACATTTCAGATTCTGATTTACTCATAAAAATAAGCATAGATGTATGAGTATGTGATGTAATATATACATTTGAAAATGTATATACATGTTGATTAACAAAACAAGCTTTGTCTTATACGTTTTATGAAACGACGAAGATCCATAAAATTGCCAAAGTGTTTGATAATAATGGATATTTCTGACAATAAAGTAAAACATTCTAATTTATATATAACATAATTAATTTAGTTATATTCTTATCTAAGTCCGAATCTACAAACCTCCTACGAAAATAACTACAAAACTATAAGTACAACATTGTATCTACCTTTGTTAATTTTGTTAAAGAAGTAATGTTCAAGTTATTCCTTAGACGAGCACAGGGTCTCATTTGTCTAAACGGTTTAATGTTCCTGTAAAGCACTAAAATGACTCACAGCTGTAGTACTACAGGGTAGTACAAAACCCATCATCACTGACGTCTCAAGTCATACTATTGTTTACTATTATTTTTAAACACAGTTTATTGATTAGAACGATATTCCATTAATTAAAATTAAGAAAGAATTATTACCCTTGTTTGGTTATTTAATTAAACAGAATATCATATAGAAATATTTTGTTGTTGTTTAATTGAAATTATTCCTAGAATTAGTTTGGCGAAATAGAAGTTTCCTTTTGCATAGCATTTGTCCTAACGTAAAGATTCAAACACTAAGTTAATTCGATAGTTAATACCTACTCTACTTCAATAGAATACATTAAGTAGGATCCATTAACACATTCAACTAAGTGCAATATCTACACTAGTTATATAATATATGCATGCACAAACAAACAAGCAAAGTGTATTTAATACACTCTCCATATATAATGAGCAGAGTAGTCCAGGGTTTTGAGGTGAGTGGTTGGGTAACCCTTGTGTGTAATTGGGGGGGGGGGAATGGTTCGGGACTTTGTAATTTTTTAAAAAAATGTGGGAAATGATTTTGTGGAGTCTCCAAATCTGCTAAATTAATTGGGTCACTACATAAGTTAAAATTGATTTTAAGTTAAATTTTTTACCATCTGTTTTGAATCAGTTTTGATATCCCAAAAAATGTTAAATAGTTTTATAGAAATTTGTGCTCAAAATTTATTCCAGTAATCCAAGAAAATCACATGGTATTATATAACCAATACATTTATAAATCTTTTATTTTATTGCGTTAAATAATTTTTTATTTCTGATTAGTATAGTTAATCTTCAACAATCACCACAATGTATTGACATTTAAAACTGACTTTTAATAATTGAATCTTAAGTGACGAATTTTTGTGGACGGTTTTAGGTTTTTTAAAACATTAGAGGCTAAGTATGCAAGTATGACAATATAAAAATATAGAAAATACACACACCTAAGTTCACACACAGTCATACACATTCTAAAATGCATTTATATTTAATTTAACAAACTTGCTTCTTACACCAAATCCAGAATTTGAGCAGAAAAAATCAACATCTTTCAACACTGTCTATATAATGTACTTCTCTATATATTTTGATACATTATTAGGCAATAATATCAGTTAATCCAATAATTAATTGTCTATCAAAATTAGTTTTAAAGTGATTTAATTCCAAAATTAAACGAAGGTAACATTACAGTGGAGTAAAAACAATAATTATTTTCAATTGTTGTCCGTCATAATGATTATGAGGGTTTTGTTGAAATCGTAAATATTATAACATTCTTATTTAAACACACGTCAAATATTATTGAACATTTAAAGCAGTTTCATATTTATTTCCTCTAATCCCATGGTAGACTTACAGTTTATAAATATAGCTTTAGGGTGTTGGAAAGTTTCTGCAACTCCATTTATTGCACATGTTACCGCACCGGGAATATGCTTTAGATACGAACTTTCAAGTTGCATGTCTCCAACTACACCCACAACTTTACCTATCGAAGAGAGCTTAGAAATAAATCTTAACTTTGTTAAAAGCTTTAAGGCGACTATGGAATATTTATATCATTTTTATTAAAAGAGTAAAGACATTTGGTGTTTTCTTGTCTTCAAAAATGTAGTCAATAAAATTGTATTATTATTATAAAAATTATATTGAAGAAGTATATTATATTATAAAATTTTTTAACATCATCCCGTTGTTTTAATTTGATAAGAACTGTTCAAAAATATAAGGAATACTTAAAAAACTTTACAACCAATTTTATAAAATTAAGTTTTGTTGAAGAAGGATATTTTTAGTCGGATATTTTATACATTTATTTCTAAAATATATTACTACTTACTCTTGTTTCCAGAATATATCACCACTGCACAATCATTAAAATGATTTTTCTTCCCGTTTTTGAAATATATAAATGTACAAAAGCAACAATTTATAAGATATTAGGTTGGAGGATTTGGTATTGATAATGAATGTTGAACTGTTATTTTCAAAATAGTGACAAATTGAAAATTAAAATAAGTTAGGAAGATTTCAATCCCCTCCCCCCAAGGATTAGTTCAATATGGAGAATGAGTTATTGAAAAAAAGCTAAAAACACAATTTCTTGATAATGTTATACAACCTGAATTAAATTTCATACAAGTTTCATTTGATTATTGGTCCCTTTAATTTAGGTTCCTAGAAATTTTGTACCTTTAGATTTGCTCATTACAGCTACAATAAATTAACCTAAACTAATTATTTGTAGGCCTATCTTATAATAAAGTTATGTGTGTTGTTAACAAATATAGAGAAATTAAGTTTTTAGTCGATAGCTCGGTTATCTTTTGACGTAAAATAAAAAAAAAAAAAAAAAAAAAAAAAAAAATGTACTTCATTAACAGTTTTGGAAATGTTTGAAATTAAAATAACCGACACACAACCGTTAAATGACATAAAATAAATTTTTTTGGTCTAATTGTAAATATTAAAGTAAATAATGCGTGCATCATATTTGTCTCATATCATCTATTTCCATAATTATAATTATTTTTTCCTAATAGTTTTCGGATCTATGTCTATATTCATTTTATTTTTTTATTATTACACGTAGGTTGACTTAACAAAATTCTCTGGACATACACTTGAAACACACTCTGCAACTTGCAGTAGTTATAGTTATTAGCTGTCATTAATTATTACTGTAATTATAATTATTAGTAATTTTGCAAGTAGCTGTCAGGCTCCGCATGTATGATTACTTATACATCTGGAGACCCTTGCTGTTGGTATTACTATTTTTAGACATTTAGAAAATACAGATTAATCTTCAAATGATCCATTGGTTTGAGCAGAAGCTTATCTACGCTATCTGCAGAATATGATTAAAACTCATCCCCATATGCAGAGTTAATTATAAAAATATATATTGATAATCAAATAAATAAAGAAACAATGTTAAGTAAATTTCCAACACATATCGTCTACTCCCAAGTACTTTATATAGTTACAATATATTAATACGATAAATTCAACAACATGTATTTAAACACAAAATTAACCTATTCAGTAAACTGTATATTATCTTAAATCTATTTGTGAAGGACGCACGCTTAAGATTTGTCATGAAATACAAGTTATTTACTTTTTTATGTTTATGTTTTTCCAATAGAATATTAAATTCTGTTCTTTAAAGGTTAGTTAAGATTTACGTGTCTCCAAGCAGTTTTTAACTTGTAAACGATTATTAGTATTGAACTTTATTTTATAATATCATGAACAGACTGTACATGGGAACAAGATCTGTATATAATTTAAACAACTTTTAAAAGCTTGTTTTTCACTTCTTTAAATTTAAAGAAGCTATATTAATATTTACCTGTATTAGATGTCTTTTAATACATATTCCCTGAAAATTTCAAAAAGGTTTAAACACTTTTTTTTCCCTTTACGAATGAAGTAAGATATATGTGAGTTTTTATGTTCTGTAAATATGGCCTAAACTTTGTGATTTTATTTATTTATAACTTTAAACATTAAGTTTGACGACTTTATTCGTTGTCCAGAAGGTGATGAAATTAGTAACGAAATTATCAAGACTTTAGCCATAAATGTAACTTTTTACATAAAGCTGACTTTAAAATATTAATACTCAAGGACATAATAATAGTACCAATATTGAAACTCAGGTAAATTATAAAAAAAAAAAATATTAAGGAAATGTAATAAGGAATTAAAATAGAAACGACAAATATTTGTCTAGAGTACAACGACTTTAAGACAGTCTTAATTTATAACAGAAATAGAACTGAAAAATGCGGGGCTGAGACAAAAATGTTATAATTACACCCTCTTTAGTATAATACATCATAACGATGTACAATTCTCATCTGAAATTAAACTAAATAGCCTATAACTCAAAGGCATATAAAGGAACCTAAACACACCAATGTAAACTAAAACTGTATAAGATAGCCAACAGTATAATGGTACCGGGATAATCACTGCACCATGCATTTAGTCTGGCTATGATTTTATAGCTAAGTTGCCAAAGATTGTAACTTAACCCAACCTAAAATAAATTAACTAAAGATGAACAAATAGTTATAGAAATGTTTTGTTGTTGAAAATAAAGTTTTTGTATTTATTTGATTTGGTAATTTAATTTTCCTCGCATGTTCCTTACTATAATTGAATATTTTTGTATAGGCTACATTCGTAGAAAAAAAAATTGAAACAAATGTTCAAGATTATATATTTCATTCATTGGCCGTGACGGTTTTAAATAAAAACAGCATAGAAAATAGAGGTTCTAGAGTTTCCGTCAATTATATCATATAAATCGTTTCCAAGCCATTTCTGTCGAATAGCAAAGTTTCATAATCACGAGAACAATTCTTCCAACATTCCACTATTGCATCAAGCGAGAAGCATCTCTCCTATAATATGGTGTTTTGTCAAAAAAAAAATATGTAAATAGATTTAGAAGGTTAAGAAATACCGATATAAATTTGAACATTTGACTAGATAGGTTATAAATCATGTCTGGAGTGAAATTATAATTATTCAATGTAACAATATTTAAAACAAAGTTAATTTAAATTAACTTTATGTGTAATGATACCTGCAATAATTCCAATTTTTTGAAAAGCGTTGTGTTCTAAATTGAAATATGTTTATAATTACGTCCTTCACTAACCAATTAAAAGAAAATACCAAATAATGTTTTTATTAACTGATTTAAATTACAATCAAACTACATCCGATAACTTGACATAGGCTAATTAGGTTTGGTTAGGTTAGGTTAGGTTAGGTTAGGTTAGGTTAGGTTAGGTTAGGTTAGGTTAGGTTAGGTTAGGTCAGGTCAGGTCAGGTCAGGTCAGGTCAGGTCAGGTCAGGTCAGGTCAGGTCAGGTCAGGTTAGGTTAGGTTAGGTTAGGCAAGGTTAGGTTAGGTTAGGTTTGGCTTATGCGTATCCGATTTTTGTATAAATAACATAAAATACAATGTGGAAATTAAACTTTGAATATATTTTTAAGTATGATCTTGGGATTTTTTCTACTCTTTAATAATTTAAACTAGTTCTGAATAAACATCAAAACATTTTCCAATTATTTCATTGTTATTATTTTGAAATTTAAATAGTCAAGGAAATCAATACAATATTAATTAATGTATCAGACACATTAGAAGACAACAGAGTAATTCAATTAGACGTAGTTGCCTCAAGCCTGGGTCAGCTGTATGACGTCCGTTCTAGTAATCTCTCTTTCTCTCTCTTTCTCTCTCTCTCTCTTCTCTCTCTCTCTCTCTCTCTCTCTCTCTCTCTCTCTCTCTCTCTCTCTCTCTCTCTCTCTCTCTCTCTCACTCACACTCTCACTTTTATTTTACTGCAGAAAGTGTTATATCAAAGCAGTCTCCCATCCCTTGATTCTCTGTAACCCATGTATGTACCCCTTTCCTTTAGTGCACTTAAATATTTAAATAGTCGCTTCAATTTGAAAAAAAACTAAACTTAAAATTTATTTAGAATGTAACATGTATGTCAATAATTTTTCAATTATTATTATTTCAAAATAATTGTCTTTTATAAATTTAAAATTTGTAAAAAGTGGGAGGACGTACTTGAAAACTTGGTGTTTATTTAGTGTATTGGAGATTTTAAGAAAACCAAATCCAAGGGTACATTAATAATATTAAAAAAATAGAAATAGAGCTGCCAACATAATAACTACTCTTCCTCTCTGAAGGGTAATTTTAATTTATAAATGAAGTTAATCTCCGAGTTACCGAAGTTTGTAGTTAAGTTACAATCAGTTAAACGAGAAAGAGTTACGCCCTTTATCGGCCGTTTCGTACTTTTTCGATCTGTTAAAGACTATGTAGTGATATTTAGGGCAATAAAGTTTAAACTATTTATGAAACAATATAAAATAATTTACGAAACCTAGGCACAGGGCTGAGTAACACTCGTTACACTTCTGGCCCTTGTAACTTGTTTATCCTATTTTGAAAAATGATCTCGTAAAAAAAAGTAATTTTCTTTTTAGCATTAATCTAAATGTAAACAAATAATTTGTTACTTTTCCATAATTAAAAGCTGTAAGATCAGTTTTTTACATAAACAAAATACATGCAATATATTTTAAAATAAAAATATATGAATACTGTATTAATGAAAGTGTGGCTAAGTATAACTGGCCTATTGTCGGAGTTACAGGTGAAAAGTTAATTTTGATAATATTCTAAAAAGGTTCAAATTTTGATATTTCTATTTTGTCACCAAACCATTTGTCCAAGCGATTGTTAATAATCATATTTGTGATGTAATAAAACAGAAAATAACACAGAATGTGTCTTATTTAACATTTGTAGAACATATATTTTGTACCTTTAAAAGTGATTATACATGTTTATAGGTTTTAAAATTACCCACCACATGCGAGCAGAAATGTGTAGAAAGTTTTAAGAGATTTAAATTAAATTTTTATTTTACATTGTGAGCTAAATCATTCCACCTTATTGAGCAAACATAAATAAATATACTATTTAATATGTAAAAGCAAGTTACTTTTTTTATTTGAAACATGTTGGTGAAAGATTGCGTTTAGAAACTAAACCCTAATGAGTTGTGAAACGTAATTTGAAGGATATTTGTCAGAGTTACTTTCTACGTCAAATCAATGGAACATCTTTCTGCGTTGTCAAATTATGTGTTAACATTGAGATAGCTGAGAACAATGCATTCATATTATCAATAGAATGTTTTTGATTAGTGGACAGGTCTGTAGGTTTTAATACATGCGACTATTATTAAATACATGGGTTTATGGCAAAATACCGACGAAAATAATTCAAGACGTGGTGTCCGAAGTAAAGATTAGAAAAAGTTCATGTTTTATTATATTTGTTTAAAGTGATAAGAATGTCTTGGAAAAGTAAAACTTCCATTTCAAACTGAATTTGTTAATATTTTTCACTTGTATCGGTTTATTAAAAAAAATTTTGTATCGGTCAAACAATTTCGTTTTGTGCTTTTTTTAAATGTTTTGGATTGAGCATGTGATACAAAGCACGTGTGGTCACTGCTGTCTGGATTAGAATGTCACTGTCTGTATTGGTTTAAGAATATATGTTTTGAATTTGTGAATATTGAATAAATTTATTAGTAATAGTTTATTTTTTATTTAACCTGTTGTTTATGCAATGGTCTATCGCCTAATCTAGTTTATAAATTTCTATATAATTTGGTATTTACGAATACTTTATCTATAAATTAGGGGACATTTACAACAACAACAACAACAACAACAACAAAAAATAAACAATATACAATAACAATTTTTTAATTTTACTTGCAATTTTGTATTATAAATTATTAGAACTATTCACCAAAACTCTATTAACACCTGTTTAGACCATTTTCAGGTAATAAAAATGTCACATAGTCTTGATTTTAATTAAGATTTTAAAAACAACAATATGCATATTTAATAAATTTCTATATAATTTAGTATTTACGAATACTTTATCTATAAATTAGGGGACATGTACAACAACAACAAAAAATAAATAATACGCAAACACAATTTTTAATTTTACTTGCAATTTTGTATTATAAATGTTTACAATTATTCACCAAAACTGTATTAACACCTGTTTAGACCATTTTTTGATAGTAAAAATGTCACATAGTCTTGATTTTAATTGAGGTTTTAAAAACAACAATATGCATATTTAATAAATTTCTATATAATTTAGTATTTACGAATACTTTATCTATAAATTAGGGGACATTTACAACAATAACAACAACAAAAAATAAATAATACACAAACACAATTTTTTAATTTTACTTGCAATTTTGTATTTTAAATTATTAGAACTATTCACCAAAACTCTATTAACACCTGTCTAGACCATTTTCAGGTAATAAAAATGTCACTTAGTCTTGATTTTAATTGAGATTATAAACAACAAGATGCATATTTAATAAATTTCTAAATAAATTGGTATTTACGAATAGTTTATCTGTAAATTAGGAGTCATTTAAAATAACAACGACAAAAATGAAATAAAAAATAAATAATACAAAAATACAATTTAATTATTTTACTTGAAATTTTGTATTAAAAATTTTGTATTAAAATTTTTTACAATATTCACCAGAACTTTATTAACACCGGTTTAGACCATTTTTAGGTAATAAAAATGTCACATAGTCTTGATTTTAATTGTAATTTTAAAAACGACGATATGCATATTTAATAAATTTCTAATTTAAGACCAAAATGTCTGAGGAAAGTTTTTTCACAAAACATTTTAACTAGAAAAAGTCATTTAAGCCAAATTTTATACAATATACCCTAGATTTGTACATATTTTTCCTTGTTATTTGAAGATGTTACATGTAGTTCTATACGAAAAGATATGCCACTTAGAAAAGACATGTTTAACAGCGAAGCGGTGTTACGATGAACATTTATGATTTTAGTTTTGTAAAATGTTATTATTTAAATTTATTTATTTAAAAAACGACAATAAACTGTAGGAATTATAGTGACTGAAAAAAAAAAAAAAAAAAAACTACAACAATTTGCTCTGATGGGAGTTGTGCATAATGCATCTTTACTCTTGTTTTTTATTTGTTCTTAAAAATGTTAGTTGCAATACATAGTTATTCCTGATCAAACACAACTTGAAACTTGTAACATCAGAAAGGCACTAGCTTTAGACTGAACTTAAGGATACCCAAGAGAGACAGGAAAATAATTTTATGGGACAGGTAGGCTATAAATATAGGTATATCTATCTGTAATATTTTAACTGTATTTTACGACCTATAAAAGCAATATTTTCTTATGGCTCGTCTAACAATAAAGTATCAATAACTTATGATACAATCATGTATAAGTTTTTTATAACTTTAACGATTATATGATAAAACATGTCGATGGGCGCCATCATGATTCTTACCCAGCCCTATCATAAATATAAACAGATTCTCTAAACGTAATGTCCAAAGTTGGTGTCTTTCGTCTTGAAAGAATTATTAAATTGTTCCTATTGGTTGATCAAGGGGTGTCGTTCTGTAGCGTAAGTTTGTTTAAGACACGTTGGGTGCTCGCGCCGACTTTAGTCGGCGTCGTTAGCGCTGCCATGAGGCGCGCGCCGACCAAAGTCGGCGCCAGACCAACTGAAATGATTTGACATTAAAAAAATTTAGCCATAGGTATATACTTATTTTTCATCAGTGAACGAGTTAAACAGCTCTTGCACAGGTTGTCTGAAATTCATTATCATTCATATCTCTACATTGTTGACCTTGAATAGGTCCTAACGGGCGTTGTATGTGTGTATTTAACTAAAGGTACCCACTCCGTTCGCGAGTGCCCTTCTCTTAAACATGTCTCAACTCGAATTTGTTCAAAATTGTAAGAACCTCCAGTCGCTACACTCGTGTTACTCGGGGATACAACAATTTCACATTTCCTTTAAAGGTAAGGGTGCATAATATATTTTTGATAGTAACAGTATTTTTTATCTTGGAAAGGTGTGGGTGTTAATTGTTATATGCAAAATTGAATCCTACATTCTATCTAATTTATTGTCTTAAAAATTGAAAAATATACAAGATAGGAACAAAAAACTGTTTAAAATGACCACACTATAGATCTCTATCCCAAATTTCACGTTTCATCATAATTTGTCTGGCCGTTATTGTGTTTACTAGAAGAGAATGACACCGACGTTGTAAGGACATCCTGTTGAAAATTTCTTGTTGGTTTTCGTGAAAATATGAAACTTGAAAATCTGTTAATCAGAGACATAAATACTTAACGTTTACCAAATTCACCATATTCTTTGCAGTGAAATTACTCCTTCAAATCGCCGTTACAACCAACCTTAATACAGACAACCTTAATACCTTGTTCATACATTTATTATCTCAGTGTAACAAGTATTTAAATGGTAGCAGAGAGTTTTATTTTCAAGTATATAATCCTCTACTTGAGAACTTTTGATTTTTTTCTTTTTTTAAAAATGGTTTTTCTGATCCTCAGTATATATATTTCTGTGTGAATGTAAACATCTCTGAAAACGTTGGCAATTATTGAAAATATTTCGTCTTTTGCTTCATAATTAAAACTAAATATCTAATATCGTTACTCAGATTTAAGAAATACATTAAGACCGTGCACACTATCAAGTGGCACTGGACTAGACGCAGATTTTCTTTTAAATTACTGTAAACATTTCAATCAAAATTGTGTCATGCTTGTATAATAAGATCCTGATAATTATTGTTGGTTATCATCCAACCAAAAATTTCAGTTCGGACGTTGAAACAAAAAATAATTTCAAATATTATGTTACAAAAGTTTGAACCGATTTTAATAAAACAATTCGTACACGATATTTTTAATAAATACAAATATTTAATACCAAAAACAAAGTATATTGTGATAAACAAATTTGGATTGACATAGATAAATATTCAGATGAACAAACAAACACATAGAAGTGTTGATAGATAGACATAATTGCCAACCAATTATTTCAAAACTTAAATCTGATATTTCCATAACAGCTCAACATGGAAATGTTTGCCCTATCACGTGTATTATTCTACATTACGAAGTAGTGACAAAACAAACCTGTTATCACACTTTGTGGAAGATACTTTGATAAGTAAATAAAAGTTGAGGTGTAAAACCTTGCAACTTTGTTTTTACAACAATTAATTCTCAGAAATTGTACAATAGTAAAAAAAGATGGGCAAATTAGATGCTTTGTACAATATTTGTGAATAATTTGTATTGACATTCACTCATTATAAACAAATATAATTTATATTATGTCACAATAAAATTTTAATTTCTCATAACGTTTACAGTTCTGTCTGTCCAGAATAAATTAAATATAACTTCCCTTATCGATGTTGTTGGGGTTGTTGTTAATATAATTGTATTTGATGTGGCGGTGTACAAGTTGTTCACATCTTTACGGTTGATTTTAATGCACAACCGTTTCAACCTACTTCAATATCTTACTATTGCAGTGTGTATTACTAATTAAATAAATGTTTTTGAAACACTTGTTTGCACAATATTTCACCGTTTTACAGAATAACTATGAACAGATTAATAGCTTCTTCTGGAACAAATATTGCAACTATCAGAAGCCGATTGATTGTATAAACAACTTCCCCATCACAAAATAGGGTTAGCAAATTACTTGATAACACCAAAAATATCCCTTGGAACAAACAATATATATATATATATATATATATATATATATATATATATATATATACTAATGGATTTGTATTATTTTATCAGCATTTGCAAATATATAGTTTTGTTGAATCGGTGTAGTATAAATTGTATCAACCAAATAATTGATTGGCACATTTCAACATAACCTAACTTTATCCATTATTGTGTTCACATTTTAAACGTACTTCACATAATGGCCAAACATATTCAACAGTATAACAAACACACAAAACACAATTCTCACAAAAAATACGCCTAAGTATTAGACGCGTTTCAACGACAAGGTCGTCCTCTTCAGTGATACACGAGCTACACCTATCAAACTATAACTTTCACCTATCAGTTATATTTTGATAGGTGTAGCTCGTATATCATGAAGAGGACGACCTTGTCGTCGAAACGCGTCTGAACCTTAGACGTAATTTTTTGTGAGAATTGTGTTCTGTGTGTTTGCTATACTGTATAATTTTTCTCATAAGTCAAGCTCAACATTTAATATAAACATATTCAAGATTATATAAATTATTGTTTAAATAATCTTTGCTACAACAAATTTAAAATCACCTACACAATCTCCGTTAGTAGACACTTTATCTCATTTTTCAGTTTCAAGTTCACGAAATAATGATGATTTTTGCAATATATTTTCATATTTCTTTTTCCAATTTGCAAATAACTATGCTTGTGAAAGTTGGTATTTGGAAATACAGTAGTTATCATAGTGTCTGTTGATCTGTAGTTCCTTTGTTTAAAAGTAAAAGCTTTTACCGTGTCAATTTGTAGTTAGCAGATATCGATATAAAGGTCGAGAGCGTCAAACAAGTTGATCTATAAATAATAATAAAACAAACTATAATGACGTCATTTTATCATCTGTAAATCCAACAACAAATGTAAAATACTATCTATAATTTATTAAACTGTAAATAAATATAAAAATATAATGTAATATTTCAAATTTAAATTTCAATTCTAAACCTTAAACCAATCAATTAAAATTTATTCCTTAATGAAATAATGACATACATAATGAAATATGAGCGTTAACATTTTTTTAAAGAGTTAGTCTTGTAGTTAAAAATGTTTTCTTTAATTCTTATACGTTTTGTTTTACAAACTGAAAACAATAATTTGCGTAATATAATTTGTTTGATAATCTGTCTCAACCAATTTAAACTCCAGGCTTCGCAGAGCAATAAAATATGTTCTTGTACCGTCCTTCAAATTGTAACCTTTGAGGTATTTCTAAACAATGTTATCACGCGTTCACAAGAATCTGACATTTATTAGTGACAGTTAGGGAATTATATATTGCGGTCTAATATTGTGGGTAATAAAACATGGCGATGGAAAAGTCAATAGCCTTAAGATTGACTTACAAAAATAAAACCTAAAAATCGTACCTATAATGTAAATTTATTTATATATAAAATATTATTTTTACATTATCCTCACAAATTTTATGCGGAAAATAACTCGATAAATTTTAAACAACTTACTAGAATAAAAATTAATCATATTATGAGCTTTTTTAAAGTTTAATTTGATTCTATGTATAAAATAAGATAACTGGTTTCTTAACTTCTAAAAAAAAAAAAAAAAAAAAAAAATCTTACTTATGTTAAGTTTATATTTCTGGCTTTATCGAACGAACCTTTTTCATCTTTCGTTCTATATCTATTTTATTATTTTAAATAGTCTTCATTAATTTTAGAGTTGAATTGTTACTCAATGTTCGCTTCATATGTTCATGTAAATCGTTTTCATTAGAATGAAACTTTCGAAATAATGAAAGGTTTAAACTGGTTCTAAAATAAAGCAAATAAATATTTTACAATGCGGCCATTACTAATATTTCTATGCATAGCAAATATTTAACATACATGTTTGGGAATAATTTATTATTTTCTTTATCTCTCCCGTACAAAATAAAACTATTTTTAATTCTAGTTTTACATAGTATATCAGTAATTTTTTTTACTATTATACACAAATAAAAATTTGAGAAACTTCCAATAAAAATTGTTCTATCCCCACAGGATATGTGGGGGAACAGAGTGTAAGGTAATTTAATTTCGAATGGAATTCAATTCTGGTGTCTACAAACCTAATTAACAGACTGTCCTTCCGTTGCGGATTTGGAGCGTAATTGTCATTACTTCAGGACTTGGTATATTTGTTTTAGATTTTCTGTTCATTATGTTTCCAACGTTTTATCATATCTATCATTTTAGTAGTGCTATCTCTTACTTTTCTACTGCTAACTCATTACCTGTATATATGTTCCTCTCAACGTCTTTCTCAGTCAATCTTGTTCTCTAAATTTAAATTTCTTGTCCTCTCTACTCGTCTGTTAATGCCTTTCCTTCTCTTTTTGTTTGTTAACATTATTTGTTTAACAACATAAATACAAAAAAAGGAAATCGTAAACCTTGTTTATAATGAAGGTCTACCGAATAAAATAGTGCACAAGGGTAAAAGAAAGCATCGTAGATTTGAAGGGAATAAATATGAAATAATGACACAAAATTATGTACTTTGTAAAGATACTTAAGTAAACGAATGCTAAGATAATCATTCCTCTGAAATGTCTATTTTCAAACATATTGTTGAGTTTGTTTGTTTAAATATTACAGTCGTTTCATCCTCAGATACTTTTTAATATTTAACAACAGTAATCATGTAAAATTTTAAAAAATCAATAGAATCTACCAACATGATTAAAACTTTTAAATCTAACAGTTAAAAATTATTAAGTCAAATGTTTTTATTTTTACATTGAAAAGAGTTCTAAGATAATATTCTATTATACTGAAATAATTTTGCAAACAATATTATTTTCTTAATACAACTTGTAGGAGCAGTTAAAATCCTGCCTTCATGTACTTATATAATTGAAATAGAACTTCATATTTTATAAAACATGTATTCTTCTAATTTAAACCCTACACAGCGATCTACATAGAATGAAGAAAGGGGATGATCAGGACATCCCTTCAAATCGATTACTGGATTGACCTCTACTTACATGCTGTATTCTACCTAAACGTGTATATTATTTTTATAAAATATGTTTCTACTATCTACTCTCATGTGTTAAGCAGAGTAAATTATTGTTATCTCTATTTATACTTTCTAAAATTTATTTTACCGAAATTTGATAATAATGTGTAAACAAGCGAACCCATAAATAACCAAACGTTCAAGGTACCTTAATTTACCTTCTAAATAGACCGATGTAGATTGTTGGAGTCGATATAACATTGTATTTTATTCAAATTTGTTGTCCTCCAATCCTTCAAACATCGTTACTAGAAAAGGTAAAATTATTATATTTTAGAAATTTAAATACAAAAAGAAGGAATAATGTTTTTAACAAGGCTTATTAAATTGTTGTAATAATATAAAATAACCTGATTATTTTACTTTAGTAATTTGAGGAAATGTAAAATTTGAAAATTTTTGATTCAATCAATCTGATCTTATAATGTAATATTGATTTTTAGTTTTACGAATTTGGTTGTCGCCTGTTGAATAATAATTTGTATTCTTACCCCTTGTGTTAGAGCTATGTATTTTCTATGTTCAACATATTATGTTTCAAAATGCAAAATCACCGCATCTCAATTGGGTTCTTCATTATTTTAAATACTAATATTCACACTCACATACATTTTTATTTATTTAAAATCTTTTTTCCTTCAAATCGTCTTCAAAAGTGGGAGAACATATTATTTTTCCTGTTGTACCATCAGATACATTTCTTTATAAAAGTGAGAGTCAAAATGTAAATAATCAGGCTAAATAATTGTTTCAATATCATACCCAATTAAAAGTGTACATGACGATAATAGAGGTGGGTGTACAAAATGTAAATAAATACTGTAAATAATTATTTCCATATCACACACAATTAACAATGTATACGTCGAATTATTAGACGACCTTACATTTCATAAAAAATATATTTTCTTTGTTCATTAAAGATTAAACCATTTTGTTGAATTTATACTGCGGGTTCATAGATGATAAACCTACCGAAGTTTTTATCAATACCTATATAACATATTTTGTTCCAGTTTGCAATCATTGTTGTAAACTATTTATTTAATTAATTCATGAATATATAGGACTAGATGGGTTCACAAAAAAATATTAAACATTTTGAAAGAAGCAAAATATATTTGCATTTCCTTACCTGGTCCTTGTAAAAAGTATTGATTTTTGAAAATGGATTTGAATTTATAATTTGAATACAAAACAAATCTTCTTACGGCAGTAGATGAAGTATACTTAACAACAAAAGTAGCTTTGGAGATATGTGATAAGAATAAGGCGTATTTGTGATATAACAGTTAATATAAGTTACATTTGGAAACAGTTCAGAGGGCGGCACATTCAAGACAAAACTAACCCCCCCAATATTTTGAATTTTTCAAATTTAACATACAAGTTCTTACAAAATATATTAACTCTCCTTCCTTTAGTGTGTCTAGTTCAAATAATTATTGTTTGTAAGAGACTCTTCTCAGAAAGTGCTGTTTGGAAGAGATTGAGTTTATTGAATTTTTCTATTTGTATTTTTATGCATCTGTGATTTGGTGTATTGCATAAATTGTGTGATCATAATTCGTTTGGTTGGATGTAATTCAGAAAATAATTAACTGTTCAAAGGTCATTGCTGGGTGTGTAGTTGGCAATAACCACACACAGTTCCACTACAGAGCCAAATTCACATTTTAATAATTGCTAAAACTTTCTGACAAAGTACAAAAACATGTTATTAATGTCCTCTAAATAGTACATGTTAGTTTCTGTTTGTTTTAGTGTTGGTTAATACATGTTGTTTGTTCGGAGTGTTGAAACAAATAATGATTATTGTAAGGTGACCTTGATTATTAACAGAAGTTCAGACAATTTTAAACAATATATCGTTCTTGAATTTTGTTCTTATTTTTTGTAAATACTTTAAAAACTCAATTTAATGGTAAATAGTGGACAGCAGTTTGGAATGGATTTTCCAAAATAGTAGATAATTAAATTGTAAATTAATTTAATTCTTGTAATAGAAAGAGAATAATGTGAAAACAATATCGTTAAAAAAATAATAAATATCCCTAACCATTAGATTGTTTTAAAATATAAAATTATAGATTGAACGGTTCATTTTTTGGTCCCTATTCTCAGCTCAATTTTGTAACTGAAGTGTGAAACTAATTTAACCGTACAAAAATAATAAAATAGTACAAATTAATTTATAAAAATATATTCAAAATATGCTGTATTCTCACTCTGAAATTGTATTTTTTATATGATAAAATTTAATATTTCTAAAATTTAAAGCGTGTACAAATAATATAGATTAAAAACTCTATTCTAAGACGTAACACTATCTCATATAAGGCTAGAATTTGCATTCCTTTGCTTCAGTAGACACTTACCTGCAACGTAAGGTGAAGGTATTAAAATGGAATTCCAAGAATAGTTTATATAAGCAACCCTCTTCAGATCTCCTTCTGACAAAGGTTATTTGAAAGAACTGCTGCGACTGGCAAACTAAGTAATTATGCAAACCAAGTTTAAACAACCAAGGAAACTTTTATTTGTTGCCTTCGTCCCAAGGAATACGAACTCTTTTCTTTATTTATCGTACGTTATTAGATTTTGAGACAAATCTCATTATCAGTAATTCTCCAAACTTCAATCAAATGAAACCGACCGAAGCGTAATATTCTTGCTGATCGTAGGGTAGTAGATCACGATAGGTTTTCCTTTTTCGGTTGGTTACGAAAGGTGACAGAGTATATATATGTAGAAAAAAAATATATATATATGTTTTTGTGCTCAAAGAAGGAGAGAAAAGTTTTCGTAAATATATGTATTAAATGCACAATAACAATAAAAGGTTATTATTTTTCCTTATTACAACTGTGTTTGTCATCTAAAACACATGTAGAAAATGTATATTATAACGAAATAAAATATGTAGAAGTATGTTAGTGAAACTGATGTACTGTCGGCCACTCCTCGCCAATATTTCATTTCTGCTTTATCCCTAACTCTGATATATATCTTGTTTGTAACAGTTTTGGAAGTTCTAATAAATCCATTGCTCTGTTAAAAGTGAAGTGGTTAAATTAATTTACCTCTAAACAATTATAATTTATGTAAAAATTATCTTTCTTAAAATATGACAAAACTCCCCTGTGTTTATTTTGTTTAACCTAAATAAAATTAAAAATAAAACACAGAATTGGTATTCATTTAATAGAATGTTTACACCATAAAAGATTGAATAAAAACAAATTTTCTCTCAATGAAACTGTCAAAATATTTTTTTCCATAAAAATATATTTAAAGTCCTGGATGCCCAATTTAATTGAAAACTTACTATAGTTATGATTATAGCAGTTTGCACTGCTTATATGTGTCTTATTTGATGGATTATACTTAAAACAATAGTATCCCAATGAAAACACATATATCCATAAATATATTATAAGGTAACAATCTTGTTGAGCACTGTGGTGAAATTCACAATAATGATTCGAATTTGCCCCTAACCACAATCACTAGAAACTTTAAAATAAAACACAATTATCTGATTAATTGTTCTTTATTAATTATTTCCACTAAATGCCCTGATGTACATTTCGATAACGTGGTTATCATCATCGGAGGGTCTTGCTTATAAAATACAGTAAATCTAAACTTACATATCTACTAATGAAATAAAATTAAACCTAAAACTATGATAACCTGAGTGCAAGATAAAATCCCCCCCACTCCACAGATCAGTTGACCAGTAAGATAAGAGGCTTGGGTTGGCCCTTTGTCTCTAGTGTAAAGTTTCTAATGGTTGTGATTAGGGACAAATTCTAATCATTATATTATAAGGTTGTTAAATTTTTTCAAAATTAGAGTGTGTATAATGGACTGTTATCGTTGAACACAACTTTTTATTCTTACAGAGGAGGAGAACTTGTAACAGATAAATTTAACAAATTGATCGTTATTATACATTTCTAAATAGCCGAGTGTGAAAACAGCGAAAACAGCACGAAATCGGTACTGCCGTTTGCACTGAAAATACGTCGTTTAAAGGAACATTTTTAAAGACTTTCTTTGAGACATCATGTTGTCGCTTAACAAACTCATAAACCGTTAATATTTTATTATAATATTCTGCTTTGTTTACCCGTTAAATTAAGGATCCATGCTTTTATGGACCAAAATTAATTTCTATACTTCACTAAAATAAAATTACGATTAATATATACACAACCCAATTTATTTGCATTTGTTATAAGAGGGTAATTAAGTGTAGTTTATAAACTCCAACTACTTTAATATAATCCAATAGTAGTTGGATCCATTGTAGTAAATGGATGATTTATGTATGCTTATTGCATTTAGTTTATTCCTTACTTGTTAATATTATCTCCAAGTAAGTCAAATTGTTCATTCAAAGTTTTTTTTGTTGTTATTAGAAACGTGATTCTGTTGATTAATTAAAAGCATCTAAAGAAACAACGTTAATATTTTACTCTAAATACACTGAGATTGAAATGACCCATACTAGTGAACCAAAAAACATATATAAAAGAATTCATATGGATTAAATCAAAAAGAAATACATTAAATGATGAGGCTGAAGTTGCAATTATAAGATATATTTCTCATCTAATACCGCTAATGTAAATCATGTTAAAAGTATGTTGGAACGAGAGCATCTACTTTTATTTGAATTATATTTGGGAATAATTTATAAAAAAAGAACCCTAACGTTATTTTATTTGTTTCGGAAGTGACCAATTCCAATCAACAGTTTTAATTAAAGATTACAGAGTTTTGGAGAAGTTACTGCAGGAAACAATGGTCACAACTTACGACTCTTTTGGGGATTATACCGACCTTCCCAAATACAAAACGTTCAGCTTGTAACAGCTTACAAGGGTGACTTGTTTGTGCGATATTGATTTACGGTTTTGTGGAAATTGTTTTCCTCCTTACACTGGTTATACCTTCACTTTAAGTAAAACAAAATTATAAATAAAAAAATAAGCTTAAAGTGTTATTATAAAATTACTTGTAAAATAATAGTTATAAAATGTTCAATACGTTACCAAACAATTTATATGATTATATAAAATCAGTTCGACAATAATAAAAAAAATGCAATTAATAATTCAAATTTACAGGGCAAATGACGAACCTAAATGCAATAGCAATTATATATATATATATAAAAGTCAAATATTGAATTTACCTAATATCAAGTGCGGCAAATGGATACTTATTTATGATTATTATTATTAATTTAGGTGGGTAATAGAGGATCTTTTAAAACTTGGTTGGCACAACGGTCACAGCCCAGACCTATCGACTAAAACTAAATACCACTCAGTCAGCCATCACGTGATGAGCGACTATTACTAATACTCTAAATAATTACTAAAATTAGTTATAATATAATTAACTTGCTTATCAATATTATTGTACACTAGGGATTGACTCTAACATAAATAGTGGTCCCGATGTAGACACTAGCCTAAAATGGCCGCCATTCTACACTGCACCGGCGATCGCGGAAAGCCGAATGTTTGCGCACCATTTGACCCGGGGTCGACTGACCCTACCCAATTTGACTATTAAGCCATTATTTGGGGGGGGGGTTTAAACTAGGAACAAAAAGGTATGTACAATGATGAATCCGCGTTAAATGTGATACTTGCAGCCTTCCAACAGGTCCAGTTCCTTCCGAATGTGGTGCACAACTGACTCATCTTTCGTGCGTGACCCGACTTCTGAGCTAGCAGGGTGGGGGAACCCGCAAGGCATCATCCGCTGCCCCTGTATTTGTAGCACCAGGCAACTGGCGGAGAAAGTGAAAGGCACAGAAATCGGACACGTGACTGCCACCCCGAGTGCAGGGGGAATTGTGGTGGGCAGATCACCACACAAGTCATAAAGTTAATCATGTTATAAATTTTTTCTGAATTTAAAATAACAAAAACTTATACAAGCTACGTTTTAATCAAATCAATGTAGATTTAAATATTATTTTATTTTGTGTTATGTTATTAGTGTTTTATTTAAAATTTCGATTGAAACAAATTTTCCTGCAAATGATCATTCAAATTTAAAACAAGGCCCACAGTTAGTTACTCATAACCTCGCAAGTTACTATAGTATTTTCTTCAAAATAAAGTATTTTTTGCAGAATTAATTATGTTTTTAACTAATTCATGTGTCTCTGATAACATAATTTGACTAAATAATTGTGTCAGAAAGCATTTAGATATAAATATATACACAAACAATGTATTAAATCAACCTCATTTTTGAAAATATATCGTAAAAGGGGGAAATACATTAAAGTAAATACTGCTATTTCAATATGCAATTAATTGAGACTCTACCATCTGTGATGGATGTCGAAACGTACAATGTAACAAAGAAAAACAGTTGTTGGAGAGAAATACAACACAAATATACAGAAATTATGGAGAAATTTCAGGAAATTTTCAGGATGGATTTTCTGAAAAATAATTAGCAAAAAAAATTCATATCTCAAGGATTGGAAGAAGTTAAATTTATGTTTGGTAAAATTTAGATTTCCCCATGCAAAGCAAAAATAATTAATCAAATCTTGTTTAACGCCCGAACTATACAATATCTAATATTTTTTGTAATATTTACTCTTCTAACATATTTAAAATATACATTTTTGTACAAGTGGGTTTTGGTTATCATTAATCTAAGAACTATTTACCGATAACTATATATTCATTTCAATAGAAATAAGAATAATTGTACAACATACAATTTACAATTTATTTCTGTGGTTGCTATATGGTTAATTTTGAATTTGAAGTTTTTATAAAACTTAATTTTTTGTATTATTTCAATATATATTATGTCAAAATGACATTTTTAAATGGAGTGGTAAATTTTAAAAAAACTGAAATACACTTTGTTCATTAAAAATTTATCACGTGAAAAATAAGACACATATCAAAAGTCCCACGTGTGATAACACAGTGCACATGTTATTGCCAATTGTAATTGTTAATTGTCCCTGAGTGTCTAAACATAGTACGCGCTACCCATGTAGTTTGCAAGTATGTTAATTAACATCTGATCCATAATATGATAAATAATATCAGTAAGACATTCAATACTATCCTATCATTTGTAATGTCTTGTTTAAAACAATAGCACATTCTTTAAAATATACTAGTTAAATTAAAGTTGTGAAAACAGTACATAATTTCTCCAGTCCTTAACTAAAATATGTCAATAAATTAGCTGCAGGGGAAAGTAGCAATCAAGGAGAGCAGTTTATTTTAATTTTATTCCTGTAATAATATTTCTCCAAATATTTATACAATCTAATTAATTTACCCTAATCGTTAGAGTAGTATATAGTTTTATTTCATATTATTATTAACGTTTGACAGTTATAAACATCATTTACGCACTATTTTTCTTAAATACTTACAACATATATCTAACAATATTCACAACAACAATTGTAAATAAAATATTTAAGAAACACTGCACAAATTTACGTCTCTCGCATTCAGCCACCAAAGCAAAACCTAAACAACTAAACAGTTTAATCAATACGAAAAGAGGATATAGAGGTATGAAAATTAAAGTAAACTGTTTGATGACGGGTAGACGAACTGACGTTTTTTTAAAAATCAGGGGATAAAAAACGAAAGTTTCCATGAATAACTTAAATCGAAATATTTGCTAAAAAATTCTCAGTAAAATGGATATTTCAAGCAGTGTAGGTGTATCAGTTTCAAGACTTTTTTGATGCTTGATAAATGTTAAAATTTCAAAGCAAACATTCATTATTCTTCCGTGATATTGTCGTGACAAGTTCAACCACCAAAAAATAAAGATAATTAAATGTATAAAATGAAACAAAGAAGATAATTACCTTTAATCCCCGTGAGTTTGTGAAAGTAGACATTTTTGAGAAAGGAGTTTAATTATTATAATTAATTATCTGAAAGTTAAACAATACCTGTTCCATTTATGCATTAATTATACTTTACGTAAAAATTACTTGTCTTTTTAAGTAATTGTAAGCTGCCATAGAAGAGAACATTTGAAAGTAAAAGTTGTATATGAAATATCCATAGTGCTTCCTGTATTTGTATAAACAAAAAGTTGTTGGCATTATCATACATAAAACGTTTTGTGTGTTTTTCTTCTACACGTTTTCTAGAGGATAACTATCTTTCCCTCAAAAATATATATTTAAATCCAGTAGACAAAGATAAGATATATTTTTTATCACCTTAACTTGCTAAATGTTCCCCCATAAAACAACACCACCAACACACAAGATTATGATGTGATGAAAGTTTGGACCAAGATAGACCATACAATTTTATTATTATACATTTTTCGGACATTTACCATAATTTGTTTGTTAAAAATCAAAACAAGACGTTTCGGCAATAAGAATCAATTCCCGTTATCAAGTGACTAAAAACTAAAGAAACATGAAACTAGAAACTAGGCCTATGTAAGAAGTAAAATTAAATAAGAATACCACCAACCGTAATATCTAAGCATGCATCTCAGAGCTAAAACTGAGAAGTCAAAAAACACAATCACGGTAACACACAACTAACATCAAATACGTGTTGTATGAAAGATACAGCAACAAGTGACGTGGTCCAGAAGGCGTGACAAACTATTAGGGGAGTGGCCTATTGTTAGTTATATTAAGCTTCCTAGCTCGAGAGCGGGTTACAACCCCTTGTGGCGATTTAGCAGGTAAAATTTCAGCTTGTGTTTTAGTTGTAGTGGTATTATAATAAATTTTAGCTCTTTTTTTAATAATGGGAGCCATAATGGCCTTACTTCTATACTTGATTGGCTGATAGGATTGTCCGTTAGTTTTATATACGAGGCTTCAATTATTTTATGTTTGTATAGGTTACTTTCCCGGTGTATGATTTTTGCCTCTTCCCAAAAAAATTTGTGATTTTCGGACCATATATGTTCTGCAATTTTCGATTTATCGACTAGGCCTAAACGTAAAAATGTATAATAATAAAATTGAACTTCCATCATTAACAAATAACTTCAAACAGAGAAGAGACCATACAAGTTACTTTTAATTCCCAGTATATACTGTATATATATGTTTTCATTTGTCAGTCAATTCTACCGAGTTTAAATATGGATATCAAATAATAAACTCAGTTTTAACATTTTGGAAACAACTATATGAATATAATTTTGAGCTAATATTCAAAACGTATCCTATATAGTTCGAATAAGGTGTTAAATCTACTTGACAGGAAGTGTCTCATAATGGAGGAATTACAATCACTCATCTCGTGCTTACGCCAATTATATCTAACCATATCATTGTCTGTTCTCAGTTCAAGCACATAATCCCAATATTTGTTACTTCATCACACTCAGTTAACCTTTCTTTTCTAAAACAAACAAACAAACTGTGATTGAAGAAATATTTGATTAGTGACAGATACGCATTTTATATTAAACATTTACTTTATATCATACGAACATACCATCTAATCGAATCTAATTCAGTTATTTACAAATACATTTGAAAATTTGAAAATTTATTTATTTGACCCTCTTTTATACATAATTTTAACAGGAAAAATTTGACAATCATATATGCTTAATAATAAAATAGACAACTGTTCACATTATAAAATGTAATACATATAAAATAAAATTCATAATAACATAATAAACAATAATATTAATAATAATAATAACAAAAAATACTTCCTGCTGTATTACAAGAAAATAGCAAAGGGTCACTTCATCCCGAGGTTAAAACCTGTTTGGGATGAAATACTCTACATTTCTAACAATATAGCTCGATGGGAGAGAAACAATGTGACCGACCAGTCCAACCCACATATACACACACAAATTACATTTAGAAAACTAGGATTTGGCTTTTATGACAAACCATTTCAAATCAACATAAAACACTAAAAAAATAGAAATACAATAATAAAACTATACACATACATACACATACATATACATAATTCACACACACACTTCTACCATTCATATTACCGGTGAAGAAGAGAGCTTTCAAGAATAAAATACAGTCACTTACTACCAGTTTATTCTCCCTCACTGGTTACTGATAAAAAACATATAGACCTGCTCCTGTTCTAATAAATATTGTTTCACGAATCTACAAAACTCGATTTTATTTGTAATACAATGTAAACACGCTTTAGACAATTAATTTTATTCAACTGACTTGTAAAATCCAAATTTTACTTAAAATATGCCCCAACCAATGACTCCATTCATGCTCCAAACTTCCGCCTGTATTCCAACACCTGTTGCACATAAAATTGTACAAGTGTATAGGTGAAAGATGTACAGATGTATGGACACAACTTTATAGCTACTGGATTCACATAAACTTGCGGAGACGTACTTTGAATACACAATTTGGATTTGCTTCTTGAAATGAGGTTTGCATTATTCAGATCTATGCCAAATGTTTCGCTGTAAATATTTGTAGTAGATCTGATATGAAATTATGGCAGTGGCTGTAATTACAATAAACATAGCCATCATTATTTTGTATTTAAACCTTATAATGAGTGAGTTTATAACTAATGGCTAATTCCAATATAAACATGATTTCGTTGGATTTTTAGTGAAATGTGAAGTTTACTGACAGAAATCTGTGTGAAAAAATGCAATTAAAACAATATAATCGTTAAGAAATAATGTATAAAAATCATAATATAGCCTTACCACCGTAATTAAAGTTTCGTTTAATAAAATGCGATTAATATTGAGGACGTTTTAATGCACAATGGAAGTAAGATGCAAATTTTCTTTACGGATTTCTTCCGTCGTTCATTTTTTACATTTTCATTGTGTTACATTCCAAAAATTACAATTAATTTTTAGAAAAAAACATATAATAGAATAGTAATATATAATATTATATTAGAAGAACCAGTAGTTTTTTTATTATCTAAAGTATTTATTGTTGTCTGTATTTTTAAAATTTGATGTTGGGTAGAAAAACGTGATTTGAGTTGTGTCGGAGAAATGTTTTGTCATAAAGATATGTAACGGTTAACATGATATATTTTTCCAGCTCAATATTAATCCGAAGTTATTATACAAAAAGTTAAAAATATATATAACTTTAGATGACTCGAAAATTCCTGATCACTCACTGGAATATTCTCACTCTTGTTTCTCTCTACAATGAAAAACTTTTTTATTTTACATTTTTGCTTTGGATTCAGTATATAACGTACAAAAAGGTAGGTATTATACCTGTTTTTATTTCACAAATGACATACCTTTTTTTTTTTAATAAAGAATATAATTACCTTGTTTTATATTTTTTCAAAGGATGATTTTTGCTTAGTTTATACAACCGTTTTGTAAATAATCAGTGTCAAAAGTATTTCATTCATCCAAGACATTATCTCCGATTTACCTCCCACCTAAAATTGTTTGCAAGACTCCACAAGAACAGTATATATACTGAAGTAAGAAATACGAGTCAGACTGAGCCTGTTAAAACAAATCTCTGTTTATAATTAATGT